>JAODUP010000099.1:397500-757500 GCA_025642065.1 Paralvinella palmiformis | reverse complement strand
TTTGTTTTACTGTTTTATATCCTACCAGCGTAAACAGCTGGGAAACAAGCCAGCTGTCCAACTGCGAGAGGCAGTTGATGGGAGAGCAACTGCTAGGCAAGGCTTCTATCACGGTGGAGTGGATTTGCTTTGGGATAGAAACATGAAAGGCGGGACTGCGGGGCCCGAAAGTGGGATTGTGGGATTGAAGCAAGAGCTGGGGCTACACTGAGGTTTATAAATGGTGGCTGATAGGACACAGAATTACAAGATGAAAATATTGATGCTAAAGGATAGTAGTATGTAGGTCTACAGGCTGTAAAACATCCTAGATCGGTGGGACTGCGGGTTGGTGTAACACGTTTATATGACAGAGGGGAAAAACAGCACTACAGGGAACAGGATGGGAATGATAGAATAATCAGAAAACAAACATTTCTGACTGCTGACTTATATCCAGGGAAGCTAAAATGGAAATTAGAGATAAAAATATAACTAAAGTGGGACTAGCTGATAGAACTTCAGGCCTATGGGGTGGTGAATCATCAAAATCTGAAGGGAAAGCTCGAGAATTATAGGAACCGAAACCACATTTTAACATATTTTTATATTATACATTTTCAGTATAAATTTTGTATTATGTCACGTGGTAATCTCAGAGTTGAGGGTGTATGGTACTTTCATACTAACCTTTTAGAGCAAGACATGCGATATATATATATATATATATATATATATATATATATATATATATACGCACACACACACAAAAACAAACCAACACTCATAATAGCGTCCTTTTCACCACTTACCGAGCTTAGCCTTATGGCCTTCATAATATTTCAGGAAGCACATCGAGATTTATATCAAATCAATGAAGCAGGCCCACTAGCATCGACTCAGTTACCATAAATCTTCTATATTAACATACATCTGGTGCAGCGGACAATCTAGATTTTCGGCAAAAAATTAAATGAGTTTTGCCTCATTTTAACTATCTTATATACTGTAGTGTTTAAAAAAAATTTAAATCAAATAATTGTTGTCTATTTGTGATTTTTTTAAATTTAAATTTATGTTTGTGCGAGTAGTAAACTGACAACAGAAAAACGCCTCTTCGGACTCTAGGAGAGGTCTCATAAGGCAGGGACTACTGTGTGAGAGATGAAGTCCCAGAAATACCAAACCAGTGGATGACACACATCCTATAAATAGCGAGTGGGCTTTCTGGGTAGGAGCCCTTAGAGGGGGGTGTCTGCGTAAGCTCTCTCTCTCTCTCTCTCTCTCTCTCTCTGGCCATTTGGAGACGAAACCGGTGTTAGGAGTTGAGCTGGAAGTGGGGCCGAGTTTGAGCCGTGGACTATTGACGCATGCATGTGGCTGCGCGTGTGGAATCATGCAAATACACAGTTGGATGTGAGGTAGACTAGTGGTAGTACGATCTCTGCAGGTTTTCGCCAATATTTGCTGCTCACCGCACTCACGCTGTGTCTGAGAACAATCGTTTTCTGGTCAACTATTGATGACGCGAAAACTTCGCTTCACGTCGATCCGACACCAGGAGGCGCGTCACGGAAGTGTTGCGTTCTCCCGTCAGTAGTGTGTGTGTGTGTGTGTGTATGCGTGTTGACTGTTAAAGCGTGAATGGTGGTCCGGGTTTTCCTGAAGTCATCGTCGGGAGATAGAAACGAAATGCAAACGGCATCGGGTCGCGGATACTGAAGATGGTCGACGGCCAGTGCTCCGCCACAGCGATGGTCGACCAGGCGTTTGTAGCTAGCTAATACTTTCTACGTTTTATATTCAATGCCGCACAATCGATGCCTCGTTGCCGATGAATGCGGCGCCGTAGTTTTTCTCGGGCGATAATTTAATATAAACATCTTTCGGCGAAGACCAGCAGAGCGGCTTGACCGGAATCGATAACACTGCGAATGGGGGAGTTCCGAGTCCAAACATCCCGCGATGTACCGTCGCTCTGTGTGACACTGCCGTCGTTAACCAGTGGAGCATGATCTTGTCGAGAATCCACGGCCATTGGTATCACGTTTGTCTGGCTTTTGTTATACTTTCCAATGTTAGGATGTGACGGTTTTTTTTCCTTCTTCATCAACCGAGAAGTTTTTCTGGACTCTTCAATCTGCAAGCGTCCACGAAGGTCAACAGATATTACGATATTACATCAGAACGGCTTTAAGTACGATCATTGCCATTTGTGATGTTGGTCACTTATCAGATTTACTGTAATAATACGGACTCGATTGAATGTTATAGAACATCGTCGTTTGGTGCGTTCCATAATTGTGCGTCATATGGACGATATTGGTACACTGTAGCTCGAATCACCATGCCGTTACTGCTGTACTCGGGCCCCTCGTACTCGTGTTCACGGTGAGACAGCGAATGAAATGTCATTTTCCAACCATTGTACCAGGTTCTGTTAACTGATCGAGTTTTAGGTGCTCGGAAACTGGCATTGATTAGCAATTAACCGTCAGTCGGACAGCCCCGGGAACTGAATCGTTTTGGTGCGATTTGGTCACATGACTGGACAATGTGGAAGCCATATTGAAGCCAGAAGTGGATAGTTGTTGTTGTTGTTGTTGTTGTCGTCTGAATTGTTTAACCCTGGAGGTCCAGCCTATCTCCCGATATCGTGCATTCAGTAGACTTTGGGCGATTGGATTTGGAGGAGGTTTATTGGGATAGAGGTTAGAGTTCATCAACATTCTCTGACCGTGAAGTGGATGGACGCGGACACGGACACACTCTGACACAGACACATACACTCAGACACACATGTACATGTCGACATGTAGACTACATTTAGTCATTCCAGCATCAACACAACACTCCGTCTCATCCTCTCATCCGGATGATAACAGTTTATAATACAATACAAGTATTTAGCACCACGATCTACACAATGACAAAGACTGGCGTGGTATTTCCTGCCTGGATACATCCGACCTATTAATGATGACTATTCCTGAATTGTCTTCCACGTTTTACTGTCACCTCCGTGAGACGTCCAGCGACGTGTAATCCTTACAGGCGATGCAGTTACTATTTATCAGTCAGAATGGGCTACGATGTTTAATCGTTTGATACAGGCAGTGGGCTAGCCACGGTTGTCCACTTCGCATAACGGGTTTTGTTATAATAGCATCACGTGATAAGTGATCACGATTGTCACACAGAGACGAGGATCATCACAGCTACAGTGAGACGTGCAGACTGACAAGATTAATGTTATCCATAATATTCTCTCGTAACAACGGCACGTCGGTTACATTGAGTTATGTAATGTTCTCCGGTTTACATTCCGACTATGCTGTAATTTACTTCCTCGCATCCAGAAGGCATCATGTCACGTGACTGGAGCCTCCTGGTCGTTGTCAATCCGAATGGCTGGGCGTTTGTTCGTGGCTCAGGCCGCCGAAGTATCGGAATCAGTTTTAAGCTAATCGAAACGGGGAACCTCCATGGATCCATCAAGTCAGTGCAGCTCCGGGGTATCGTTTGCCAAAACGTAAGTGTTCGGCGCCATGGAGCGTTCGATGCCGGGATACATCCATAATTCATCGCTGCCACGTGCTCATCAAACGGTACGGGAACAAGCCGGAAGTGGATTAACCGAACCTATTAATATGGCCAATAGAAAGATAGGCATATAGCACGTCATTCTTCGACAATTAGCTGTTGTCTACACGTGTATCTATCCGTGTTAATGTTTATGTTCGTGTATGTGTCTGGATGTGTGTGTGGTTTTTTCTGATGACAAAAGAATCCTGGGATTTGATTTCGGAGAAGTGACATTGTTGACGTCCTGGGAGAACAACGAAGACTCGTTGTGATGACAGCCTGAAGTGGTCCACGACACTCGGTCTTATGGGGAACGTATACTCGCGAGAACCGGACGACATTAGGTCACAGGGGTTACAACAACGGGTAAGTGACGTGTTGGTGGTGTGTTAGTGCCGGTGTCTCTGAGTGACGTGGTGGTGTTTCTGACGTGGTGCTCTACGTCTCCGGATTATTAACGATACGCCTGAGATTTAGGCCAGTCTAGCCGTCAACGATCAATTGATAAATGTTATGAATAGACAGATATATGCTTGTGTATATACATAATCTGCGCACATCTACGAATGTAAGATCATTTTCTCTAGAGAGAGAGAGAGAGACGACTTGTGTATATGTGTGTCCAGAAATACATAAGCACAAATACCGACATATGAATGCGTACACTCGCGTAAATACCCACCCACAGACAGAGGCACACAGTGTGTATATGTATGTGTGTATACTCTCCTGTCAGAGTCTGACTGTACCATTCAGGGTTGGATGTTTGTATTGATCAACAATAGCTGCTGAGTCAGAACACATAAACATTTACTGCTCACATTCTTTAACACTTTACACCCAGTTTCAGTGCGTGCGTGCGTGCGTGCGTGCTGGTGTATATATTATTGCTGCAGTGATGATGGCATATAATTGTCTGCTAGCAGTAATACCATAAACCCTCATAATGCAATCATAACCATTACTACTGCAGTTATTAGTTTAACTGGTCGTCGTCCTATAAACTGTCTTGTCTTGTCACTAGCGTTACCACGATGTTTCTTCTATGGTCCAGTAATGTCCAACTACTCACAGGGCTTTCTTATATTAGCCAATATGACTTAAACCCAGGTGAAATTTGGGATGCGTAATCATAATAATAATAAGGCGCCCCCGTGATCTAGTTGGTAGCGCGTTGGACCACAGATCACTACCACCCGTGTTCGAATCTCGGCGTGTGCATATCTGAAGGGTGTTTCATCTTTGACTCCGCTTCATTACATTTGGAGGTCGTTCGACCCATTTGGCCTACCCTGTGCATAAAAGTGGCCGTAAAACATCAATAATTATAATAATAAGAAGAAGAACAACAACTTTGTTAGAAAGCAGATTAAAGAAGCACAACATATCTTTTTTTAAACATCATGGGTTTTTTATTTAAAAAGCTAAAACAATATCCCAAACATTGGAGACATTTTATTTCTGACGAATGTGAGCTAAGAATTTGCTGAGATTTTAGCTTGAAGCTGATCAGTTTCAACAATTTTCATTAAAAACAATGCTCTGCGAATTGGGTATTTTTAGCTTTTATTTTATTAGCCATTCATTTCAAGCCGTCGTTTTGGAAATAGCTCACCTCACTCCATGACTTTTTAATGAGTCTCCGATTGTTTTCGTTCTTCAAAGTTGCTTCCTGTTGTAAATGATAGCCGACGTAAAATACCCGATCACTAATGGTCTTCAGCAGATCTATAGTGACAGTGTGTTGTTGATTTCAGCGATATTTGAGTTTTAAAGATAAACAGGACATTATTGTTTACGTGTGTGTGTGTGTGTGTGTGTGTGTGTGTGTGTGTGTGTGTGTGTGTGATTTATCTCTGTGAGAGATGGGCCCCATCTAAAGATTAATTGCTTTCTGATTATTATCTTTGTTTAGTCCGGAGTAAATATCGACTGATGTAGGAATGCTAGGTCTGTGACATTGAATCCTCCTCACCCTCCCCCCACACCTTGAATGGAAAGAACTCACCGCTGGATTATCCATCAAGCTCTAGCTGGGTTAACTTTTGTTAATTTAAGTCTCCGCTAGACCCAAATCGTGCTTACAGCCGGCTAGTGCTGTAGTACATGTGTGTGATGTCCTTGGGTTGACGTCCTTGGGTTGCCCAATATTAACGTAGCTTGTTTTGGTGGTGGCAATATGACTGTCATTTTCCAATTATCTTGAACTTTCCTATTGCCATATCGATACATTACAGATGTTATTGGTTTATTTTCTGTTGTTCTGCTGATAGCATTGACCTGCCTATTGCAATATCAGGTCTGAGTTCTGATGATAATCGTAATTTGGCTTACTCGGTAGTCTCATTTTGATATGCCATTATATAACTGACTCTTGCCTGTTACAATATTGATGTTATCGTGTCGGCATCGTTCACTTCTCGCCTGTTCCGTCGCCATCAATGTTGCCATTCGGAAGTCATCGGTGTTCTCGCCAGAGCGCCTAATTATTGCAATATACAAAAATAAGTCAATAAAGCTAATTTAGATTACGCTATGTTCCATTTGATGTATATTTGATAACTATAAAGCGGAGAATTAGCCATCAAAAACGCTTCATGCCATTATGTAATGTAATCAGCGTGTGATGATTAAAATCGGATCTTCTGAAATAGTAGTCTGGTGTCAGGACGTCCGGAGACCCAGTCAGGCTCACTTACTTGGGATTAGCTAATAGATGATACCACATCACAGTCTTCAGGATCCAATTTGACAATGCAGATGTGTTTGGCAACACCTTTTAGTGACTAGTGCCACTGTTTCCTCGGAGCTCTATTAGTGTCTACCAGGCAGAACTCAGGGTGATGTAATGTTTGGGGAGTCTTGAGTTCTGAAGTTGTGTGTCACATACATCTGTCGGTACTTAGATCATGATGCGGACTGATGTCGATGTCTGAGCGAGAGAATCGTTGTTGGAGTTCACTGTAACAGATGGATATGGATCGAACTATTGGTCAGAGGGAGATTATACTCTCTCTCTATATCTCGCTCTGTCTTTCTCACTGTCTCGGAGTCTCTCTGTCTCTGCCTCTCTTTCCTCTCTCTGAGCTCTCTCTCTCTCGGAGTCTCATTGAGTCAGTCTCTCTCTCTCTCTATCTCTCTCTTGAGTCTCTCTCTCTTTTCTCTCCTCTCTCTCTCTCTCTCTCTCTCTCTCTCTCTCTCTCTCTCTGGAATATTAGTGTTAAATAAGATTGTTTTTAAATGGAAAGTAAATGTAATATTTATAAAGTATCCTTACCAAAACAGCAGGTTATTAAGGTAGTATTTGTGATCTCAGGGCTCCGATCTTTGTTAGAGACAAACCATTCATTACCAAGGTTACCTTAGCTGTTGCTGATATTACTTATTTATCCCTTCATCAGATAGTCTAAGTGCTTTGACACACAGTTCCTAATTATACGTTTGGGGGTGGGGGGGATAACCCAATAACTTATCAATTAGATTGATGTTATTAGAGTGGTTTATATATATATATATATATATATATATATATATATGATTGTGCAGCTTCTGCAGTAATTAGATGCAGCATACAGCTGGTTTACTTATCACGAAACAGTTCCTGATACCGTGGGAACAAAATTTGTTGGTTGTGTGGGTAGATGCTGTGTTAGTTTCCTGGTTCAAATCCATTGGTTCTCTGCTGTCCTTTTCCATGTACCTTCTGTCGAAACTGAGAACCAAAGGTTTTTATATTATGGCAACCTTTAAATCAAAAGGTTCATCTAGAGCATGAAAACAGTAAAACAGAATACAACATTTGATCTAAATTTTATTATTATTATTAAACAAACTTCCCTGACTGCCAGTAAAACTGTGAATGACAGGACACTAGTGAATTTAGGGGGTGGGGGTGGGGGGCGGGGGTGAAACATTGTATATCAGAAAGTGAGGCATCTGAAGTCTAACTATCGTGTCTCCACACTGATGTCACTATTCAAGTCATGTGATGAAAATGTGGATGATGTCTTGCAATGATTGTGGATGTCGTAGAGCAATTCATCACAATGTGGTGACAAAAATTAGAAGTGATTTTTGTCTTCAAAATTAAAAATATTTGGTTAAAAGCTACTTGTTAAAAATTTATTTTATAAATAATTTTGGTTTTAGATACATTACCTAATGGAGTTTTACTGGGCAGTACAATTTTGAAAAGTTTCTACTCAATGGGGTACTTTATTAAATGTACATTATTATACTATTATAATTATTATTAATATTATTATTACTAATCCATGGATTGAAACTGCATTTTGTCCATGAAACATTGACTTTATATTAAATTGAAGTATTAAGTTCCAAACCAAAATTGATTTACTTAGCTTAAAGTTATTGTTAACCATTCTCTTTTTTTTTTTGAACCATTAATTTAGTTAACAGTTGACAACTATATAAATATGTTTTCCTGAGGAACTAGGATGCTGTTTTTTCCACTTCAGATGACCTTGGCCAAATTGTTATTTAACTTCATTGCTGCTGTCCATTGTAGGGTCATACACTATGATTAAGTAGACTTCAGCGTTGTCACAATACTCAGGAATATGGTATCATAGATTAAGGTTTATCTTTTAGTGCAGTTGTACTCGAGAAATGGCCGCCATCCTGTGGTTTATCCCACATACGTTATAGCTAAAACACAAGATGTATGCTAACTAGAAACCTGCATGTGTTAAATATAAAAAAACACCCAATTTTAGTGAGTGAACTTTAAAGTCCCTCGATTTTATATTTATCATTGACTGATAAAATAGAGTTACCGTTATTGATGTGCTCGGTGTTAAGTATAGAGCTGATGTCACCAGGTTTGTGTGATGTGCCACAGACAGGAAGTGTGCCTTACTGCTGATAAGGAGTGGACAGTGGTCAGTGGCTGGTCGGAGGCCCTAGGGTAGTAATGGCTGGCTCTCGGGGTGGGGAGAGAGGGGGTGGCAGACCCGGGTTGTGGAGGGTGGCCACGATTCTAACAGTGAGCAGCTTTCTCCGAGTGGGGTAATGTTTCCAGGACTGTTACGGTTAAGATAAGATGTAGCAACATCTGATGGATGTTAGAACGTTGTTTGTGATTTGTTAACCTGGTATCTGTTGTACCATGAGGTAACAAACATCTGATGGATGTTAGAACGGTGTTTGTGATTTGTTAACCTGGTATCTGTGGTACCATGAGGTAACAAACATCTGATGGATGTTAGGACGTTGCTTGTGATTTGTTAACCTGGTATCTCTTGTATCATGAGATACAAACATCTGATGCGATAATGATGTCTCACAGTGGTTTATTTGTCTGTATTACTGACTCTGCTATTCCAGGTCTTTATTAGTCTGTTTTCGCTTTCTTCTATTCGGTAATTGGAGTCCTGACTGACTCTCATTCAGACAAATCCCCGGGCCTAGCTATATGACTGAAGGGTGTTTCATCTTTCACTTCGTCACATTAATCGGCCCCTGTAGCTTAAAATGTGCTCAAAAGTGGCGGTAAAACAACACTACACACTTCTCATTCACTCACCTTTTTACTACTTACTCTCTGTGTGCGTGCATGTGTACGTACGTACGTACGTGTGCGCGCGTGTGTTTTATCAGTAATCCGATCTAGCAGCAGTGACTGTTTCACCACGATTTCACTTAAAACTGTCAGACCATTTCGTGTCATGTCATGTCACGGTCATGTCGTATCATGTCACGTCATATCACATCACCTCATGTCGTGTCATATCATCCCGTGGCATGTCAACTGATGGTATGTGATGTCAGAACATGTTAAGGCTTGTCTGTTGCACCTTTATACTTCGCAGCGCTCTGAAATAGATCGTTGCCTCCAACAAACACCAACCATTCCGGAGACCATAAATATAATCTGGAGCCATCAATATATCCCACCAGCACGTCGTGTGCCTTCCATCAATCACGCAGTACTTTATATACGACTCATACGCCGATGATCGGGGCCGCTAAAGACTGTCATTTCCCAGTCGTCCTCAAGTCAGCGGGACAGAATCAATCACATTCATAATGCCGGCCTAATGCTTCTTCTCCACTCCATACATCTTTCCATCCTCGGGTCTTTAAGTGGCTTTGTTGATATTAAAGAAAGTTGACGGCCATCGCATCGCGGTCTCCACGTCGAAGCCACTTCCTGTGTGATGTCATCACCGGCTTGATAGGCATCGGCTTCTTGTGGGAGCTCGGAGTTTGTGTGAATTATGGTCACTACATTTGTTGTGTATGGTTCAGACGATGTTGTTGTTGCTGTTCAGTTGCCGTTATGTACAGTTAAATTGTTTTGAAGAAAAAAAATGGAAATTTACGTTGGAGAATACAGGGTATTACTTGTAAGTCAATATGTGATTGTTTATTTTGAAAGCCTCCAATATTTAGTAGTTTGGAAGAATTGGGCAAATTTGGTAACATAATAGACCGCCTCTTTGACCATATGGCTAGAGTGCGAGACTATTTACGTATGGCTATCGCCATTCTGTACGGGAGGTCGCGGGTTCGCGCCTCGGCCCTCCGCACTATAGTAGGAGTTTTTCATCCAGCCAGGCAACTGGCAATGTTTTCTCCACCGAACATGCCATATATTCTAAATTCTAACTTTATTTAGAAGTAGTCTCCGTGGGGAAGCTGTAAATTACAGACCATATGCGTCTCTCCCATCTGGGGTTGTCGCCCACGTTAAAAAACTGCCATTATTCGACTGTTATATTATGGTATTATTGCTTTATGCTATTGCATTGTGATATCATAACATTGAAATTGTTATAGTATTCAGAATATGTTTTTACACACACACACACACACACATACAAACACGTGGAGGCACTTGTACATGCAAATTTACCACTTAATCTCTCAATAAGTTCTATTCACAACAATTGATGTCTCCTAGCTGCAATGTTTGTGTTGATGGTTGATAAACTAAACTCAGCTCTTTAATATAATTACATCTGATCTTTGATGTCTGTTTACTGTTAATTAATAAGTTGTCATCACACTGTACACTATCAACGATGATGTGTTAAGAGTGATCGTATCGAGATTATCTTTCCAGTATGGTAACAATTAGACCTAACTAACATCAAATTAGTCTACTGAACTATGGAGATCGGTCTAAAAGTCAGATTTTCTCCAACCAGCATGAGGCGTTGGCAACGATTGGCTGTTAACTGTGTGATAGATTTTCTTTAATTTGATGAAGACTGAAGCCCCATGGGTCAGTCTGATACTGGGATCTGAGAGGGTGATTGAGTTCACCTCTTGGAAATGGTACTTTTCAGCGTCAAAGTACAACTAGCAGAAAAGGTCACTTTTTATTAATCACGGAAGTAAAAAGTATAATGTTTTCAGAATTTGACGATTTGTGGGGAAATGGCATTTCATTAATGGATTGGTAGATTGTCTTCGGAAATAAAATAAAGTAACAAAGAGTTATTAAATTTTCTTGCTGATTAATGATATTCTGTTTTTCTGCTCTTTGTAACGTTACAGCTGTTAAAGTATAAAAAAAATGTTCGATCATGAGAAAGTCTTGCTTGATGTATAAATATGTAATCTCATGTTGTGTTGGAAAAATAAAACCATTTAAAACTCGCTACTGGTATATAAGAACTGAGCAGACACTTTATATAATGAAATTCACAGAATTAAGATAAATTTGCATTGCTATAGATCCTTAATTATGGTCGCTTTGTAGAGTGCTTTAAAGTTAATAAATATAGCTCCTTTGTCCCAATTGATTACTGCCCGATTATGGTCACTTTGTTTAATGGTTGCTTCAGAATTACAGTCAATGGTAAATTCGGGATTATGGTCTATTTGTAGTCCTAAGTAACCTTCCACTGGTATACTTACTTTTGTGTAGTGTAATCATCAGAGTTATGGTCACTAATTATGTGCTGGAATCTGGGCAATCCCATCACATAATATGTGATGTTGTCTTTAGATTGATGAACACTTATCGTTTGTGATATTCTTACAGTTTCAATCAGTGTGATATGGTATGTGCAAAGTCCTCTTATTAATAAGACCGTAGTGTGTGTGTGTGTGTGTGTGTGTGTGTGTGTGTCCCTTAGGGCTAGCTTTTTATTGAGAGAGTAACAAACGTTCAGTCTGGCATTAAGTATCTCTGAAACTCCAAGTGAGATGTTTTGATTACTTATTTACAAATTGTATTTATTTGTGTGTATTATAGCAGTTCGTTGTATCAAATATTTTCTCAGCTGACATTTATTTAATTGGAGATGTTTAATTTAAATTTGTCTAATATTTTATACAGTAGCGCAATGTTTTAAGTGTGGGGGATTAATCACACAAAAAATATTTTCATCTGCCAGGTGTTCTGGGGAATTATCAGGTGGGAATTTACTTAATTTCCATATAATATAGTAAAAACTTTTTAATGATGTTCTTTTATATAATTCCTTTCCTCACACTATTTTTACTCGTGAATCATTCAGTGTTAGACAGACGTGCATTCTGTTAGTGCAATGGTTAGAGAACTCCACTGCAAATCTTCAGGTTCTGGGCTTAAATCCAACTCGTGCCTGTGTTTGTGGGATTTTATTCCACTGGCAGATAGGGCTGCCTCTGTGGTCGTGTTGGTAGCGTTGGACCACATATCTCTACTACCTGAGTTCGAATGTCAGCGTGGGCATATCGGAAGTGTGTTTCATCTTTGACTTTGCTTCATTACCTTTGTAGGACGCTCGGGCCATTTAGCCTAACATGTACACAAAAGTGGACATAAAACATCAATCATGATCTATTGGCAGATGCCCCTGGGACATATGTCAGTTGTGTGACTAGCGCCAAGGCTAAAAATACCCTGTTCAACTCGGTGCTACAAAATTGAATTACTGAATGAAACATGCCTCATTAATGTGTGCTAATGAAAGTTGATTTTTGGGTCTTTCTGAAGACCACAGTTTATGTGTCCTGAAATACCGACAAAAACTACCCCACGGTTCACCAACTTGAGCATTTAAGTTACAAGTTTTGTTTCTCAAACAACAATTTTTAATTAACATTGATGGTTCTTGTGCTAATATTATATTGTTCTTGATGCTTGCTTAACCAGTAATTCAGGCTTGAACATTATAGATCTCAATATATAAATGTAATCTAATGCAATTGACTACCATCGGATTAAATAACACATTAACATTTTAACATGTCTACATGTTGATGAGAACCGGATAGCTTACCGTCCCAACTCTGAGTACTAATATCAGTTATGCCTGTATTGGTTACAAACATAACATACAGGATATTAACAGCCATTAAAAATGAAACATTAAATACAATAGATAGGCCAGGGGCTGCTGGAGGTTTAGAAATTAAATGTCCAGGTATTTGGCAGCTGATCTAATACTCTGTTTTATAACGGTTAGTCATCGTCTGTTGGCTACACGAGTTCATATTAGCTCTATTATTAGACGTGAACAAAACATTCTGATTGCTACTAGAAAATAATGTAGCATGAAATGTGGATTTATCATTGCCGTGTTATCATGGTTGATTACTGTTGCTGTGGTTACGAGTGTGGAGTATGACCACTGATTTCCCCCCCCCCCCCACCTGACTACAGCACCATAAAGAAGGTGGTATTTTATTACACATGTTCTGTTAACATTAAAGGCTTCATCATCTAAATACAGGTGCTGACCAATATTATAGGCTGTGACTATATTAGTATATATTTCCAGGCATCAGTAAATGATGTGATTAATTTAATAGATCTATGTTTATAATCAATGCATTATTTATTATTCAACACGTTGTTGTTGTTGTTGTTGTTATGGGTGTGGCTTTCGGCAGTTTCGGACTCTGGTGGTGATATCAGCTTCTGCATATTAATAACGGTTAATTGTTGTAAAGGCATTATTATAAATACGTCATTAAAATGGTATTGCTATTGGTCTTTGGTATTGTGGCTGCATTTCCTTGGTAACAAGATTTGGTTGCGTATTAGGGCCATCAACTGAATTGAGGACTTCAACAAAAGTTGTCGTGTTTTGGTTCTCCACACAGTTCCTACAAATTTAAAGTCTCATACGATGACATTGTCAAAAGTTTTTTTTTTTGCTATGGCCATGTAACACCTTGTAACATATCTATTATGATATCTGAATATGTTGTGAAATTAACTTTAATTGATTGATGGAGAAAGTGTCGGGTTCTCTTGTTAATTGGCTCAGCAACCAATGAGAATACGAATGGTCTATAAACAACCCATATGATTCAAACCCACGATCTCTCACATTATTATTGTCTGCAGCCTGTGACCCACTGGTCTGCCATCTCATGTAATTTCCATAGATTTCCTTTCTCACGTGGGTTTGCGTATCGTCGTGATTCATCAATTCCCGGGGTTATCATTCTATTTGTCAAACAGTACTGGAGACCTCCAGGACATGGCTTCTGATCCCCGAGGGCTCAGCCTGTGACAGACTGGAATGTTTCATCCATCAGTGAAAGGCTTTAGCAAGGATCAGCCCATTTCCATTAAACCGTGTGTCCAGGCTACGATCTCCGAGCACCGAGAATCTAAACAAAACGTTCACTCACTATTTAGCAAAACTTGTACGCTATTTGGAATTTTCTTTATAAATGCATTAATATTTTCTGTGTGTGCGGGTGCTGATGCACTGTTTGTGTTTGTACAACGAAATAGCAGCACCGTTGTTATGACATATTGCTAGATAAGTGATGGCACACCGTGGAGACTTAACTCAGCTCTAATCTCTTCACCACGACAGAGCTCTCCATCATATACCTATGTTATATAGGTATATTGTGACTATCCAATTATTATATCTCAAGGTTTCCAGTGTGTTAAAGACTCATCCATAATAACCAAGGCTACGATATCAGCACAAGTGTAATTGTTTAAAAGCACACTTAATTGTTATTGATGTTATTGTTGTTGTTTTAATAATTTAATGTATATTTATCATTTTATTTATGACTTATTAATAGAACTGTTATCGAACAAATATTTTACGACCACTTTTGTCCCCATTGGTAGTCTAAGTAGGCCATTTAAGTTAAAGCTCCAATGATAACGAGGTGAAGTGAAAGATGAAACATCCTTCAGGCATAGCCAGGATGTGATCTGAACCCAGGTGGGGTCTCTGTCCAGCTGCACTATTAGCTTTGCCAATTGGATCACACCTCACCACATTAACGGAGTGCTCATCTTATCAAGTTGTCGTTTAAAGGCCCCGGGCATTAAGACGCATTACTGATCTGTTCCAAGGTTACTTAAGAGCTAAGGATTTTTTTTTATTTGCTCGGGTACTTCACTCCTGGTATGGATCCATAAAGTCCAGCCTCATCATCAACTCCCTACGGAGTACGCCTTTTGTATGTATTCATCCATCGCTATCCAGTCAGATTTTTGTTTATGTGGCCAGTAGCCCAAATTTGTAGAGTCGAACCCGGGTGTCCTAACAGTTAGTAGCCTACCACATTTAGCCACTAAACCCCGATGTTAGCATTTGTTAATTGATGCCAACATTCTTATGTCAATCTCAACACAGAGATACACAGAGTACAGTATCAGTTATTACTATAGAATGTTATACCCAAGTTTGGTAAGTCTTCATCCCCTGTGTATTGACTATCTGAAATGAATATGTATATGATGTGAAGTTTAAGGTGGGTCAGCATATCCTATTTGAGTTGATGTTATATCGTGGCTTAATAATTGTCTCCTCTTAAAGAAACCGGAGTAGACATGTTATCATTATTAATATTATTTCCTGATCATAATGAGGTCCCCATTTTGTCTAAATCGCTATAAATGCTCGAAGTTTGATACAGTAAACTGTTAAAATTGATAAGTAATATTGTCTCAGACAATAGTTAACAATCTTGGTCTATAGTGAAGGTTAATGAATCAGTGTTGTTGGAGAGACTGTCGGTGACATTTTGGAGCCAGCTAACAAACGGCTCTTGTTCCTTGGCCAGTAATATTGATTGTTGGAAATTAGATTTACACAGCAAAAATGGTGGCTAATTTCTTCATATGGTTGTCGCTGTGTTATGGTGTTTCTATGACTCGGTCAAGTCTTGTCGTCGGCCATTGGTCTGTAGAAGTGTGTGTGTGTGTGTGTGTGTGTGAGCGAGCGAGAGAGAGAGAGACGGAGGGAGCCATCACTAACGTTATTTTGAGTGAACATCAGTACAATTAGCCATCTTCCTATAGAGATCCTCTATAACAGAAATGTCATTATCTACAAGAGATTTGTTATCATAATAAACATAACTAGACACTATCAGTCTCTTGGGGGATAGTATATTTACCCAGCAGTAACTATATATATATATATATATATATATATATATATATATATATATATATATATATACTCTCATACATTCACAGTCGCACACACACACACACACATCTGGCTTCATATAGAATTATACTGCAGAAACTACAAGTTCCATTTACCAACCTACCATATTTTCCATAAGCTACATTTTAAACTTCATTTATAATTCACGTTCTTAAGTATCGTGGAAAATTTGGTAAAAACTTGTCAATAATGCTTTGGAAATATGTTTGCCAATGAACGCGATAGGGGGGGGGGTTGTCGTTTGTTTCCTTGCGATCTAAATAGCGTATTTGTGTTCTCCCTCATGGAATCTTATACCGACTTGGGTCAGAAATACGTCTCTTAAGTTGTATCGGAGGAGGGGGGGTAAGCTAATACTGTCCTCATAACCTGTAGCTTAGTTGCCATGGATACAACTAATAAGAGTTTTGGTGATGAAGGATAGCTCGGTCGTCACGTGGCTGTCGTAATTTAATTATTCGATCGCTGTTTTCATAGGAGACGCATCCAGACGAGGCGGCGGGCAGTCGACATACTTCGTGTCATCATTACCTTGATTGAAATTCCAGTCAAGGTGTCTGTATTAGCCGGTTACTTGGCTGGCGCGTCTTTCCCCATATTACCTGGTCAAGCCGTGCATTATTTATGAATTTAATAAACAAACGTGGATAATACTCGGCACTCGGTTGATTTAAGCACGAAATACAGGGGCGGCCCCATCGCCGACTCCAGAGTCAATCAGATTTCTTGCCAACACTCAGACAACTCAGTATGGGATAGCTACTAACACTGGCCCATCCCTCGGTGTCTCGGGTTCGTGTGGTGTAGAATGATCGTGGTCTGCCTGCAGCGACTTATCATATGAGGAATGGCGAAATGGAGAAAACAATTATTTTCGTATTTGTATTGATCTGGTCCTTGGTCTAAGAGTATTCTGTTGTTTGTTGGCTCACGGCTTGTGTGACTGCGGCAGTTAGAATTATTATTAGTATGAATCTTTGTGCTGCGGCAGTTAAATTAATAATGGATCGCCGTACTGCAGTATCAATAGTATTAACGGACTCGTGTGCTGCAGAACGTAGAATGATAACTGATTCTTGTTCTTAACATATAATAAGCGTAATAACTAGCTGTAAATAGATTGCAGTAATTACATTATTAACATATTCTTATATTACAGTAATAACTGCCACTCAAACTGCAGCAGTAATGCCAATTGTTAACCGTTATTGATTCCTGTGCCATGACAGCCTTGCTAATTCTTAATTATTGTAGTGCGGCAGTTGTAGCAGTTATTAGTTATATGTTCTGTAAACATTTACAGCTCTTGCTGAACATGGACCTAATGCAGTTGACCCATTTATTGACCGATGTACTGCAGCTGTCCTAATAGTTATTGATCTCTGGACTGCAGGAATGATTAAAGTTGGAATCACGGCGCCATTCTGTCACAGCCCTGACATCTAATCTAAACACTGTGAATAACAACGAAATAGGAAAAGTGGCAAAAATCAAACTTTTCTCTTTGATGGCAGTCAAATTGTAAAAATGACATTTGATTATGTTGACATTATTTGGGCCATTGACCCAGGGGAGACGGGGTTTGTTTTGGGGGTTAATTAAAGTAATACCAGTTTAACTATTAAAGTAATACCAGTTTAACTCGGGTGTTCCTTGGAGGGCAGGTCATGCATGGCACTGTGGTTCTTGGTTTGAGAAATAGTCCTAGGATCTATTAGGCTTCGGCTGATTTTTTTTGTCCACGAGAAACCCCCACATATAGAAATATTTGATGGAATTGATCAGCAAACTGTCATGAGTGGGTAATACAATATATCTGTATTAATGGCCGTCTGCTAAGCAACATATCGCATTTCGCAGAAAATTACTACCGACACAGTCTTATCGCATATCATAATTTGAATATAACCATAACAGATGTGAACAATTCTGGTAGAAACTGGTATCCACAAGTCCATCCTATACTTGGATGATGCATCCTGTGTAATGTCATGTTTTTAAATTTGGTGGAAGAGACTTTAGACGACAAAATATCACCAGACATCGAAAAACAAAAGTAGACTTCATTTGTTAAGCTAATTGGTTGACTAAAGTCACAGCCACTTTGTGCACATGGTAGGCTAAATGGGCCGAGCGACCTCCAAAGGTAATGAAGCGAAGTCAAAGATGAAACAACCTTCAGATATGGCCACGCCGAGATTCGAACACGGGTGGTAGTGGTCTGTGGTCCAACACGCTACCGCTAGACCACGGAGGCGCCCATTTGTTTGAATAAAAGAAAGCCTTCTAAACAGATGATAATTATTATAACAACAACAACATGAAGACATCAACACGTCTTGACAGTCAATGGAATGAACACACACACACACATACGCAGTTGAACACACACCCACATGAACACACGCGCATGGACACATATGCATACACATACACGCACAAACAATTCACATTTCATTAGATGAAGCACAATATTATCCTGCCATTCATTAATTCTGGTACCATTTTCTATCATGTTAGTTGTGATTTTTCTATATCTCCTTAATTCAAACAGACCGACTATGCTCAATCTGCATGTTAATTTCAATATACACAACACGTGATCTAGTGGCATTCAATCTGGGCAGCCAATTAATGATGGCTTCCCCGCCCATCCTACAATTAAATGTGTAGTGAAATCTCGGAAAGTTGGCTCAGCTGATCTACCCGGCGAAAAGTTGATATTGTGGAATTTGTCTTCCTTGGTGACGTTAGAGGAGGCTATCACGATTTATGAGGATCTTTCTCCTCATTAGCTATAACAAGTGATCATTATCTACCTGCTGTCTATGGTGATTGTTTAGATTGATAAGATAGGGATTATTGGATCCATATAATGTAATGGGCTGAAAGCCGGATCGGATGGAGGCTAATTTCTAAATGGATCCAGAATATATATTGAGCAAAATTAAATATGCGGTTTTCTACCTCAGGTGTGTTGTAGTTTGTGTCTTAATTGCAGTTAGTGTCTTTGAGTGAGAGTTGACATGGAAAGTTATCAAATTATTCACTGAGATAACTATTAAATACATGACAATTTGTATTTTGTTGCCTATATAATGGCTGGGTGCAGTGAACGTTGACATTATACTACCAGAAACATTTCAGTAACCACGAGTACTTATTGTCTTTGTTGGAAGTAATCACCTGGCAGATCCGGAATAATTCACGTACGACCGACTGACATTAACTGACCGTCATTGGCTAAACAAGGATTCAATTGCTGAGCTTCTAATTAATCAATTTGCCTTTAAATGGCTTCAGCAAATTGACAGAGAAGTTTTTTTACTATCAGTAACAGTTGTCCACGTGTTGGTAGTAACGTGTGAGTATATCACGGTTACTGCATTCACTCTAGGGTGAACATAATCTTTAAAAAATAAATAAATAAAGATCTTTGAGGTACATTCCCAGCTCAAATCCATTGTTGGGTTTGCATATTTTTCACATAAATATACGGAATCATTAAAAGGTACATTCAACATGCAATATATGGTAATAATACGTGACATTTAGTAATAGTGCCCTATCCAGCTAAAGATCTGTTCTAAGGCGTTTTGACAGTATTGTTATCCCTGACTCAAACCTGTATCAATCCAACACACAGCTCAACTCTCAATGGAACATACAACACATGCTGCCATTATAGGGGCAAAGCGTTACGCGGACGCATAGCCATCACTTCCTGTCAGGTTCTTCGATTTCTGGCTAAGTTAGCCGGTCGCCACATTACAGCATTGCCGTTCTGGGGCTTCGAACCCGCGACTCCTCGGTTACGAATCCAACGCTCAATCTTAACTGCACAATCACCTCTCGGCATAAAACTGTTATAACGGAAACAAATAGTGTTTTTAACATACTTTTGAACATTTTGGAAAATTTCTTTATTTTCGTTCTGAGTTAATGTTTCATTCCCTTTTAGCAGTAATTAATTCGGCTCATTTTTATTTGATGGATATACACCAGTTTCATCCACAATAATACTCTTGTGTGTACTCTAGAGTATATGGGGTATATTTCATGGGGTATGAGCACAGTGACATGCTCATACTATCTGGCCCAGTCTGTTATGATATATTGATAGGCTGATCATGTAGGGCCGTCTTAACGCATGGGCGCGCTGGGCAGTTGCCCGGGGGTCCCCGGGAATCTATGTACGTTGTGACTAATGCTGTCAATAAATAAATACTATACTATGCTGAACTATAAATATTTGTATTCGCCTCTGATGTAGAATTATCAGTATCTAATTGTCACCTCTGCAACCTCACGTAAATGTGTGTGTATATATATATATATATATATATATATATAATGCCGTTTAAACTTAGAGGGCCCTCAGGGCTGATGGAGACTTCCAGAGATATCAATATTCATTAAAACCTAGCTTCACTGTAGTACGTCAGGCTGGTTGTTTTAATTAGAAGGAATATACGAAAAATAATTTTAATGCAATTTAGTTTAAATCTGTATTAACTTGTTTATATTGTCTAACGGTAATCGTGTGTGTATCTGCGTGCGTGTCTATGTCAACATTACTTCGTGACCAGGTTTAATACCTTTTCACTCTACAAGGTCGGTATCTGATCAGTGTTACCCGTCACTTGCTAACATCATATTATATTTATATCACTGTCTGAGTACTATTATAATAATCCCCGTGATGAGACTCTACACAGCTGCTAGAGTCTACCACTCCCATCAAGTGGTCAGCCTAACGCTATAGCCCTGTTAGTGACTTCATTTAGAGGTACCAGCTGTTAACAGCCAGCTGGGAGCTTAGTCTTGATGACTAGTGAACAGTCATCGATGTTTTTGTAGAAAGGTTTGTTTCTTCAACACACACACACACACACACACACACACACTTTTAATAAACTCTGTATGTCCAAACCGTGAACACGTATATGTTTTATTAAATATTAGGAGGCCCCCGATGGGTTAATACAGTTGTTGGTCGTGAAGCGAACATGACCTGATTACAGAATTATATACACTTCGTCGTATACGGAACAGAAACCAGATCTACTGTGAGAGAATATGTAATGATCCGGTAACTGTGATAGGGTCATTGGGGAATTGTGTAACACGGGATTGACTCAGCGAGTATTAGTGGCCTAAAGGCTAATGGGTATCGGGAAAAATAGTTTTTAAATCCAGAAACCTTTTTATGCCATTCTGAAATAGATTATACATATAAGTGCTATAACATCGTTGAATTTTTATTATATGTAATAACCAATAATGTTTCATTTGTTTCGATTCATTAAAGTGACGAGGAATCTTTTAGGTTGGTGGGCATTAATATGTAATATTGATACGTGGCTGTCACCTTAGAACTGATAGTCATCATAGGCCAACTACTGTAAATAATTCTGTAGTTGGATGAACGATTGAAGTTATTCCGAACTTTTCATACACAAAATATTGGACAAATAAGAGCTAATTTATAATATCATGAGATAATTGAGAATAGTTCATAGCGATGTGGCTCACAATAAACGTTTTATTCACTATTGAGTTCGAAGACTTTATACCACAAATTCTTTATATGACAAAATATCATATTATTCCCCTTAGTCCTTTGAGCAGCGAATAGTTCACAACAGTTTTCCATTTTATCAGATTTATCTTTGATGATCTATTTTATGTGAGTTTTTTATATTTTTATGGTGACTGTGTCTAGGACAGACTGAGCGTCAGTCCTCCATTTATGGTAACGTTTTCAGGGTCGCTGCCACGGCGGATCATTTCTGCCTGTAATGCCTAATGATAATTTCGGCGTGGGTTATGTAGCAACACATCACCATGGCAACCATCTCTGTCGATGCATTGGAGATATCTGGGTGGCCTTGACTTTACCGAGCTTGTAACACCGCCTACCACAGATATGCCAAGATAGACAAGATGGGATGCCGATATTAGGCATTGTGTTAGTTTGACGCAATGGTGTCAGCCATCGTAACACCAGTGTATCGTTGTTGGCGTGATTAAAAACACTTCATGCGTTTACATCTCCGATTCTTAACACACGCACACACACAGAGAGAAAGACAGGTGCCCCCACAGACACGCACACACACACATACGCACACACACACACGCACACACACACACACACACACAGACAGAGAGAGAGAGAGAGAGAGAGAGAGAGAGATGCTAATACATTGTCCATAATATTTTGTTATCAGCTAGATGAAAGCTCAGATTAGCTCATGTGTCATCTGGTTACGTTTCATCTATAATCCCCCTCTGAGCAGGGTTAGATCAGAACCCATACAATACAGTTTGTGTTTTATAATTTTGTTTCAGCTTTTCTTAGCAAAGGTGCAAACAGTATCAAACAAGAATCGGACAATCTTTCAGTGAATTAGCTTTTAGAACAGAAGTAATCTCCCTATTTCAAATTGTATCCATGCGATGTTCTAGGCATCAAGAGATTTAAAGTCAATTATATCAGAGAAGTTCGTCCTATTTTAAACAGAGGTATTCTCAAGTTACTATAAGTCGCCTCCTTGGTCTAGTTTGTAGCGCGTTGGACCACAGATCACTACCACCTGAGTTCGAGTCTCGGCGTAGGCATATCTGAAGGGTGTTTCAATTTGACTTGGCTTCATTACCTTTGGGGGTCGCTCGGCCCATTTATCCTACCATGTGCACAAAAGTGGCCTTAAGGCATCAATCATCTTCTCCAGGCTTATGTTTCAACGACTAATTTTCAATGTTGGCCGAGTCTTGTTCTTTGATGTTTTTCATACATCACAAATACAGAGTTATAATTGAATTTGCCTGTTAGCTGGTTAAATGAACATTTTCTTTCTGACTTCTTCAAATTGAGTAAATGGTGGAAGAACCAGGGACTTATTATGGTTTTTGACTCAACAGAACTAGTGTCGTTCCGTAATCTTGTGTAAATATTTATAATTTCTGAATTGTCAGTGTGCTTGAAATGGCTCATTTCTTAAGGTAATAGGAGTTTCTATATCAAACTGACATCTGGTATTGGTCTATGCATATACACACATGCATGCATGCATGTACGGATGTACATACAAAACTGGGGAAAGAGCACATTCTTTTTTCCACAGTGGCAGTGTATAAAGTGTCAGTTTTTAGGAGACAGTTATCCAATTTTGAAAAAAAACTTGTGACCCTTAACATAAATTGTCACATGTGTGATACTTCAGAAACACTGGAGCTTATTAATGTTAAAGATATATGTGCTTTGCTGTGAATATTTGTTCCATGCCATTTTATATTGAAAATATTGTAAACCAAATTGGTGATTCAAGTACCAATTGTGACTTATTCAAGTATTATACAATATTCGACAGTTACAGTAAATGTGTGATGGAATCTGTGATCCGTCTGAATTAAGAAACATGTTACACGTCTTGACTAGAGATCTCACCCGGTCGTAGAGCATCCTTTGGACAAGGGGCTAGGTTTACTAGTGTGTCATTACGTATTATGTATCGTGGCATTTTGGTAAGAGGACTTGAACCGTTATCATAATGCCTTTCTTGTACGTAGACGTTATGATTATTGGCCGTTCCAATAGTGAGTGATCCACCAGGATGTGTAAATATAATTGTTGTTATGGTGGACTGTCAATGAAATGACACTTCATATAATTGGTTTGGTAATAAGTATTAACGCAAAAGAAAATATTTTATGTTTTCACAAAATTATATTAACAACAACACTAACAGTAATCACAATGATGAAAATAATAGTAATATTATATAATGTTGTATATTATATATATATATATATATATATATATATATAGAGAGAGAGAGAGAGAGAGTGTGTGTGTGTGGTGTGTGTGTGTGTTTATAAACATGGTAGAGTTTTCTATTTTAAAAAGTACACTTATAGTAATAATACACTTAATAGATAGTAATAATGTTAAATCTCATATTATTATCTATAATTTTCCCCATCTGTCTATTACAGGAAAGGCCATCCGATGCCAGCAGGAGGCGTACCACCCAGGTAGTCCATGTGATGCCCGAGGGCTCGGTCGGCCCACGTCCTGTGTCTCAAGACAGCAGGATGATGGCGCCCAGAGACGAAGAAGACAGCCCGACGGGCACCTTTACTAGAGGTGGCAGGTTGAGGAGCAGCCTTCCCGTGGTCAGGTCACCAAACAAAAGCCTTGAGCGACCAATGGGTGAGTTAATGGCTTGGCATTGATTTAGATCACTATCTCTGTACGGCGCCACCCCGCCGTGACTTCCTATATTTACACGGTCCGGATATATTTAGCACAAATTCTGGAGTTTTGGGCCGGAATCATTGTTCGCTTTGCTTTCACCGTTCACCAATATGGAGGACGTTATTCTGTTACGGTGGGGTGGGGGTGCGACACGGTACATTTAACACGTTTCTTATCGCAATCTCACCAATCTGATTGGGATCTAGGTAAGAATAAAAACAGTGAATGGCGGACTTCTCATTGTGTCACATGAGGGGGCAACACTGTGGAAGAAATGGATGTTCCAGGATCAATTTTGTTTTCTTGACATTAAACTGGCGGGCGTGGATTCGTGGGTGTGTGTGTGTCTGTGTGTGTGATAAGGCACTGGCACAAAGAATCACCAATGGTGAATATAACTTGAACAAGAGAAGTGACTTTCATGATGTTGAAACAATGCAATATATGGCCAGTGTGTGTGTGTGTGTGTGTGTGTGTGTGTGTGTGTGTAATTTCTATTAAACAACAAATCATGTGCATGCATGCTAGTATATGATTTGCAGTTAGTAAATATATTTTTAAAGAGAGAGGGGAGTTGCCCTGATATTTAGCCTGGATCCTGGTCACACGTAGGGCACCAGTGATCTAACAGCGCCACCAGAAATTTCATTTTTTACAGACGCACGCACACACACACACACAACAAAGAGAGAGAGAGAGAGAGAGTTCCAAGTTTAAATAATCATTGCTAACAAAACACTAGCAATGACTGTTTAAGGTGACTAAGGTTAGCGGGTTTGTTACGATATGGTATTGGTGGCACTCTGTTGGTAACAAAGATCAAAGGTAAGGCCGCCGGCTTGGTGAAGTACTATATTACCTCCTTAGGACTGTAGTCTGGTCTATCTGTGTACTAGAAGAACGAACTGTTCTGACACCAGGGGGCCACTCTTGGCCTAGAGCCTCCAACATATATCAGCTTCATGATGGTCGACGAGGGAAGTGTTCGTGCCATTGAAGCTAGTCCGACTCATGCCAGTAATTATCAGAAAGAATCTGTACCTATACTAGCCTCTCATCGCCGCTCTAAACACGGTGCTCGATTGGCGGTGGGATAAATCCGGAGAGATCCGTGCTAAAACCCCCGGAGCAGACCCGCGACGCTTATTGGCCGGATTCGTGCTGACAGGTGTTCGTGAAAACTGGACGTCAGACAGACAGACAGACAGTCGGGACTCGCCGATGAAAGCACGACGTCGGTGTCGTGTCCCGCCTGGGACGTCGAGTTGTGTGTTGTTTTGTAGATGCTGCTCCGTCTAGGTACTCTGGTGGAGGTGTCGTGGTTGATGATGTTGATGATGGTGTCGGTGGTGGCGGCCGGCTTGTCACGGTATTCGGCAGTCGTTGTCCGGATCGCATTACAGCGAGTTGAGTAGGCCATCAATATTCGGCTATTGTCTGAGGCGGCCGTGGGTCCTGTGAAAGGGGTTGCCATGGAGTCTGTTGATGCAGCGCTCATTGCTATGGAGATTGGTGAAGGAGAACGGCGTGGCCAGTACACGGTGATGGTGATGGTGGTGGTAGGTGTGTGATGGAATCGTCGTCCTCCGTTCGCCATCACTGAGCGATCTGATCCCGAAGACGGCTAATCGTGTTACTCTTTTGACCATTTTCAATGACGACGGAGATTTTAGTTTGTATTTTGCGAAACATCTTATCTCATCACTGTCGGAATAATCACTGTGTACAAACGACAACTGTCAACTGGAATCTTTTTTGGTCGCTGTTTTGTTAGAATCGTGTCGGGCGGTTGGATAGCCATGAAATTCTTCAAGAACGACAGAAGGCATAGAAAACAGAGGAAGTTGGTTGAGATGCGCAGTGACTTAGGTTTGTACAGGTTATTAGTGTTTGTTTGAAGGGTTTTGTCAACATAACATTAATATATATACCCATCTTCACATCTCAGACTGACAAACAGACACAGAAAATTTAAGATTCGTGCAGGGAGACACCTGAAAGCAGGTCAGCGTCGGTTATTACATAAATTGATGGGATTAATATACTAGAATCCAGTTATGTTTTATAGAACATTCTGACGTGTAAAAATATTTTTAGACATTTTACCTGTACATGATATATCAAGAATAACGTTCTTATTATTCCACGTTATTCAGATTGTGATGACAAACTAATAATTAGCTAGTCAGGATTATCGTATCCGGATAAATGATGATGATTTTAGATAACATACTGCCACCTAAACAGTGTATGTTTACATGTGTAGGTTCTGCTATATGCCTACCATCCCCCCTCTCTGTCTGTCTCTCTCTCTCTCCACACACACACACACACACACACACACACACACACACACACACACACACACACAGATATATATGTATATATATATAAACACACACACTCACAGACGCACACACTTATACTATGTCTTGTGGGTATAGTGCTAGAAGCCACTTATATTTTTCTTGCCGCTAGCTTACATAATAAATTAACAACAGAGCACCAGCCGAACTATACTTCTTGTCTTTCTTGTTATTTTCGCTAACAAGCAATTTTTAAAAATAGATTTAATATTTTCTAAGACCCAAGATTTCTTGTATAAAACAGTTATCAGATGCAGTTTTCATCCTACTTGTACAACATATCACGTTCCACCTGTAATTACCTATAACACCTTTTCTTGCCAACCGTCTAACAGTCTCTCTCTCACTCTCACTCTCTCTCTCTCTCTCTCTCTCTCTCTCTCTCTCTCTTTGTATATGTGTGTGTGTGTCCGACCTCAGACCTAGTTCATGTTAAATGTGCTCTGACTATCTTTCAGGTGATTAGTTTAAATTTAATAAATAATATATATAACAGTCAAAACACCTGATCTTTGAATGATTGGCGATCGTCTAGAGTCATAGCTGTTCAAAGATGTTGATTTTGGGTAATATTTCTCTCATTAAATTTTCTCCCTCTCCTTCAATACCACCCCCATCCCCACACCACCCCTCAGTGTTCTGATGATGCAATATTTAGAGCACTACACTGGAAACCTACAGATTGTGGGTTTGAATCTGACTAACACCTGCATTTGAGGGATGTTTCCCTAGAGAGTCACCCTTTGACCATAAGTCCCAAGTGTCACTACCGACGATGCTAAATAATCCAAATCCCCCCCCCAGATTTGTGGGATGTTTCATCCAATCGTCTTGTTTCCTTAGTCAGTAGACTCTTGGCCTTAATGTCCCATTGGTGTAATCAAATCCAAGGCTAAATAAAGGATTCATTCACTCTCTCACTCACTCATTTATTTACTCTGGCACTTATTCATTTCCCCATCCAAACACCCACCTACTCTGGCACCCACTCACCCACTTACTTTACCCTACTTTTTACTAAACAGTGATAAATGACAGCGTTTTGGACTGAGGAAATTGTATACTGGCAACTAGATATACGAATGGCTGTTAAAAAGATGTGGAAATGTTTAATAATGTTAAGACACTTACAGTCATGGAAAGTTAAAACAGTTAATGACTTATATAAATAGAGATTATATATCAAAGCATCTTAGATCATTTATCATACACTGATAGATGGGTGTTCTGGTTGATGGGTGACTTCGTTGGCATATAGTAGCACTAGCAGACATTAGGTTCATTATTGAAATTATAGCAGTATTTTAAATGGAACTTACTCTGCGGCAGTTTTTGATACAAAATGTTTACATGTTACTACTGTATCACTTAGATACCATTAAGTAGGAAAATTGGTAGATAAGGAAATTTAATTATTGGAACAGGGAAATAAATAACAATTATATTATGGTTATGGTGGTGGTGTTGGTGTTGACTGTTATGGTGTTGGTGTTGGTTGTGCTGTTGGAGTTGGTGCTAGTGGTGGTGGTGGTATTGGTGATATTGGTGGTGGTTGTGTTGATGTTATCTGTATTATTACTGTTGACTCTTATGGTGTCGGTGGTTGTATTGGTGATGTTGATTTTGGTTGAGGCGGTGGTGGTATTGGTGGTGGTGTGGTGGTGGCTGTATTATTAGTGTTGAGTCTTATGGTGCTGGTGGTACTGGTGATGTTGGTTAAGGTGGTGGTGGTGTTGATGTTGGTGGTGGTATTTGTGGTGGTGGTGGTGATGGTGGTGGCTGTATTATTAATGTTGACTTATGGTGCTGGTGATGTTAGTGGTGGTGGTGGTGGTGGTATTTGTGGTTGTGGTGGTAGCTGTATTATTAGTGTTGACTCTGCTGGTATTGGTAGTGCTGTTGGTGTTAGTGGTGGTGGTATTTGTGGTGGTGGCTGTGGCTGTATTATTAGTGTTGACTCTGATGGTGTTGGTGCTGCTGTTGGTGTTAGTGGTGGTGGTGGTGGTGGTATTTGTGGTGGTGGTGGCTGTGTTATTAGTGTTGACTCTGATGGTGTTGGTAGTGCTAGTGGTGGTGGTGGTATTTGTGGTGGTGGTGGCTGTGTTATTAGTGTTGACTCTGCTGGTGTTGGTGGTGCTGTTGGTGTTAGTGGTGGTGGTGGTGGTATTTGTGATGGTGGTGGCTGTGTTATTAGTGTTGACTCTGCTGGTGTTGGTGCTGCTGTTGGTGTTAGTGGTGGTGGTGGTGGTATTTGTGGTGGTGGTGGTGGCTGTGTTATTAGTGTTGACTCTGCTGGTGTTGGTAGTGCTGTTGGTGTTAGTGGTGGTGGTGGTGGTATTTGTGATGGTGGTGGCTGTGTTATTAGTGTTGACTCTGCTGGTGTTGGTGGTGCTGTTGGTGTTAGTGGTGGTGGTGGTGGTATTTGTGATGGTGGTGGCTGTGTTATTAGTGTTGTCTCTGCTGGTGTTGGTGCTGCTGTTGGTGTTAGTGGTGGTGGTGGTGGTATTTGTGATGGTGGTGGCTGTGTTATTAGTGTTGACTCTGATGGTGTTGGTGGTGCTGTTGGTGTTAGTGGTGGTGGTGGTGGTATTTGTGATGGTGGTGGCTGTGTTATTAGTGTTGACTCTGATGGTGTTGGTGGTGCTGTTGGTGTTAGTGGTGGTGGTGGTGGTATTTGTGATGGTGGTGGCTGTGTTATTAGTGTTGACTCTGCTGGTGTTGGTGGTGCTGTTGGTGTTAGTGGTGGTGGTGGTGGCGATGTTGACGTTGTCAGTGCTACTATTTATGATGGTGATGTTAGAATGGTGGTAGTATTGATGGTGGTGGTGTTGGTGTTAAGCGGTGCAGCTGGTTGTGTTGGTGATGTTGGTGTTGCCAGTGCCGTTGTTACCAAAAGCTGGTGTTGCTGTCGTGGCGGTAATGTCGGTGGCTGCAGCGTTTAATTAAGTGAATTCACAGTTTTTGTTATATAACCTGGTTGAAAATGGGTTTAATTTGTGTAACAAGAATGAGAGTAAACAATTGTAATTGTAACAATAATCAGGTATTTGTTGATGAAATACTGATTACACGAGATATTATCAGTTAGTAAGATACCAATTTGTTTAAAAATATAGATTATTTATTTAAATTATTACAGAACACACGTTTCTTTCCCCAACAAACACACACACATGCATACAAACACACACACACGCATCATGCTAAATTTGGTTATCAGCTGAAACACAAAATTGTACAGAATCAGAGCCTTTTTTACCTTGTATTATATATCCAGATTTTGTTTAAAGAATAGATATGACAAGTCTAAGAACTAGAAATAAAAATATCTACCTTAACCGACCTTGAATAAAAACTAAAACCAAGCTGCAGTACTGACCACATAATATTATTTAGATTGTGAGTCTGTGAGGGCCTGCGTGCGTGCGCGCGCGCGCGTGTAGGCTTCAAAATGTGAATGACATGGTTTATGGGATCGTACCTAGTTTCTGAAGTGCAGAATCAACCTGAATCTATACTCCTATTCCATTTCCTGTGTCTAAAGCATCATTGAGTAGATTTGTCAATTCCAGGAAATGGTCCTTGGTGTCATTAAAATGTGTTAAACCCTCCATAAAAATGTGGAATTCTCATCTTAGTTATTATTCAAAACACCCGATTTCAAATGATCGTGTTTAAAATATTAATAAATAAATGTTCTGTTCTTCACAGCTATATCAGTACACCAATAAGTCTGGTTGTTCTCATATTGGGTGCCTCTGTGGCCTAGTGGTAGCGTGTTGGAGCACAAATCACTACCACCCATGTTCGCATCTCGGTGTGGGCATATCTGAAGGTTGTTTCATCTCTGACTTCACTTCATTACCTTTGGAGGTTGCTTGGTCCAGTTAGCCTACCACGCGCACAAAAGTGGCTGTAAATTACCAATCACCATGTTCACAAATAGTGCAGTGGTTAGAGCACTGCACTGCAAAACACCAAGTTATGCGTTAAAATCCAGCTCAAACATGTGTCGCCCTTTAGCATTATGTCCCAGGATTGACCAATGTTGAGAGTAAACATACCAATCAATCAATTAACCAACCAACCAATCAAACTACATCATGATTCAGATTTGTATTCTAGAATATGAAGATAATTTTACAGTTTTCCTGCCAAGTTTAACATTTGTCATTGATCCTCTTACACCAATTATAAAGCTGAATGGGATTTTCCGTCTCCAAATCGTGGGATATTGTCTCTGTGAACATATTAAAATTAAAATTTTAATTATTTGGGGTGGTGTAGACCCCTTGCCCATTTCTGTGCCTAATTGATCCCAGGTTGGTCCACTCTGTAAAAGTGTACCGACTACGTAACGTGATTATTTTTGTTATTCTCTGGGTAAAAAAATAAAATTTTCAATAATTAAAAGTAAGGTGATTCTGAATACCAAAAATAGGTGAATGTTTCTAAAATGGGAACCGTTGAGATGGTTGACTAATCTTGAATAAAATTAAACAATAGATTAATGAGTCACAGTTTATCTGTGTAGTAGTAGCAGCAGCAGCAATAATAATAATGATGATGATGATGATAAAACCGTGCACGATTGTCATCAGTAGCTGTAAAGGTTATCACCCTCTCCCCGCCAAAAGAAATAGCTATCCCAGTAACAAGTAAAGATGCCTCATCTGATCATAGAATTCTACGATAACTTCACATTATTTTTTTTGACATTAAATGTCTACACAGATGTTTGATTATGACTCGGTTGTTTGTTATCCGACAACCAAGAGGCCTCTTCTTCTTTGTTCCTGGAACATCACAGCGTCCGCCATTATTATCAATATTAGAAGAACGCTTTAAAGTTCAAGGTCGCTCACTGTTAAAGTATTTTATCTGAACCGAGTGGCACGAGGCGACCTACTATGTCAAGGTGAAATTCATCCCGTCAGAATGACGTCACTGAAGGTCATTGTGAGAATGTTACATATTATTACTAGGTGCAACGTTTCCATAGAAGATTTTAAAAATGGCCGCCTCCGTGGTCTAGCGGTAGCGTGTTGGACCACAGATCACTGCCACCCGTGTTTGAACCTCAGCGTGGGCCTATCTGAAGGTTGTTTCATCTTTGACTTCGCTTCATTACATTTGGAGGTCGCTCGGCCCATTTAGCCTACCTTGTGCACAAAAGTGGCGGTAAAACATCGATCATCATCATCACATCCATAGGAGATAATCCAAGTAAAACACCATTTTGTCATCTATTTGCCAGTATCTGGAAATAGTGATGCTGATTATTGTGATGATGATGATGATGATGATGATGATGTAGATTTAATATAACACTCTTTATTAGTAGGAGACATTAAAATGCACTGTACAGTGAAATATTATATGAGACAAATATAACAAAGGCAAGAATTATGATAATTAATAATAATAGTAATGTTTAGAGCATTGTGTAATTAAAGAGACAACAGAATCATTATTAATATTACTCTGTCTATTGTTTTGGTATTACCATTATTATTGTAATCGATGTTGAATAATTATGATAACAATGGTCATCCATAATGATAAAGGTTTGTTTGTCTTCTGTATAACAAACTATATTGATTTGCAGCTTAACAATGCACAACTTCATATGAGGATCCGATCATCAATTTAGTGAATCCATAAGCTAAGCTGGGATTGCCCGGAGAGTGTTGATTGGGTGTAAATACCTGGACGTCATTTAGACGGTCCTGTCTGACCTATAGAACAGCTGGTGTCCAGCTGATTATTGTCTGTTTTCTCACAGCTGACAGCTCTTTCCCCGTTCTATAATCAGCATTATTAATGTCCAGGTGCGTGATAATCGTGGAACATAGTTATCGTGATTTGGCGATGATTATTATGAATGATTCGTTATTTTGCCGATGATTGGAACAAAAAGGTCATCACCTGTTTCTGTCAGTCGTCAACTAAATCATAATGTTTACGAGTAGTGTTTGTTTCACGTGGATCATAATGGTGGAATTTCTGATGTCGTGTGTGTGTCTAAGAATATAACGAAATGAATCGATCAGGAAATCAGAAGTGCACAGTATTTCTCATTTAAACACGCGCGCGCACAACACACACACACACACACACAGGTGAGTCCAATGTTTTTGTGTACTCGTTTTACTCTAGTGCATATTTTAGTTATGTGGATATACTCTGTTCACATTTAATCGTGATAGTTTTCAGTACTTAAACATAACAGTGAAGTACTTTCTGAGATGCTTCAAGTACTTTCAGCACGAACAAGTCATTTCTAAAGTTTTATTAACATTTTTCATACTCATGCCTATTTCCCTCATAAAGTTACCTCACAATGGGTGCCTTGCCAAACACCCTGTTTAACTGGCCAGATAGCACTGAACATATGTACAAGGATCAGGAATTGCAACCAGATTGGTTGCAGAAGTCCAAGTGAACTGTACAGCTTATTTTTGGGGGTTTTGCTCATAATTGAGGAAGTGGTTCAAATAGGTACAAAGGATTGCACGTGGACTGCCTAATTGTAAGTTATAAATGTATTTTTATTTCATAATTTTGAATGGATAAGAAGTGTAACAAATTGATTTCTTGGCTGCTGCCTTTCATTAATGGGAGTCTCATTTATGGTGCCCATGAAGAGTGCTTATGCTCGGTTAATAATGTATTTATTCTTCTGGGGCATGCCAGATATCAAGTGTTATAATTGATGCAATTCATCCTATGAAACCTCATAGAATTATACCTAATAATTTATTTGTTTGTCACTGTCTGAATAACTGGACTGGGAGCGACTTTCAATTGTTTTCCATGTGGTAGATCAACTTTCTTGGAGACAAAACAAACTTAAGAAATGAATTCTGGTCAAATATACAGCAGTGAACATTTAAACTATATCTGGAATGGCAAGGGCTGATCTGATGTATTTAGAAAATCTTCATTTATTTCTCTAAACTCAGCCTTCCAATAGTTCAGATATCTACATAAAAATGTAAGTCAGACATGGCTTTCACTGTCTGTTTGGTACACAAAATGCATTTTACTGAAAAATTATTATATAATAGACATCACTTTGTTCAGCACGTTCTCTTGATTAACTTGTGTACTCCCAGCAATAATGTTGAACTGATTCATTAAGATAAAAACAGAACTTTTGTTGTTATCTTATTTCACGTCAATGCCAGCTTATGGGGATTTTCAGAGGCTGCTTATTTATAATAATAAAAACCTGTTTGGATACATTTATAATATTGTGTGGAACATCACTGAATGAAAAAATAAATTAAAACGATCATAAAATATGGCTCTGTAAGAGTGAATCATATCATTATTTTAATTTCAGTCATAACCGAGTTTGTGCTTGAGTGATCATTGAAAAATGTAGTTTGTATTCGAGTCTATTGGCAAAATAAGTATTTTATGAAACTTGGTGAAGTCTATAAACATACGTTGTGTTATTATATAACTTCATCATGATACTACAAATATATAAATTCATGAAAATTAATATAAACATATGATATACTTTACATTCACCTTTTTATGTTGGTGTATGAATTTATATTGGTCTGACTTTTGATCAATAACTTCTTTAAATTGTATGGTATTATGTAACTTCATTGTACATCATCTATACATGGTTTCTGATTATAAGGGTACTTTTTATTAAATATACATTATTATTATTAGTAGTAGTAGTTGTAGTAATACATTACCTGACATTTTTACCTTCAGGGCTCGTCTTCCTATCATTCCGCAGTGAGACAAAGAGGGCACTACTGCCTAACGAGGTGACCTCTCTTGACACAGTTAGGGCACTTTTTGTCAGATCCTTCTCTGAATGTCTGTCTATGCAGTGGTTTGACATACCAAGCCACAAGATCTACATACTGGATCACAAGACTAATGTATTCTATGAGTTGGATGATGTCAGGTGAGTACCTAACCTTGCTTGTCTGTTGTGAAGAGTATTCTGATTTTGTGCCAAAGTAGATGTGTTTTATTGCAATGAAACTGTTATTATGAGGTGATTGAATGATGTTAATCAATATACAGACCTGTATATAATAATAATGCATGTTTAAATAGCGCCAGAACCAGGTAACCCTGTTATGAGGCACTGGACAGTATTATTATCTCTGACTCAGACCTGCTTCAATCCAGCACCCACCTCAACCTCCCAAAAGAGCATACAATGCATGCTGCCATTAAAGGTGCAAAGCATTACTCAAATACAAAGCCATTATGTCCTCTCCGGTTCTCATTTTTATGGACGAGTGAAGCAGTCGTCACATGACAACATTGCAGCCCCCAAAGCCTCGAACCCACAACCCTACCTCTACGAGTCCTATTCTCTAACTAACTGCTCCATCACAGCTCGACACTGCACCATTACAGATCTGTATGAAATCAGTTTGGCACTATTACTACCACTAATGATGATGATGATGATCATCATCATCATCATTATGACATTACCATATATGCTCAGTTATAAGATGACCTTGTATTTTAATCTAATTGTATTTGTGGTCAGGTCAAAGGAAATTCCCTCAAACTTTTATAATAGTCTAGTGGCTTACCAACATTTGCCATGGAATAACTATCTCTGAAAAGGTGCTAATTTATCTCTCTGTTTATGCATATTATTCACAGTCATAGATAAAACTAAACTTTGGCTACCAAATAAAAACATTCTTTACTGATTCTCTCAAATGAAAATTGTAATCTTATGTTCGTAGGACCCAGGGATTGACAGTAACCTTTTTTGCCATTTGACATGTCGGACAAGTCACACTTAATTTTTACTTGTCCGAAATTTTGAATTTGTTTTGTATTGGTAGATGCATGTTGTGATAAATGCGGTTATTGACATTGACTCAAGAACAAGCGAAAATATGACTCGACACGGCGGACAACCAAGCATGTGGTTTTGTTTGTCCGATTACATAGTTTGATTGTCCCGGACAGGCGGACAACCTTTAATGTCGAGGCCTGAGACCATGTGTAATATAGTGCTTCTGGTGATAAGATCATGCCTTTTTAATCCATTTAGAAGTCATCACAATTATTTTGAAGATTTAGCTGTTGATCATCTAACTAGCTTAGGAAATTAATGGTTTACTCTTGTGTTACGGTTCTTGATTTATTTCCCACCTAAAGTTTCTCATAGTCATGTAGAATAGTATTTTGCTGTGCTCTGACCAGACATGGAATATACATGGGTGTTGTTCATATCTACTGGGATTATGTGTAAAGTATTACATAATACATCTGATATGATTGTTTTTTTTTGGTCTGATAGTGTTCTGTAAGTATGATGTGTTACTGTGCAGACAAGCATTGATATAAATTTCTCCTGTTATTGCTCATTACTGGTCTGTTTGTCACTTGAAAATTACACCAGATATTCTTGGATTTAGACCATTCTCATTTATGAGATGAATTGCTTGTTAAGTCTAACATATTAGTACTGTTTACTCACCTTATATATGAGCATATACAGTAATTTAAATAAACTGGCTCACCCTGTGTTATTTGTACATAATCTAGGTTAATTAACACCGGAGTTAAAATACAGAACACATTTACGGCTGTTTAATCTGAGTCAATAATTAAAGGATTGTTTGTTTTGTCCAGGAGCAATTTCCTTTGTATATGATTTTTGGTGACTTATATCTGTATTTATCATTGGAATAGGCTGTAGTACCACTCTTTATTTGGAATTTTTGTAACATCTTGCAGAACTTTGAGGATAAGAATTTCCAGTGTTCTACTTTGACTGTGAATGGACAGAAACATTGTCTTAGAGCACTTAACAGAAACATAAGCAGTTGTGTTACTGAATATGTTCTCATTTGAAAGTACATAGTAATGCTGTAGTAATAACAATAATAATTAATGAAACTACTGATTAAGAGTATGTTTTTTTCTTCAAAAGCATTAAACAGTTTATAAACAGATTCAAATTTAAATTACCTTGTATTTTAATCACTTCTTCTGTATACAAGTGTAAATTATGAAGCTTCTTTTATTTGATAGTTTTTCTGTTGTACATATTCACTAGTACTGGGGTTTATAAAACATTTTTGAATTATAATCTTATTGAGGCACTCCACTATGAAATTATCTGAAAATATGTATGTTTAGGTTCACATTAATTTTTATGCAAATAACTGGTGAACTTTCTACTCTATCCCAGAGAAGTGAAAGATCGAGCTGTGCTTAAAATCTACGAGACCGGTCTACCCCCACCAGCCTCGGGCAGCCCAACACCACATAGTCCTCAGACACCCGACTACCTCACTCTACATCAACACCATGCTGGGTATGAGTCTGACTCTAGCATCAGATCTGCTCCAACGGGACCTGGAGTGCCAGCATCTGGTGTCAGATCACCTCTTCATCACCCACCACTCTCTCCTAGACTATATCAGGTATGTAAATAGTTTTGGAATCAATATGCCACTCTCATTAACCACCTCTGTATGCGGCCTCCGTTTTGTTTCATATGTAAATGGGTCACTGGTTAGGTCATTGTGTCATCATGTTTTATCATCACCAACTGTATAATCCTTTAGATAGATTTTGAGAGTGAATGAGAAAGTAAGGTTCGACAACACCTCGGCATAAAAGGTCATTCAGTCTTCTCTTCTTTTAATTAACCTTTCCATCATGCAGGAGCTCTATAATAGCTATATAAGAGCCATTATTAGATATAGCACTATAATAAGTGCTGTGTTGTTGTTGTTGTTGATGTTGTTAATATCTTACTTGTATTATATTAGCCATGACCTCAGAGCTTCAGCTGTCTCAATTGTTGAAAACACACTCTTTCCTATTCAAATCTAATAGCCAAAAATAAATAATGATTGTTCCATGAAAATGCTGTAACAATTTAAAAACTTTATGTGAATCCTTAAAACTTATGAATTGACGAACAAGTACCCTGTTTCTTCCATGCTAATTCATTATGTATGCAGCATCATTGACCTGCAAACTTCTGTTTATTTCAGGATTATGCTTGCATTGCTTAAATAGTGTATTGCAATAATTTTAGGACTTTTAGTCATTCAGGAAAACCCAATGCTGATTTAGAGAAAAGTCAAGGAATTATGAAATTTGGTTCAGATATCTTTCCTGATTTGAAGCCATGTTTTATTTGCATAAATATATATATATATATTAAAGCAATTTCTATGTAATCATAGTTATACTATGTATTTAATACATCTCAATTATATACTTCACCATTTTACAGATATTATTATTATAATTATTATTATTATTAGAAAAACAGATAATTTCAATAAATTTATTTGAGACTTATGTTAACCATTTTTCCATTATTTTTGTGTTTAAAAAACTTTTGTTCTAACAAAACGTGAAGCAAATAATGATCTCGGTTTATTTCATTAAACAGTGTGCTGTTTCTTAATAATTGATTGATTGATTTGTTTATATTTCAGGCCGCTAAAGCACAGACAATTCCTGCCCATAATGGCACTTACGCTTGTCCGCAGCAGATCAAAAATACGTACGCCACTCCCTATGCACCAGGCCAACATCCATCTCAGCTGCCCATTGGGCAGCCCCAACAGGCCGTCGGCTCCCACTGGTCGCCGACACTACACACACATCCACACATAGCCCCAGCTACGCAAAGGGCCGAAGGACAGTATGCCATAACACAGAGTAACCAGTCATCACCTCAAAGAGTACAACATGTACATCAAGGTCGGTACTCTGTACACCGGTGGTTGTAGAACGGTGGTTTCATGTGGCTTTAGAGTATCTGTTTCAGTATTATGAAAGGAGTTCAACAAAGATCCAAAATACAAGAATGCTACTTTTTATACTTAAGTATACCTAGAAGTGGCCACGGTTTTCACGGCTAATTAAAATAATGTTCTCTAGTCTGTTATTTGAATACCAAACAAAACACATTTAGAAATGAGCCCACTTCTGGTAACATATCTACAAAATCTGTTACAGTTTTTGTTTCCTTCAAATAAATGATACTATATAAAGATGCTTTGAAAAAACTAGTTTGACTCAGCTGTAACATAATCCAACATGGTTATAGACATAACATATGGGATTATTGTCCATGAAGTCAGGGGGAAAAGCTGTAGGCTAGAATATTTGTTATAAAATTAGCTTTTTTTACTAAACAGTTAATACACAGTAAACATTGCCAATGGATCATGACGATTATATTGGTATAACATAGCAGATTATACACTGAAATATGTTAACACAAGATGAGATAAATTCAGCATTTTAAAAAATATTCTTGCCAATTTTTGAGGAAGATCAACACTATTCCACAGTGGCCCTGAATATCACTTTCGTGTATCACCAGATTTAAGATCTTTCTAAGGATCTCCACGGCATACCAGGTGTGACGAACGTTGGGACTAATAAAGAACTTACTCATTCCATAATTCTAAAGTTAACATGAACCAGTTATCAATATTATATTGTTTAATCACCGATTTATTTCCCTGTTTACGAGAATAACGTCACTTTACGCAGTGACAGTGTTAGTTCATGTTTGCTAGCTCTAGCTCTTGCAGCAGAAAATATATATTTTATATATTGTCATGTTGTGACAATATGGTAATTGTTTTTTATATTTTACAGCTGTGGCAAATACCCAGAGACATTCATTGGCTTGCCTTCCCGACCCTAATACATATTCAGATGGTCGGATATCACAGAGTCGTAGTTACCATGACTACCCTAATGGCGTGCCACCCAGCCATGGCTCTGGCACTGCTACGCCAACCCATACTGACTCCGAGGCTAAGTAAGTAGTGTGAATGGGAGCAAATCATGTGATTCATGTACTATGCGGTGTTATGACTGGAATTTTCGGGTTGTGTGAATATTTAGGAAGATTGAGAAATATACTTAGAAAACCTATGAAAGGCCATGCAAGGATTGTCGGGCATAAGCAAGAATGTATTGTCACAATTGCACCTGGACATAAATGTGCTTGCATTTGCACAGATTTCTATGTTTAGATGGGTGTGCATACACATGCGCTGTACCATGTGTTTATATATTTCCAGGAGTCGTATGGATCACATGGAAGCTCAGCTCGCTAACTTAGCAGCCTGGGTCCAGACTACTGTGATGAAGAATCAATCCGAGGGTAGTCGGCCTGGTAGTGCTCGTAGTAACAGTAGTATGATATCTGAGGGATCATACTCGGCTAAAAGTAGTAAGTGTCATCTTTATAGGTCATATGGTCAACTAACATAGAATACTACGTATACAGGTTAAGTTATAGGCTGGATTACGTTGGACATTGAAATTTGTCAATACAATGAATGTTTTATAGAAAGTATTATATTAAACATATTTACTTGTGTAATTTAATTTTATAATCACTTTAAGATATAAGAACGAAGTGATCAGAAAATGTACCTCGCTTGTATCTGTGTAAACAAAATATAATCCTTCTAGTGTTACAAGAAGTATAAAAAAATTTTAGGAGGTGGGGGGTTGATTTACTTTATTTATGCTGGGAAATTTCAGAGAAATGCAGTTCATTAAACAAAATTCCTAGAAAGTACCATTAAGAACATGTTTTTCAGTTTCTTTAAAGTCAATGAATGAAGTGATAGTTTCAAAGAATCTGTGTTTGGTATCTAATAGACACAGTCATATTCACATATCTTTATGCTTACATCCATTCACTTTGTAGATCACTGTATTTTAATGTGTTTATTTCCATTTGTTATCATAACATCTCTTCTTCAGAATAGCTTAGGGTGTTTTTTCTTCTCTATAAGACTTTAATGTAAAATAATTAATGTGTTTATTTGTGTTGTTTATGAAAATATTTTGTGTGAAAGTTATCTTAAGCCGTAATCGTATATTAAATTGTAAAGAAAACGACGGCAAAACTGTTTATGAAATATGATAAGAGAAGAGTTAACGTTTACAAGATTAAATCCAGTTTTATATAATGACATATCTGTTATATACTAGGGCAATAAATGGTTAAAACTGGAGTTATTTAACAAACTCCAGACTTGATTACTGAATTACTACCCTAACAATACTGTTTTATATCTGTGTGGTTGTTACAGAGAGTGAGAGCACCACACCTTTACAATCACCCGCTTCAAGTTCACGACAAGGTAGCACAGCGTACATACATATCCATCGTGTGTACATCCCTTCGGTGTACTCTTTGTGATCCACCAATACCCCTCAGTGTTTTCTATCACCTCACCTTGCCCATCGCTCACTCCTGCTGCGGTCCAGTTTGTTTGCCGTCTTGTGCTAACCAATGCTTTTATTTTTTCCTGTCTTGTGTATTCTGAATGTCGGGATCTGTGTGGTAGCCGAACACAGTCGTGGTACATCAGAATCGTGCATGAGTTGTACACTTCACTGTAGAGATACACAGCAAAACATGTAGTTCTGAGCTAGACAAAGGTACCAATCTATTGAAGAGGGATATAGGCTGGGAGTGAAAAAGTTGTGGTGCAGTACCGAGCCAAAGATAGCTCATTGAGATGCGTAGTGTTTATGTGTCTAGGAAAAATGATACAATTAAGAAAAAGACCAAATAAATTCTAATATTCATGCCGAGGATGACGTGGAATCAGATGTTAGAAAAGATATGAGAGAGCGTGGGCTGAATAAGGTAGATGTAGAATATTGGTAAAATGGAGAAGACAGGTGACAAGATAACCCCCTTCGTAAGAATTCAGAATAGTGCAGCTCGCATTGTAACAAATACTAGAAAATATGATCATATTACCCCAATTCTTCAAAAACTACATTGGCTACCTGTTAGACAGCGTATCCATTTTAAGATTCTGTTGATAACTTATAAATCTATTAATGATATGGCGCCAGAATACCTGTGTGAACTGGTTTCCATTAGAAAGTCATCCCGAAAACTCAGGTCATCCAGTCAGATACTATTGCAGGTGCCAGTGTCTCTGGCTCAAGTCATATGGTGATTGTGCATTTAGTGTTGCAGCCACACATTGTGGAATAAGTTGCCGGCAAATATTAGAAATTCGTCGTCTCTTGGAAATTTTAAGTCTCTTCTAAAAACACACCTATTTAAGGTCGCTTTCACAGATAAATAATTATTATCTTTTAAATCATTACATGGTTTTTACAGACATTATTTGGGGTATTATTAAATTACATATTATTTGTACAGTGCCTTTGAATGGCTCCTGCTAGTAAGGGCGCTTTATTAAATATACATTATTATTATTATTATAGACATAAAATGTATTATTGTTGTTTGTTTGATATTTCTAACATTCATGACAGTTTTTTTTTTACTTAGAATAGTTGATGAAGATTTGGATATGGCAAAGCACCCATAATAACTTGATGAAATTAAAATTTGATTATTTAAGGTGAATTAAGATAAACAATCTGTCTGAGGGAATGTACCATAGACACATCTGAAAGGATGATTATTTCTTTGAACTGCTCGTATAACCACATAGTTGACAAATTAATGTCTGGGACTGGCTTGATTGAATTAAGTTAATTATATAATTGTCATTAAGCTCTGTTGGTTCTAATATCTGGCGATGACATTTTTTATGATTGTCAAAATGACCCCTGAATGACATTTTAACACTTAAAGAGAGTGATATGGGATTAGAGTTGATGATGTTAGAGAAGCTGATAGTTGTTTATCTCTGATACGTTTCTTGGTAATTGACATCGTGCTAACATCTAAATATCAGTGGTGTACTAAGTGACCTCAGTTTTGATCATGTTTGCCTGACCTTTAACTAATCTTTGCTGTATTGTGGGGACACACACAGACACACATACGTGGGTTGTGGAGAGAAAGGAATTTTGTAGTGTGTTTGTGTGTGTGTTGATATATGACCTCTGACACAATAATCACACACGCAGGCACACACACACACACAGAGACATACTTCAATCCTTGATCATGAGAGATGATTCTGTCTAATACATACAACACACATATACAAACCACTTGTTCAGATGTCATTTGTCCAGTAATATCTGCTATTCTAATTGTTGTGTATTACATTAATTTCCAGGTGTTTCTTACTGCTGGATATGTTAGTTAAGTTGTTGAGCATTATGTTAACTTGTATTAATATTAACATGCTGTGGTCTATAGCTGATAGTTTGTTAACTTGTCTTCTAGTCACAGTTCATTTACGTTATCCCATAGGAGGCTCAGTGGTGATGTGTGTTATTGTGTGTAAATGTTCGCTGTAATTTTAATGCATTCTTACAGAATTCACACACACACATCTACTGGTGTGTACACATGAATGCACATAAAACTAAACTGTCTTAAATAGATATAGAATATTTTCTTATTTTGTGAAAACAATCCATGTATCTTTGTAGCTGTTTATGTTTTTTGAGATATGTGTTTGTTTTTGTTACAGGTATGTCAGACATTTCATCTGCCACACCCCAGCCAATGATCAGCATAGACATGCAGAATACCATCCGCACCCTCCATTATCACACGCGTGACCTGAGGTCAGAGGTAAACAAGCTTCGGCGCCTTCAGATGACCAACATGGAAGCAATCCGTGAATCCATACACGACACCTACAAGAAACTAAAAGTCAGTGATTTCTCATAACAAACTATCAATTGTCTGAATTACTTTATAAGCTAATATTTCATTGATCATATCTAGGTTATACGCATTTGATTATTAAAATATGGATTTTTTCATATGCAATTATTTTGTTGTATATACCCATGTGGGAGATAAGCTGTTGTAGAATTGCAAACTTCAGTTAAAAGAAATACTGTCTAAAATATAACAAAAGAGACACCCCTGAAACACAGATCAGTACCACATTAAATCTATCTTTTCTTACACTCCTTGTTTTCATATATATATATATATATATATATATACACACACATACACACACTTTTATATGAAACTTAATTACTTTGAAGTCATTTGGGAAAGCCAGTTATCATTATTTTTTACTAGTATTCACTTTTATTTGTTTCACTTTATGAGAGAACACTTGGAGATAAATGTCAGACCCAAACAGCATTTATTAGCTCACTGATGTAATTTTATATGATATGGTGCTGGGTCAGATGGTGATAACTATATCTTACTGGATAAGATATCAATGGGAAGTTTTTAAACATTCAGGCAAGTAATTAAACTGAACTGAACAAAATACTGAAAATGATATAAATATTAGTTTAGAAATACTGTAAATATGATTATTTTGAATCCATTAATGTATTCTTTCATGTAGTTATTATTTGTGTATGAAAATATGGAATAAGAATATGAGAATGTGCAAAAAAATGAATTTAAAATACCCCCCACCACAAAAAAAGAGATGTCATGCTAGCAAAATGTCAGACTCCAGCATCTTTACATTTATTGCCATTGACGTGGTTCATATGATTTATAACATTATCACTTGCTTTATAGGTCATGTTTGATAATAGTATGCCTTGTATTGCGATAAGAATAAATTCAGTAAATCTAGATTACAATATCCTATTATTGGTGACTCTCTAATTTCACAATTTCAGCAACATTAGGCCTAGAAAACATTAGTTCCCATAATACTTACTGGTTACAGTTCTTTCTCCCCACCCCCCAAACATTTCCAGCAGTAATTGGATAGATAATTGTTAAAATGCAGATTTTGTTTATTATTTCCGCAGTGGTAAACAGAGTTTATAATTATACTTAATCGTCGTTGTTCTATTCAGGAAGTGATAGAGTTTGTTCCCACTTCTGGTGATCAGCCAGTCAGACTTCAACGCCATCAGGTCAACTATAAAATGAAGGATTATAAAGACGATGGCAGATTAATAACACAAGACCTTATGTAAGTATTATTCACTTAATTGATATCACTATATCTGTACAAGAGGCTGCATGGTGCTCTTATAGCACAGTGATGAGTGTATGGCACTGGAAACCTCCGGATTAGGATTCGAGTCTAGGAAATTGCCCCTGAACCATTTGTCTCCATTATGAGCAACAATTCTGTGGCCTCAGCAAATCCTATTTGATGTAAATTTGTCGAGTGTATGATTGGTTGGTTATTTCGTGGACTGGCTGTTTGTTTATTGATAATGATGGATCACTGACACAAACTGGCTTTTCTAATACACATTGTTTATTAAAAGGGCATGTACAAAGTGTACCTTTATATCTAATGTATAGAGCTGTAATTGCAAGAATCCACCAAGTTGTTAACATAGATATTTTGTTGTTGATGGTATATCTACACTGTTTCTTACACTCCAGATATTTTTCTATATCCATAATTCTCAATGAACATGGATGACCTTTTTTGACAAGGTCTCACTTATGGGAAGGCCTCGTAATTTCATTTCAGTTTATGCTTTCATAGCTATTTTATGTAAATGGTTGTTTTCTTCAATGCATTTTGGCTTATTTCAGATGACATTAAAGTCATGTTTACTTGTTGTTCATAATGAGATGGTGTAGATTTGTATCCATCAAGATATTTCCCCACAGAAATAATATGCTTTTAAATGTAAACAAGATACCAGCATCCAACAGCAATATCAATAAACTAAGAGGGCGAAATGTTTACATCTGTGAATTAGTTGTGAATTTGATTTATGAAATCAGAAAGTTTTGAAAATATAGTTGCATAGAGCCAATAATGGAATTAACATAAACTCTGTATATGCTCCTATAAACTTGGAGACTTGGTAGCTGAATTAGTAGACACTTATATCAGGGCCATCCTATGCATTCTCAACTGGTGTTATCACTTATTAATTGTTCTACTGAATAGACCATATTGAAACAATACTGTTACAAGTGTTGTCTGTTTCTTCAGCTTCTATCTCCCTCACTCCTTTCACCTGTTCCTGAGAAAACAGCTGAAATGTGGGAATTTTAGCCACCAAAATATGATATGAAATAGTTGGTAGATAGCTGTAGATAATATATGGTTATAGACTGGGTGTCCGCTGAGGTTGTTGTGCTCACTAGTAGATAAATCCTGAGAAAAATGCTAAAATAAAAAATAAGTAGAATTAAATCAACAGTTAGGCTTATGTAAAAAAACAAGCTACAACCAATCAGAGATTGCTATTACCTGTTTGTGTTTATTATACAATTTTGCCAAAATTGATTCATATCAGTGATACTTCACAATACAACCTCATTAAATAATTCTTTACATTTGATCAATTTATCAGATTGCTCATCTTTTCTTACAGAGATCTGGAGAAATCGGTTGAAGAGCTGCGCAATGATGTGCTCAACAGGAAATGTCGTGTCAATGTCACAGAGATTGAGAACATGGCTTTGGCACTGTCTAACATAGCAAAGTCTTTAGGAGAGCTCAAAGGTAATCGAATGGATGGCAAATAGATTATTGTCTTTTAGAGACTGGGTAAAATAGCTTACCCAAATGAACCAACCAGCTACAATTAACAGATAAACAATTACAGTGGAAGAGAGTACAAGAAAAAACAGATAAATTATATGATTGGATTATTGCATAAAGATTTATAATCTATTTTTTCAGCTCATTTTCCTGCTCTTCAGGAAGATATGAAAACTGTGATGCAGGGGGAGATGAAGATTGTTGTTGAGGAAGAAAAGTAAATTTAATTACCAGTAGAATATTCTGTTTGACTATTCGTTAGATAGAATATTCCCAGTTTTATATCTTAAGTATATCATTTATCAGATAGCTAAATAGGTAGATGGTATAGATAGGTAGATGGAAGATTTTTGTTAATTAATGCTTTGATTGTTCACATACTTTTCAGACTCTCATTGCTATTCCTTGTTATGAGATGTTATTTAGTAGCCATCTCATTATTTATTGCTACACCCAGGTCATGGCATGTTTTCTTAATTTATTTTATTTTTGAGCAGTTCTTTTCTGGGATTCCCAGTGTTTTTGTGTTTACACATCATTTCAGTAACAATTTTTTAACCATGCTATTGAGTTTGATTGCCTGTAGCAGAATAATAGCAAATCTGCGGCATATAATTTTGCATATTTTTCATCATGAATGTATATACTTTCTTGAGACATCTTTCTGACTCACCTTCCATTACTATTGTCTTTTTTGTGGCTTCCGATTGAATGTTGTTTAGTACGACATCCTTAAGGTGTACACTGCATCTGCCATCTGAAGAATATGGTCTGCTATACCATAGTTCTGTCACTTCCGACCAATAGCTATTAGTTCATGTATTATAGATAAGCTTTTTTCGTTTATTAGTTAACTGTTTTTATTATCCTCGCGGTGTCGTACCTTTTGTGCTTAGATTTATAAGAGAAGAGCCTGATAAGTTGGACAACAGTCTAAAACGGTGTAAGAAGCTCACGGGGACACTGGCCACGTTAAGAAGGTACTTACTATGCTGGCCTTACTGTATGTTTGATACTAATACTATTACCCTGAGTGGCATACTTTAGGACATGTGGGCTAACTGACTAGTTTTTGTATATTCAAAGGGATGCTCGTAATACAAATATTGTGCACCAGAACAATCATTAAGCCTACGAATAATGCCATGTGCACAACTTAACCTAACTCTTTAAATAACACAAAGTAATATTTCTAAGTCAGATGGATTTCTGCTGATGTTTCTTATTATGTCATAAAGATTCTGTGTTCATATAGAAAATAGAACTATGATTATTGTAGTATCTCTGGTTTGAAGATATAGTTTTCATTTATTAGTTAGTTTGTAGTTGTTTCGAGGCCCGTTACAGTACAGTTGTATATTCTTTGCATGAAACACTTTCATAAAAAAGTTTGGTTACACTCAAAATTTAAGGATACAGTCATCAATCTTTATAGTTGAAATCCAAATGAGAATTTTTGGCGCTGTATACTATAAAGAAAAAAATATCCTTGTTTTTCATTTCTAGAATGTACAACAATAATTTGCAATATTTGTTTTATTTTGGATTTAAAACGCCAAACGCATAGTCACTCATTCTAAAATTCCTTACGAGTCATAAGGCCTTTCTGCAGAAGAATTGCCATTGAATTGCCTTTAATATTCCAGAATGTAGTTTTTTATTTTAAATAAAACTGTTTGTAATGACAGAGGAATCATTCTTCTCTGTCTCATAGTAGTTTGAGAATTTTGACCTTTTATGTATCTGGGTAGTTGAATATTAGAGAGAGAGTGGTGACGTAAGAATTTAGATTATAGGTGATAATAGAACTTGCACATAATCCAAATAATAATGTTGACATATTCAAATAAATGTTTAAAAAGCATCTTATGCTCTTGTTTAGTCAGCAGTATGTATTGAAATAATAATAATTGATGAGAAATCAGTTAAGTAAATTTGAAACTTTTGGCAAATAATTATTAAATTTTGTTCAAGTACGTGAATCAAAATTGATTTAGATGGCTCCACTTCAGCATGTATTATCTTCTGTTGCGGCCCTAGTGAATGTGATCATACTGTTTTAAATATGTCCATCACCATAGTATGATTTAATGTTTCAATGTGCTTGGTTTAGCTGTTTATTTTGTTTCTAAATGATAGAACAATGTTTTGTTACTGCGTATCTGGTGAGAGCTCATGCAATATATACAGCATATTTAACTAACATTGATTACATAACATTTTTCCATCTTAGTTTTGTTAATGCCCATGACTGACCATTAAAGGTGATAGTACACGTTTTAATTGTTAGACTAGCCATTGTTCAAGAACACAATGATCCAGTTGTACCTGTGATACCAGCTTTAGGAACAAATGAGGAAGATCATCTTGCTATTCTGGAAGAGATCAAGTGCATGGTACCTGATCACAACGCTCGGGTGACATCTCTACAGGTAAGCTGAGATAAACTGTAATCATCGCGCGATAGAGTTTGGTGGAAAAGATTTGATGTTACTATAGTAACGCGATCTTGTTTATCGTAGGCAGCTGAGGGGGCCCGAGAGAGGAAGAAAAAGCTAGATTCTCGAGGTGAATCACTCCGATTCGAGAAGTCATTGGCTTTGGCACACAGACATCTAAAGGAGCCACATGGGAACACCAAAGATCACCCGACGGCCATTCTGCACCCAGTAAAAGAAGAATCATCAAACACAGACAAAGCCAACCACATCGGCCAAGAAGACAATGTAAAATGTGATAAGAAGTGTGATGAGCTCGTTAAAAACAAATCCACTAAGGAGCTTGGACTAAGTGAGGAATCATTCCTAGCCCAGTGCAAGGATGAAGAGAATTATATATCCGCATTGAGACTGTCCGCTCTTGAAAATTCATCACAATCACTGGCGAATGGTGACTCTTTGCACGATGTCACAGCAAGATCCAAGCCTTTGTCTCCTTCATGGACTTCAACTCCAAAAGATCAGAGCCATGCCACAGTTGGTAGCATCGCTGCTGATTCATCTCTCAGCCCAATGTCTCTGCCCAGTTCTGGCCAGGATGGTAAGAAGAAGATCCCTCCACCACCACCTCCGAGGCGCAGTAGTCGTTCAAGCATGAAGAGTCCGACCCCAATGGTGCAGAAACCATCAGTGAACTTCATGGATGAGGAACAGTCTCTGCACATGTACGAAAATTTGGATGATCTAAATGCCTCAGAAGTTGACAAGGTCAAGGATTCAGTGAAGGAGCAAGCTGTGCTTGGTTCCCCAGGACCACGTGCACAGCGTCCAAAAAGTGCATCAGATGTGCAACGATCCGAGAATATACAGAAAGAACGCCCGAAGTCTCAGTACTCGCCCACAAAGAACAAGAACTCGCCCACAAAAATTCAGATCTCTCCCAAGAAAGGTCAGACTTCACCTACCAAAAGCCAGTATTCGCCGACCAAGATGAAAAAGTTGAACAAGTTTCAGCACGAGCTTGCTGCTGGCATCTACTCAAACTTGAATAGGCCCGACCTCCAACAACAAAACGTCAATCCAGCATTTGTTGTACAGGATGCCACATCACCTGAATCATCGTCCAGTAACAGCAGCAGCTCCACCAGTCTAGACTCGCAGCTTGGCGGTACAATCAAACGCAACAAGAACATCAAGTCAGATGACAAACAGCCAGGTGGCACCACCGAACAAAAGAAATCACCGACAGGCAAGGGTCGCAAGATTCCACCTCCCCCACCGCAGAGAAAAACTAGCACTCTCAGTCAGCAGAAGGATGGAATAACGGTAGAACAGCTGAAGGGCGAGGCAAAACCTGTTCCATCAAAGACTGATGATAGCATAAAGGACTCATCTTCGTTATCATCTTCATCTCGACTACAGGCTCAGTATGATAAAATGAAGGTTGTACAGAAAGAATGTTTTCAGAAGCAGCTACATAATGGAGGCAGTACCAAGACAGGATCTTGTAATACTACTGCTCAAGAATGTACAAGTCAGAGTGTGACTGCCAGAGCAAAGGATGTTAATGATACGCAGCCTGTTGCTGTGAAATCTGTTAACACCTCACCACCGTTAAGGATTCAAAGTGACCGCGCATCACAGGTTCGGGTACAGCCTGGTCAAACACAGCTGGGACAGGTACAGCTGGGACTGAAACAGGCTGGACAATCACAGTCGACGACATCCAAATCGATAACTAGCTGTACCACATCAAAGCTCACCACGGTCTCCAATGGAGATGTGAACAAAACGACGAAAAGTTGTTCACTGAAAGTTGAGGCGCGAGGAAACAGGAAATTTGAAGAAACAGAGATATACTGAAGGGCAGCAAGTAGGATGTGATATGTGATCGAAGAATTGAGAAATGAAGTGAGATGTGAATTCTGTTGTGTTACTTGAAGAAATGAGAAATATGGAAATAAAAAAGTAGTACTTGTGACAACAAACGTGCTGTTCATGCTCCTCTTTACAGCACTGCTAAGCACATGTCTCTAGATGTTAGCCCAGATTATTTGATATCCATTTTTCTCTGCAGTGGTGCAAACATTTCATGCCAATTGTGTAGTTCATGTGCTTCACTGCCAAACCTCGGAACCATTCAAGACAAGAATATGGGTCTATGTTAGTGTACATTCTATCAGTAAATGTGTATCATAAAGTCGTGAGACATCAGTACGTCTGTGTATGTTGTATTATGTGATGAGGTGCATTGTATGAATCGTCCAGTGTGTGCCCTGATCACAGGTGTTTCGTGTACGATCTGTTCAGAGCTCTGCATTTTATATCGTCATTTTTGTGTTACATATGATAAATCCACTGTGTGGGGTATCTATTGTGTTATATACCGAGTGTTTATTCTGCAAGTACCATGCCATCTGTTTTTTACATTGCCTGTGTATGCTGTTCTAGAAAATTAAATGACAAATGTGTGTTGCTTGGAAACTAAGACAAAGGATCATTATCTAGCGGTGTTTCTTTACTCGGTGGCTACATAGTAATAGTTGTATATTAACTAACTTGTATGTAATGGTGTGTGTGTGTGTGTGTGTGTGTGAGTGAGTGAGTGAGTGAGTGAGTGAGTGAGTGAGTGTCTATACATTAAAATCTCACGTCCATGGCACAAGCACGGTTATTTGCCGCCGAATGTTACCATGGCCACCATATCATGCCCAGTTATGCATTTTCTATGTAGAAATCCCCAAAATTATCATAATCAATGATGTTGACGTTATCATAATGTACTCAGCAGATTATAATAAGCAACTGCATTTATGATTAATTAGCCGTAGTAGATTCAATATATCTCTAGCTATTGTCATATTTAGTCCTGTGTGCCAACATCAGACTCTGGTATTATCTTGATGAATGTTTAATGGAACATTTCGCGTGGGCACTTCGATGGAGCTCGAAACCTCCAGGTTCTGGTTTCGAATCCAGCTCATACCCGTGTTTGTGGGATTCGTATGCTTAGTGAGTCACCCCTCGCCCATGCGTCCCAAGCGTGACCAGTGCCGAGACTAAATATATCGACTCAACAGAATATTTCTAAATCTTAACAAGACGCGTTCCATGAATAACTTTTATGAAGTCACTAATCGATTATTAAGAAGCATACTAGTTCACCTTTAAACAATGACATATTTCATGAGATACTGTTGGTTATTATTCGAATTATCAATTATTAATTACCACATCTGGTTTGCGTTGGTGCAGATAATGTGTTTATGCTGCAATCAGGAATTCAGTTTTTACACGTCTACCTGTATTATAATGGAAATATTACCTACATTATGTGATGAGTAAGTAATTAATAGTCTATTAAGGTGTTGCCCACGTTCTGTTTTTGTTGATAACATCACATATGTCTGGTGGCTACTATTCTTGTAGGAAATCAGGTCTGACATTTGGAACAATGTGTCTGATTATTCAGAAACCAATTCTTATAATAATAATTATCTTAATACTTTTTCAGGATTTTTGGATATTTACAAAAACGACTGTTCATATTCAGAGTTCACATTGTATGTATGTTTTACAAAATAACACTGCCAGAATAAAACGTGCATCAAACCTCACTGAACTGTGTGATATTATTTTGAATGAAGATATTAATGCTTTGGGAGATTTTGAGTAAGTCCACTAAAACACTTCCATGTCGGAGGCTCTTTTACCATATTCACGAAGTATTTATTACAACGCAAAATATTACCAAATGGTCACTAATTACCAGGTGTGCCAACTAGTTGATCTAAGTTAGAGAAGTGAATATTTAACTGGACCATAGCTATATTTTAGAACAAACACACATGTCCAGGTGGATGGTTTCATCTGTTCATAAGGCGTTGATAACTCCTACTACCATCCATCGAAGTGGCCTCACCATAAAACATATTCCGATTACATTTATCTCAATTCAGACCTATTCTTTATGTTTTATTAATTGCATGTAAAGAAACTATTTCCATATAAAATAGTCCTATTTCCATTATTATTATAATATCTGTCTGTGCCCAAACAACAACACCACTATATCACCACTCGAATGCCATACAGAAGCTACGACACAATGGTGATCTCGATCAAGAAGATGCTGAAATTCGGACCAGTTACAATGTATGGCTCCACACTGGAAATGCTCACTGCATGTGTCTCCTCGGCTATTCACTGCTCTACACGCACCACAATAATATCCTCACCTCGGACCACACAGCCAACAGCATTGAGGTTCATTCCAGAAGGCACTAGATATCCATATAATATAAGGATGGATCCCAGAAAAAGCAAATTGGGATCTCTTTACAAAAAGATATTAAGAAACTCACCATATCCAGACACCAATCCATCCTTTGAGTATCACCTCTAATTACTACTTAAAGGAACAGTTTACCCTCAAATACTATTATTTAAAAGTGTAATGCTTATAATAGACCTTCAATTTTACCAATAATAATCACGCAATGTACCTGAAATCACAGATATAAGGAAATAATCATAATTACTGAATGGAATGCCGGATTATATGGCGGGAAGTAGAAATATCACGTGGTCTGACGTCAGGTGGCAAAAAGAGCATGTAGCCATCTCGATCCAGATCAAGTCAGTTTAGAGATACTCTGTCCTAGCCTTCCTCCTAACCTTAACTTACACCCGTTTTCAAACCAACTAACTGATGCAGTAGTCAGTTCATTTACATAAATCTGACAGCTAGGTAAGACGCTTGGTGTTACAAGAATACAAAACAATCTTCATAAGTAATTTCACTATATAGTTTTCTTTATATATTTCAGTAACATATGAGGTTGTTTGGATCAACTACGTTGAAATATCCGTAAATACACTTTTGTTCCGAAATTATTGTCTTGGCTCATCCCTGTTTGCATTGTTATAATCGCGTAATAAGTGACGTAAGGTTTCAGGAGCATTCAGTCCATTGACCTAAAAGTTTTATATTTAGGTCAATGATCCAGTCTATGTCTGACTTCAAAATGGCGGCGCCCTCAAACACGTTATGGTCGATTCACAGCACTGATCTGGATTATTTAAAATGTGGTTGATCGTGTTATTATTTTGACATCACTTTTAATTTATTTGGGCTTATTCGTCTCGAAAACTAAAACCACCTAATCCTCCCTTCCAAATGTACAGATAAACACTTCGACTTTGCCAATTAAGAAACTAAAAGGCAGCTGAAATAAGAATGGAATCTATGATGCAACAAACTGGCTGAGATAAAGTCAACACAAATTTAGCAAAAGATTAAAAACTCCACCTTCCAAAACTATAAAAACAAACCTCACAGACTCATCCATCAATTCACGACCAGAGCAGATCATACTACATTACCCCTAGAACGCCACACCTCTCAAACAACTAACAAGATGTTCCTATACAATCGCAGCAAAACAGAAACAACAAGACTGAAGACCATAGTTATACGACACAGGAAGACAGCCCATGGAAAGGATAGCATCACGTACACTTTCTGTACCTTGAAGAAAAAATTCCTCACCTTATTTAACAAATCTTGGACAGAAGGAAAATTACCAGAAAGGTGGAAGACTGCTATAGTCCTGCCAGTTGCTTATTATATTACATATTGATTGTACAGCGCCTTTGGATGGCTCCTGCTAGTAAAGGCACTTTATTAAATATACAATATTATTATTATTATTAGTTGCTAGACCAGGTGGGAAAGGCCACCGTTCCAACTCTCTGTTGTCTACCCTCTTTAAAAGTTTGGAGAGTTCCAGCCACCGGCAAAAATATCAAAATTATAGATAAATTCACTTTTGACATCAACCTTCGTTTAGTGACTACGAAAAAACCCACTTTATAAATCAAACTAGTTTTTGTCGCCTTCATTGATTTGGACAAGGCATTTGAGGGTGTAGTTCATCTTTCCATGTTGGACTTCCTTATATGACTGGACATATCTAGCAAGCTCATCACACGGATAGAAGTTTTCTTACCTAAGCTGAAAGATAAACGTAAAGATACGAGGAACCATCTCGCACGATCGCACCACCAGTTGTCCTCAGGGAGCTACAATTTCTCCTACCATCTTCAATGGTCTTGTTACCTTACTCCTGACAGTGACTCTACTCCCACCAAAAGACATCCTGGTCTGGCCTATACCAACGATCTTTTATTGGTTTCACATGGTAAGGTTCCCAGCAAACAAATTCTAGAAAGCTCTAGCTAAAGGCAGTAGATAAAGCAGACAACAGCTTAAGTTTATACTGTTCACCAGCTAAGACCAAGACCATGTCCTTCAATATAAATAGCCATCGTCTGTAAAGACTTCAGACTCAGCCTAAAACATCTGGAAATGGTCCAGAACTATTAATATGTGGGAATCACTGGGGACAAGCCGATTCGCATTCACTCGCCATGTTGTGGAAACCAAATGCAAAGTCAACTCTAGATTCAGGCCAAATCACAAATCTGAAGATCGGAGTCAACATAAAGATTATCGTGACTCTATACAAGACTTTGAAACAGTGTGTTATGTTATATCCAGGGCCTCTATACTTCTCCTGGCTTGGAACCCTGCCGTACCATCCTTAGAAACAACACGAATTCTAATACGCTACAATTTTGGGGGACATTCTGGTAAGCAAATAATCACGATTCGTGCCCATCTAGCTTTCAATTAAAAAAAAACATGCTGAGATTATCTACCAGACCTGCACATCCCCGATAATGTATCCCGGGAACAAGAAGTAATATAAATAAATCCCGGAGTCCATAATAATGCCTCGATCCTAGTCAATCATGTCAGCTTGGGTCCAACCACTAATCACACCTCTAAATCCAAAGGAACCGCGACCATGGCAAGAACCACCCATTCAAGTAGTTATACGTTATGGTTCGACGTTAACATTTGCCCAAATAACACCACTGGCAACCTAATCATGATGTCGAACAATATAAAAGTTACTGTCGGTTGTCCGACATGGCAACAAGGTTCCTTATTTTTACTTTGACTTGCCCGACATGGCAAGTAAATGCCTACCCCTGTAAGTAACACAATACGGAAGAAAGTATACACAGAATGATCAGCAATAGCCGCCATCACCAGAGTTGCTATATAACTTCAATTAAAGAAATACACTAACTGTCAACATCTACACAGTTGTCAACTGCCAAGAAAACGGAACCACAGTCTGGGCATATTTAATGAAAGATACGAATGAAGAAGTCAGGGGCAGAATCCTCGATTACACCCCGATCACATTATATAGATGAGCTGCATCAGTTTTAAGTCAAACTCCTCAAGATAACCAACTAGTTTTTCCACCCGGACTCTAGGGCAGCACTCATCATCATTTCCACCTCTAATTAATTTCTTCATCTATGCCGAAGTCATCTCAGAAGTATTAATCGCGACCACAACATTCAGTCAACGTGGAACTCATATAGTCCAAACCACGTAAACATTGAGGACAATGGCCGGGCTGACGAACTACCAAACTAAGCCACAGGTCCAGACCTAACTAATATCTGACACATACATATGGCACCTAGATTTTAAAACTGAGATAAATCGAAGTACATACCATTATAACGAAATGAATTCCCATTCTTCAAGAATTTCGTTATATATATATATATATATATATATATATAATTTCGGTAACTCTAGAAATCGGGAATTTTTAATTCAACGCAGATTTTTTAAAGCAGATTCTAACATTTTTAGGCCGTTTTACACAATTTATCACTTTTCTGTCCTTTTCACACTCACTGTAGTCGTTTAATAGCAACTTATAGCACTAAACACACAGTAAGTTTGCGCGGTTTCTTCACCTATCAACCATTTTCATTTGTTCTATATGGTAGAGTCGTATGAGATATATGTGGCTTCTTTTCACCATGATCATAATATATCCAGTCCACAAAATTTAAACCCTTTTCACCAAACTACGTATAGTACGCCAACTCTTAAATGAGTTTTCAATTTACGATCATTCTTAAATGTTTACATCGTTTTTATCGAGATATTGACCTGTAACATTACACAAATGGATGACTGCATGACAGCTTTCAGACACCTGATTTAATCGTAAAAAGTCTTTAATATCCACAACACTGGTTCTAAGATTTGGGTATATGCGGTCTATGACCATGTTCTCAGATTCAGAAACTTTTATTGTGTTTTATTGTATTTTACATGACATGTAATCTTATGGAAAATAATCATAATTATTAGTGTACTCTTCTATTCTGCTTTAGATCTCATTATGGTACATATACGTGCTATAAATGGTGTTTTGTTTTATGAACTGTGACCTGTTTTTATTTCATTAACTCTTGTATTGTTTATTATTATTTATTTATTTTATATCACCATTATGGACCACTCACCAAATGTCTGAAATAACAACATTTGATTTGATATTATATATATCGGGATTAATTGTGTATATAGTTTAATAGTATTAAAAAAAATACACGGAAACGCAAAATAATCGCAATTTACTAGTAAGCAGTTAAACAGAATATACAGATGCATATTGTGACAGATTACTTTCTAACAATTATTAGAACATACACACACTCACGTACACAAACAGCATCTCTAATGTTCAGTAAATTTGCAAGCTTAGACCTACATCTAACAACCAGTTGTCACACTTGAACGGCCGATCAAAAGTGGTGATCGAATTGTGAATGGAGAACCAAGTACAATTTAGTATCAAAATGTTTAATTGTGTATATAAGTATTTACTTTTCTCTACTAGACAGATCAGTCTTTAGTTATAAACAGTCTTTGGTAGAACACAACAGCGCCCTCTCTTGTGAATAAGCGGAAACCCTCACCAGATGTCACTACTTGTCCTATACCATATTATCGCTCTTATTTTTATAAAAATAAACAAAAAGTATCAGTGTAATATTTTAGTCTGCTATGCTTTAATAAAACATGCCTAAAGCATTCTTAGCACGAAAGAAAGCTAGAAAACGACATTTTGGTAAGAAATTGCATTGATAGTATATTTTGATATTAAACCGTTAGCATACAACAATATTAGATCTACAATCAAAGACTGATTAGTCTGATAAATCTAGACTGAGACTCTAGTCTAGATCTACATGTCATGTTTATGATGTTCAATTTCAGAAATGCCAAAACAGTAGATTTATACGTAAATTGGATGGTCTAAGAAAATCGAGCTTCTATACATAAATCGAAATATAATAATAATTACCACGATAACAAAAAAAAACACTTCTATCATTCTATCATCCCATGGTCTTCTTGGAGTTGGACCATAATAATCACGTTTAACAACCAACAGATTACAGACCCTATAGTATAGATAATAGAGTCTACCTGCCACTTGTAAAACATACAATCTGAGAATCTCAAATTATTACACCCTTGTAAAAACTAATGCACTCGGGAAAACAAATACTAAAATATTACCATGCTATACTAAACTATAAATAGGTGTTCCTATATTACAAGTAAACATTTACTTTGGTATTTGCACCTGATGTAATATCACGGTCACCTCTGCAATCTCACGTGCATGGATCTCCACCATTTACATTTTTATTCCTGTGGGTGGTTGTGTAGGTAGGGGCCCCAATACACTGCTTTGCCTGGGGACCTATAATTCTGTTAAGACAGCCCTGACTATCACTGGTGATTTTTCACATAGTTCCATGTTGCAGACTTCACCAATTTCAGCAGATCGCTGTCTGGCTGAAATGCATAGCATAGCTCATCTATGTTAATTTTGCATGAAAGAAGAGCGTGCAGTGTGTCATTGCCAAGCTGTGATTGAGCATCAGTGTTAATCTTGCGGCATATGGAGAAGACACATCCGCTGTCAGTATTACTATCAATGATCACTGACAGTGTTGTCATGAGATACATTAAATGTGGAAAGCGCATTCTACCAGCAAATATCTTCTTTGCCATCTCTGCCCAGAACGTGTCAACACGACTGTCAGCAGAGTAGAACAACAGTTCATTGTCAGGAGTCAGCTGGTAGTCCTGAAACTCAGAGCAAGCGCATTGTGGTGTTCATCTGCCATGAATCCAAAGCATATAGCCAATTGTCGAACAGATGATGAGCTCCAGGACTCTTGAAACGCAGGGTCAGGACTGAGTGGTGATTTTTTTTGTCTCGATGACCTTAGCTGCACTATTCATTGTACCAGTCATGATTACATGGTAAACAAGAACATGTGAGCTATAGCAGACACAGTTTGGACAGTTTCTGTTGACCCAGAATAACATGGGAGAAATTACACAGGCAAAAATAAAATAAATTATACCACACCAAGCTTGATAAAGTTAGATTTTTTGTTTTGTTTGGGCTTGATTAAAACCAGGAGATTTCTGGTTCCTGCTGGAAAACCGGGAGATGTAGCTCAAAACCGGGAGGCTCCCAGCAAATCTTAACATCCGTGCCATTAGTGTACTGACTGATTTAGACTCTATCACTATAAGTATCAGTTTTAGATTATTTCTTAAATGTTTGTGAGTTAATAAGATCTGTATATTATATATTAAATTATTAAAATTTAAGCTTATATTTTTTATATAATAATAATATATTAAATGTGGACTACAGGTTGAAGTAAACTAAATTCCTCTATACCGATAGTCTATTTGCATTGCCCCATATTTAATAAAATGTCAAAATTATCATTATAATTATATCAAGCGTAATATGATATAAAATAATTATAGCCCTATATAGCCTACTAATGCAGGAGTTTATACATAAAATCACACATTCAGCATTTACTTTCATGCTCTCATTTATACTTAAATCCTGGACACTGGTCACTAGAGTAGAATTTCTTAATGTTCATGTCAAATGAGAAAGGTTGCCATCAGTTGTTTTGACATTTTGTGATTAGTTCTTGAAATGATGCATACTAGATATATTTAAGTAGAATAATAATATATTTATTTTCAATACTATATAATAATATATGTCACACGATTTATATAATCATTCTGTCATCTTCCCATTCACTATATGAAATGACTGTAAGCACATGTTTTATGCTGTTGGTCCAGTATGTTCTGATATGTATGGACAATAAGCTTTATAATATAATACACAAGAACATTTTTACAGTTTCTGATTCTTCTGCTTGAAGGATCTCTTTTGATAGGTTGATGTTGACACCTTTGTTCTTATCTGATGCTTTCCCTATCAGTCTTTTTTTAAGCATCTATGTCCATTCAACTACCATATATGCATCATGTTAAATACTGCCGTTAAAACATATATCATGAGACAAATGCTCCATGGGATAGCCAGGGGAACCTCTGTGGTCTAGCTGGTAGTGCGTTGGATCACAGATCACTACCACCTGAGTTTGAACCTCGGCATGGACATATCTGAAGGATTTTTCATCTTTGACTTCACTTCATTACCTTTGGAGGTCGCTCGGCTCATTTAGCCTACCATGTGCACAAAAGTGGCTGTAAAGCAGCAATCATCATCATCATCATCATCAACTTCATAATAGAGGCATTGATGAGACTTTTTGGGTTGGGCTATGGGGACCTCCATCTCCGAAGTCTTTTTACTGAACAAAATTGTCTAACTCTCACACACACCCACCAAGAAAGATAGACAGAGATGTACATTAACACAAGTTTATACATATGGTGGCACTTGCAACTAAATACATTATCTGGTTATTTTTTAAAAGATATTTAGAAAAAGGTTTAACTATTAGTTAAAAAATAAATGATTGTTTGAACTGATTTTACATAATTATTCATTATAAATCTAGCTATAATAAAAAAGAACTGAGTGCAAAATAATAAATTGGCTATAAACTAGGCCCTCCATATTGCATTTACAACAGACTTTAATTTGCATGTAGATTGTTTAAAACTTAATTATTGAATTCGTTGGAATATGATTGTTTATAATAAGCATATTATAGATTTGATACCATACGTATTTGTGTTTGAGTCTTTAAATACCTTTTTTGAAATATTTGTATTTGAGCTTTCCAAAATAAAAGTATTTGTATTGACATTTAAAATACTTCCACAAAGTTTTAGATTTTTAAATACATTCTCAGACACATTTATGTGTCTAAGAATGTATTTAAAAGGGTACTTTAAAAATAGCTTCTGGTGTTTATCTGAATATTTTGAATATTTCTGAATATTTTGCAATCAACATCATTTGTTCCTGGGGGACAATTTGATAATTGAATTGTACATACTCAATGATAAGTAACTGATCCCTCTCTGTGATCTTAGTGAAGAGGAGTTGGTGATCTGTTAGTGTATTTGCCTGCCATAAGAAGCTGGTCCTGTCAGCTTTTGGAAGTTTCATACTGAGACTGAGAAGTACCCGTCATTCATCTTGCTTTCTTCTAGCCTTTTGTGGCCAGCATCATCTGCTCCAGTGGAGAGACTTTTCAGCATAATTGGGAAGATGTATGATGATAAATCTGATCATATGTGTGATGATGTATGATGTTATATGATAATGTATGTTATGTTATCTGATGATATATCAAGGTATGAGATAATATGTGTAATGCTTTACCAATAATATTACACAATGTGTGCATCAAAACAAATAAAGGGAAAAAACTGAATTAGGTTTCACTATATTTGAAAATATTTGTGTTTAAAATACTTTTAAGAGTATTTGTGTTTAAAATACTTTTAAGAGTATTTGTATTTAAATACATTTACATGTATTTGACCCGATGAAAGGTATTTGTATTTAAATACTTTTCTATATATTTTGACTCCATGTCTGTTAATACATATTAATGTATTAAACAAACCAACATTTGTCAAATAAAAGGGTTAAGCATACAAGTATAAATACTTGTTACTTGGTTAACTTAATACAAATGTGAAGAAGAATGTCTGAAAACTGTCAAATATTTGAATATGGGCATAGATACTTATGTGAGTATTTATGAATTTATCCAGAGCCATTATTATTAATACCTGATGATAATTTTACTATATAGATGGTGTTGAAGAAGGGGAAGAAGACGATGGAGAAGAAGATGAACACAACAACATGTACCACAATGACATGATAGAAACTGTGACCGAGGTTTGAGTTTTTATTATACCAAACTGTATTAAGTCATCTAGTTTATGTAAGTAAGGTTCAGGAGATTTGATTATCTATAGGAGTGAATATTCGCACTGACCTAATTTAGAATGCACACCCACACATACACACACACACAGGCATACTGAGTATATTAAACTAATTTATTTGCTTCTTCACTGTTATATTCACAGGCTAAAGATGGGAATCTTAAAGATAAGACGACAGAAGATGAAGATCCTCCCGTTGTAGTTCTTTATGACACAGGTAATTTATAAGTTTAATTTAGAATATACATTTTATTAATCCAATGCTGGAAGAGAAATTACTAGTATAGGATTTTATATACAAACAAATATGATGAAAAAATTATTGGATGCCACCAAAAATAAGCTGATATTTTAGTTATCTTTCAAGTGTAAAATACACAGAATGTTAAAATGTTTATCCAAAGTATAGGTTTAGTATAAATGTTTATTATAGTTTGGCTGGTAATTAAATGGTAGTGGTAGAAATAACGGAGCAATATCAGTTTGGTAGTACATCATCTTTGTTGGAATATAGAAGAAAGACATAGGTTTGAATACCCTTTTCAGTTTCACATTCTTTACTTAATTTGTCATTTGTACAAGTAGCCAACTTTAAGTTCCTGGCATTATAGATCTTTCTGAGCTCAGAAACAATAAAATGGAAATTACAGTTTTAAACTTATTCATTAATATAAGTATAAATTAGCTGTCATTTATAAACAGGATATCAAATACATTTATGTTTAGATTGTGGCTAATTCAACACAAGTACTGCTATATATGTGTCATGTCCTCCAATGCCAGTGCTGACTCTTAGTCCAGTAGACCATTGTACAGCAAATCTCCAAATAAGTGTTCAAATAGCATCTAGTTATCTATATTTGGAGGATGAAGCTTTTCGGCCATGTATTACAGGTGTGATGAATGTCAAAGCTGAATGAAATCACTTCTCTCAGCCTGGCTGTAGAACAGCTGATTTTGGATAAGATCGGATATTGATTCAAATGTAATATTGTATTATAATTTGCATTATATGTGTACACTCTACATGACAAAGTTATTGGTGATTTTGGTAAGACAATATTTTATATATTCAGCAAGTAAAAATGAGACTCAAATTTTGTATCAAGCTAAAACAAATGTTTTCTGTATTATTACTCAATTAGAAAGACCATGACATGGAACAAGTCTATTTAAAAATGTCCTGAAAGACAGTTTCATGGCACTCCTATCATACCTACCCGAAGTATTTTACTAAAATAATCTGGATCCAGGGAAGGTCTATTAAATGCCCATCAGTGGCAGAACTATTTTCTACCCTTGAAACTTTACAGAATTTTTTTAAAGTACTAAAACTTAGTTACTGCAGAATGAATTTGTGTAAACTTGAAAAATAAGCATACAGGTATAGAATAATATGGGGAAACATGGGTATATCTGGTTAGCAATATGGTTTCTACTAGTTGTGTAGAATCACCTACCCATAACTAAGTCTAGAGTGTGTCTACATGCCCAAAATAAATTCAGATTTTCCACCAGCAGCAATCTTGTTTACATCATTTCAAATAAATTATTATAAATGAAGAAGTTGAAATGAATAGAAATAAGTATTCAGCCATTTTGTTTTATGCAAAAGAACCACAATACATACATGTGTGTGTAGAAAAGGTATATTTGTATTTAGGTGAGTTTATGTGTGTGTCTGTGTATGAGATAGGACAGAGAAAATATATTTACATTGAAATTCTTCTTCCAGAGAAGGATCTCAGTTCAAAGACATTTGTCTGTATCTATTGCAACAAACACTTTGAGACACGTTACCAGCTGAAGCGCCACCTACTAACTCATTCTGGCAAACGACAACATGTTTGTACTATCTGCCAGGCTGCATTCGTGCTGTCTAGCTCTCTGTGGCATCACATGCAGACACACAGCACGAGAAAGAATCACATCTGTGTGGAGTGTGGTCAAGCCTTTCTCAGATCAACTGGACTTCGGCTGCACAGGAAAACTCACACAAGCAGCAAGGACCACATCTGTAACATCTGTGGACAGGCATTCCACCAGAAAGGCAACCTGAAGGCACACATTAATGCTCACCGGGGGATCAAACCATATCAGTGTACAGAGTGCGGTCAGTCATACAGCCAACTGTCTAACATGAAGAGACACATGTGGACTCACCATCAACAGAAGAAGGTCTTTAGCTGCTCACTGTGCAAGGCTGCCTTTGAGAAGCACAAGGAGCTACGTATTCACCAACAGTTGAGTCACAAACCGGCTACACCAACTGTCACCACCAGCAGCAATCATGAATTGCACGTCCTTCAGCTCATTCCAACCAAGAGCAGTGGAAGAGGCTCGCCTACAGATTGGCATGAACTTCTTCCAAGCATAACAACAATGGCCTGCAGCAGATCTAAATGTGACAAATCCCAGGATTGTTCCCATACTGATGTGGATCGATCTGTGTCGAATGCTTTATTGGTGAAGTCATCATGCAGTAGGCAGAATAATTCAGAAATAGGGCAGGAAATTAAAACTGAAAGACCCCCAGAATCAGAAGCTAGAAAAAGTAATATAGGTCAAAATGAAGCTCAGGGCAATAACGATGTAACCAGACTTATAAATAATTATAATATTAGGGCTTCTGGTGTTCCAGTAGCTATGGATCCGAGTTTGCTGAATCAGTTGGTCAGTGAACGGAAAGTTGATAGTTGTCATGATAGAAATAAAAAACTGATACAATCTGATAACAAAACTCATTTCGATGATGGTCAGAAACATTTCTCAGAGAGCTCAACTGTTAATGATCCAGATTGTTTGACATCGGTGCAGGATCACTATCTCAATAGAGAGATGCTGTACTGTGAGAAGTCTTCATTGTTTAAAACAGAAAGAAGCACCAAGTCACATTATGTCAGTGTGTCGTCTACTGATGTCGAGGAACAAGCCAATTACAGTATTTCTGGTGGTGACAAGACAATAAGAGCAAGCAGAGATAATGATAGAACACTGATGAGGTCTATTGTATCTGTGTCATCAACATGTGCCACATCGGTGACATATGTCATGACCAAAACAATGTCTGTCATGTCGGAGACAACATGTGCCCCGCATATGATAACCGATGTCTTACCTACGCCTATGTTAACTCAAACTAGACCTCTAATGACATGTACTACGCATGCATTACCACATTCTGTGTCTGTTATGTCTCCTACTGTATCTCTACCAGCCCATACCCTACCTCAAAAGACACCTACCAGACACCAAACTACACATACCTCACCTCAAACAGCTCATAGCCTACCTCAAACAATATGCACCCAACACCAAACCACACATACCTCACCCCAAACAGCTCATAGCCTACCTCAAACAATATGTAACCAACACCAAACCACACACACTTTACCCCAAACAGCACATATCCTACCTCAAACTATGTGTACCCTACATCAAACAACACACAGCTTACCCCAAACAATACATACTCTACCTCAAACAATACATAATATACCCCAAACTACATATACCTTACCTCAAACAATACATACCCTACCTCAGACAACACAAACCCTACCCCAAACATCACATACCCTACCTCGAACAACAAATAGCTTACCCCAAACAACATACATCTTTCCTATATCAACGCAAACCTTGCCTATATCACGAGGCTTGCCTATACCAACACATGCCTCATCAAGTGTACCACAAACAAGAACACATTCTGTGTCTCTGACCACAAATGTTAGGCCTGTGATGTTCACTACTCAATCAGTTATACGACCTGACCTATCTATTAACATACATTCCTTATCAAATATACCAGAAAATATGCCTGTAACACCATTTGTAATGCCTGTAATCACAACACATGCCTTGTCTAGCAGCATACTGGGCACAACAGACTCTGAGCCAGTTAATACATGCAAACATTCTGGAATAATCCATAATTCAGGCATGTTCGTACATGCAACTCCTTTTACAGTCCATACGACATCCATGGCGGTTAATGCCAAATCCATGATGAGACACGCATTCTCTACTGTGACGATATCTGCCCCATCCATGACACCACATGACCCATCCGAGACAATACACAGCTCTTCAAGCTGTAGAACGTACTCTGCAGGTGCCGTCACATGCTGATTGTGTGATAAATAATTCTACCTCGATGCCACTGGGAACCATGACTGTTGTAACCCAAACACATTTTGTTATTTCCAGTTGTTGTCCTTCAGTCACTGAACCTAACATCCTGTGTGTGCCATCGCAGACACGTGCTGCCATTCCTCTGTTACAGCATACAATACCTTTGTACATGTCAGTAACAACACGTGCTACCTCTACAGAAAATCCCTTGTTGCTAAATCTTTCGGGAACAGCGGCCTTTGCAAACTGCAACCGGATTGGAAGGAACACTGCATGTCCGCTTGACACCAGCTGTCTGCCAACTATAACTGGCCCTGTTCCTAACCACCCAGTTCCTTTGTACACTGTGTTAGATACTTCTACTAACACTTCTGCTCATCACCGCAGTAATAAAGTGTCCATGACAGCAATGGAAGCAATGCATTTAAAGGATGTGACAACCATAAAGGATGCAGTGCCATCTGTGAGTCTTCCTTGGTCAAAGACTGGGAAAGGCTTTTCGGAATCTGATACCACCTTTTCTGCATCTGGTGGTGGATCAACAAAGTGTTCGTCTGACGTGGCTGTTGCTAGTTCATCCCCACAACCTGGAATTGGTGGCTTGGTTAATGCGACAATTAAATCAGGTAGTGATGCCTGTCAGAATGACAGCTCTGTTCCATCTTCTTCATCAGCATGTGACAAGATGATCGATACCGGATGGTCAGCTTTTCATATAGAACACACCAGTGTCTCACGCATTGACAGTTTTCCCTCATCATATACTGTGGCAGATGATAATGTGAAGTCCACTCCTAATACAAACAATAACGCCATGGCAGGCCCTACACCCAGCGATAATATCATCTCATCAATATCAAATTCTGAAGTGAAGCCTTCAAATAGTCTTGTCATGTCTTCCCTATCAGTCACCACACCACGAGCTTCCACTAGTAATATGACACGTCCTTCATCCAGCAACATGTTTTCTGTTTTATGTTCTGTCAACCACCAAGCCACGGAACCGGGGTCCAACCTTCCTTCCGAGTATTATATAGATGGCGACATAGTTGTACCAGTATCCGTTACAATCAATGGATATACGAGTACGGTGTTTATGTTGGCTTGTACAGAAAATCAGGCGACAAACTGCGCTACTTCAGGTATCAACAAAGGTTCGTGTATTCACTCTAGTCACTCTAGTGTTTCCTGGAGAATGACACAAAGTAGAAACCATCCAGTTATGTCTTTATCATCTAATCCTGTGATGACATCATCAGAATTATCATCACTACCGACTTCCAAATGTGGGAGAGGTTTACCTCATTCAGTTACTTTATCGGATTCACCCAATGTGACCATGGGAACCACTGAGGTGACTATGGTCCGGGAACAAAGTAGTGTTGCCCATGATGTGGTTGTCAATAGGAAGCAACTGACTCAGTTATCTAGTAAGGCAAGACATAGATCTGTCATTGAGGAGGTTTCTGAGGCAGCTAACATTGGGACTAGTCATGCTGTTACTTCAGCACCAATCACGTCATCCAGACAAAATTATACAAAATCTTCTACTTCCTCATCAAGTACTCAACACAGGACGTCCTCCAATCTTTGCCCGTCTAGCCACTCAGCAGATCTTCCCGATGTGACTAGTATGCTACATGCCTTAAACACTCAGGTGTCCAAATGTGTGAAGTTGCTCTCACTCAGTCATGATGTAGTTTGTGGTGGAGACTCGGGAACTAAACACACCAAAGTCTCTAGCGCTGGCTCTGAGAAGTCCACTCTGCACCAAAGGAGCCAGTTTCGTTGTCTGCCTGGTGGTAAGGATATAACAATGACCATGTACACACCAGAAAGTCGTACACCTACAGAGTTTATCATCAGGGGAGACCGGAAGCCAGTGGGGCAAGCACAGAAGGAGAGATAGAAGAGCCGTAATCTCTGGCCTCATATCATCCACTCCTAAGGTAAAGATCAAGACTCCTGGACAGCATAGATTTTCCAGGTTAATGGAAAGCATCCAGAAGAACAATCACTTCTCATCGTGGGATATTCCTTCGGCTCCGGATGGTAGACGGAAGCAGCTACAGTCTGGTGTACAACAGTCTAATACAGTTAGTGCCGTGTTACATCAACGAACAAGAATGCCACCACCCCTGATGTCGGCATGTACAAGGAAGTTCAAGTTGACAGATTTCACATCCGGTCAATCGTAGTAAAATGCTATACTTTGGTGAATGATATGAGAATGATACAGTAGGTGATGATTAAGTATCTGCTTTACATAATATTGTACACCAAATAATGCGTATCAGGGCAAGCATCTACACATTCAATAAAACTTTCTGAACTGAAAAACAAATGTTACAAATACAGTATATAAATATATACAGTACGCTATGTTTGGTCTGTGTGATAAACTGAAGTTGAAAAAACTAATCCGTTCATTATTCAATTAAATATTTTTCTTTATGATTTCTGTTTACATTATCTGTAGTACATCCTGTTATTCGTATATTACGCCAAAAGTGAGAAATGCTGAAATAATAGTTTTATAATTTAGCCACTTATTCGTGTTAAATAATTATTCAGAAAGCAAGAAATGTATTGTGCATAAGATGGAGTATGAACGATGTTATTGTTGTCTGATGTTTGTTGTTGTTGATTGTTTATATTAGAGTGGGTTAATTTATTTTAATTGTTTAATGTTCTGTTCATTATTATCTGTGATCAGTGCAACTCTCAAAATGCTGCCATTAATTGTTCTACTCTAATAAAATGTTAATGGTTAACTGTAATATATTATTTGGTGATTTTGTATTGTAGAATGTCGAGTCAAATAAGAACAGCTGAATCACATATTATGTCAAAAGATCCTGCCAGTGGTAGCTCAAATGATGCCAAAATATAATTTCATTATTCACGATTTCTTTTAAACCACCACTCTACTAAAAGCACTCGGAGGAGAACTTAATCAAACTTTCACACAGTTCACATTCACATGTCATTGCTAACTTTCACACAGAACAATGTGTTACACTTCACTCTGAAATAACACCACAAGAAAATGAAAGTCCTAAAATAAATATAACTGTATACAAATAATATACACCTTTCATTTATCATATAACAACACATCAACAACATACCAGTAATTGTCTTCTATAAAGAACAGTACAAATTATTAGCTGATTACATGAAACACTGCTGCCATCTGGTGTGGTGAGAGATTATCATTCTGTTTACGAGCTCCATTTGTTTTTTATCACATTTTTGACTGCAGTTAGTATTAAAACTTAGATTACTATCGTAGGACTGATGCCACTCATCCATAGGACTGATGCCACTCATCTATAGGACTGATGGCACTGGTCTTTGTAAACTTCCCTTGAATGAATACTCTTGGGGCATGAATACCTTCCTTTATATTGACGGTTTCTCGAAGTATATATTCGTTTGAAGATTCTGAAAATCCAGCCTCATGAAATATACATGATAGCTTATCTGAAAGATGAAATAAATATGGTAATTAGAGTACCAGCAGCTAAAATTGCAACAGACTCTAATAAAAGATGAATCTAAAGACAAAACTAGACAATACTGGCATCTGCTATTGCTGGATGTCAAGAATCATTGGAGATACTCCACACATTCATTTATGAAGTAATATTTCGTGTAATAGGTGATACACTTATTAACTCATCAAACTGAAGAATGTAACATTATTTGTAAAGTAACATTTTCTTGCATGGGCAACTTCAGATTATCAGAGTTTGCTTATGTGTGTGTGTGTGTAAACATATATAAATATATATATATTAATATTTATCGTCAATAAATAAATCATTATTACATAAAACTGACCGTTAGAAAAGTAATAAGCTCTAGTGCCATCTTGTCTAACGTAGAAGTTATCAGAGATCTTGTTTCCAGGAGAGAACCTTAGCATCGCATGATCATAAATTCCATAGTCACGGATCAATACACATCCATCTGGCTTCAAGATCTGTAATAATGAAATCAAAAACAGCTACTTTATCTTTAAAATGATTTTATTATAAGGTAACTTCTCTCTCTCTCCCTCCCTCTGTGTGTGTGAGTGTAGGCGTTCATGTCAGTACTTACGGAGTGTATATTACAAAGAGCAGAGACCATTTTATCAGGATGTATGGCTGACAACACAAATATCATTGTAACGATATCAACACTGTTTGGTTCAATGTGCTGCCTTAACGATTCTTTGGTTAGGTCATTCTGAAAAACATGGCACTTCTCTGGATCATAGAGTGGGTTATCCTAGAAAGAATGAACAAGAACAATTCAGTGAACAATAAGAAATTTAGTTTTAAACAGCACAAAATCATTTAAAATTAAGGTTAGTCAGTGTCCTCGGCTTTAATTGGAGATTGATCGCCCAATTTAGCATACCACATACATGAAAGAGAAGAGAAACGTTTGTTTAATTATTCTATTTTAATTTATGATATTAGAAATATCCCTCAGTCTGCTAGATCTCTTATAATTAAATATTATTTGTTCAATCTTGGATCAAACATTGTTTTAATGGAGAAAGTCAACATAATTAAATACATCATCTTATCATTGTTTTCACTAATGCATAATTCAATGGCTACGTAATTTCAAATCATAATTCTATAACATATACATGTACTGACTTCGTTATAAGCATATATGTGTATTGTATAGGGTTTGTTATCAAAGGAATTATAATGGCATTAAATGGAAATCTAGCCAAATCAGCAATTGACTTCATTACAGCCGTGTCTTTTATTATAACTGGCCCTAATATATATAATATTATAAATGAATTCTATTTCTTTTCATTAAAAGTTTGTTGGTGTACATGTATCAAGTTATATATATATATATATATATATACAACATACACAATAATATTGTATATTTAATAAAGCGCCCTTACTAGCAGGAGCCATTCAAAGGTGCTGTACAAATAATATGTAATATAATAATACCCAAATAATATGTCTGTAAAACCCTGTAATGATTTAAAAGATAATAATTATTTATCTGTGAAAGCGACTTTGAATAGGTGTGTTTTAGAAAGATTTAAAATTTTCAAGAGACGACGCAGTTCTAATATTTGCCAGGCAACCCTATTCCACAAAGTGGGGGCTGCAACACTAAATACACAATCACCATGTGACTTGAGTCTAGACACTGGTACTCGCAATAGTATCTGACTGGATGACCTGAGTTTTCAAGTTGATCATTTAATGGTATACATAAATATTGCTGACCTTTGTGCTATCACTCATTAACATTAAGTAACATTTACACATAAAGTTACCTAAATATGTATGTTAATCCATTGTCTACTATATATCACTAACTACTGACCCAGACTTTAACAGGGGTCCAGGCAATACATTATCAGAATAAATAAGCCTATTCTAGTCAATGATTATAGTGATTTATAATAAAATATTTACATCTTACAATTATATCTAAAAATAAGTTATTACAATAAGAGGCAGGCTTACAATATTTAATGTATGGCACAATCATATCTATTTGCAAGTCAATGATATAATTAATGTTGTGAAAATATGCTATAAACAGCAGTAAATAGATATAACATGACTGGACAAAAACATGCTTTTATAAAATCCAACTAGACACAAGTCCACTCATTTGACAGGCCACTTGAATCAAATTTCTCTTTCTTAAACAATTTTTTCTTCTTCATATATTATTATCGACAAATCATGATATATTTTATGGCATCACAGATATAATAATATAAGTCTTTACTTCCATCTTACTCAGTGTTAATTATTCAGTCAATACCCATCAGCACATCTGAAACTAACATAGTGCTAACAAGAGGCTCAGAACAGATGATCTGGTGACCTTATAGTTAGTAATGATATCCTTGTTATAGGTATATTATCAACTCTGTACTATACCATTATAGGGAGAGAAGTATATCAGAGAATGATAACTCTGGCTTTTCAGCAATTATAATCATCCAATTATGATATACATATAGGTTTATACCCTTACAGTGTGTCATTAATTGCTTTATTAATAGTCAACAGAACCAAAATTTCAACTAAAAACCATTTGTTCAAACTGTAATTAGAAATAAAATTACCAATACATTAATGAAATTAACTATTAATTTGATCTAAATTACTATTATTTCTAGAAAAATATATATCTTAGAGTGGGGCTTTTTCTCAAAATCCTGATAAATGAGTGGGCTTTTATCCAAGTGGAATTTTGCCCAGTATCTATAATAATATATATTTAATAAAGTACCCTTACTAGCAGGATCAATTAAAAGGTGCTGTATAATCTTACCCAAAATAATATGTATGTAAAAAAGCCAAAAGAAATTTGAATGATAATCATTATTTATCACCATCAGTGAGAGCAACTTTGAAAAGGTGAGCTTTCAGAAACGATTTAAAATTTTCAAGAGACAACACATTTCTAATATCCACTGACAATACCATTATTATTTAATAATGTTATCTATATATATATATAGTATGTATGTGTGTGTGCTATAATCCATCAACCTAACTAACCTTCACAAACTGGACAGCTCTTGGTGAGAAGTCACAAGCATAGAAATATGTATTAGCTAGTTCATTTAACAAAGGAAACATAAAGTTCCCTACACCACAGCCAACCTCTAACACAATCAGCTTCTCAGGATCATCTACCTGAAAATAGATTAATATAAAGCATTTATTTCATTTCTAAAATGTGACTTTTTGAGAAAGAACACAAAAACATAAATATAATGGTAAATGTAGTGCATATCGGAATGCATTCTTTGTTTTGTCTCATCAACTGTCATGGCTGGGATGTACATCAAAGGAAGCAATTCTCCTGGGGAACACAGCACAGATGAGATACGAGTCAGATTCAAACCCTGACATACAGGTCTGCAGTACAGCAGTATAACAGCTGCACCATCGGAACAACCTGCCATAAATACTCGCATATAAGTCAACCCAGCAGATAAGCTGAGGCCAATTTTTCACCCTGTAATTCTTTCCTCAGGCATATGCTTACAGTATAAGTCAAGGTCAAGTATTGGCTTAAAATCCCTCAAAATTGGGATCATTGTTATCAGTCGCCAAAAAGTTGACCCAGTCATTCAAAGTCATGGTGTCAGCAAGTGCGTGGTGAATATCAATTTCTTCACTGGCACTGAGTGGCAGTGACACACTAACACACACACATGCGCAGAAAGAGAGAGACACACACACAGATTTTGCTTTGATGTTATAACTAATATAAATAAACAAACTTGTCACACCAAACATACTTGATTGTAGACTCCCTTCAACTGGCAAGTATTATTAATTAATTGTTTCACAGCAAGTGGTGAGCAAGGTTTGGAATGTGAACAGTGATTTTTATATTATCACTAATCATCTGGAGGTACCAGTAGTTAACAATGTGTCACTATCAAGTATTATATTACATACAGACTGGCATGTTTGTGGGATCCAAATAACAGATGTGGCAATTTTGTTCCAAGTATTGCTCACACAAACACGCCTGATTATAACTTCAGTTGGCAAGTGTTATCAATTCATTGTTTCACAGCATATCTGGAGGTACTGGTAGGTAACAGCGCGTGACTATCAAGTATTATTACATAAAGACCAGCATGCTTATGAGATCCAAATAACAGTTTGGTGAAAATTATTATTATTTATTGAATAATAATGGGTTAGTAGGCAGCAATGTGACGATTTTATTCTGACTCTGGCTTTTATTGGGTTGAATCCTATAGTGTTGAGTGTCAAGGATGGCTGAAAACATCTTTCCTTCCCCTGGCAGGAAATATTACGCACGTATAACTTAAGTCGAGGTGCTTCTGCGAACTCCCTTTTCACTAAAAAAAAATGGACTTATACATGAGTATATATGGTAAGGCTTATTAGAAGATGTCGTGTGACTTTTATAACATGATGGATAAAATAAGAGATTCTTCTAGTTTGACTTCAGTCACTAACCTTTGCTCCACTTAACTCGGTGAATTCACGAGTTGTCCAATGACGATCTTTGAAAAACTTTGTTGTATTTCGTTTATAAAAGAGGTCCCAATTCTTCAGCGCCTCTCTCTCTAGCTTCTCTTGTTTGAACTCGGACACGATCCTCGTATCATCTGCTAATCTCTGTTTTTCTTCTGTCGTCAACTGACGTGGTGAAGCAGCGTAAACTGTATCAGATGAGGCAGCATCACCTGCATCCATTTTATTGATGCGCCATCTGTCCATGACACAATTAAAGAAACTCATGTTAACAATTTAAACTGTATATTATTTTAATACGAATAACATTCAAATTAGATCTGGCCCCAAAAACATTAACTTATTATAATGCTGATAATCTCTATGCCAACATACATCAATGTCTGTTTGGTTTAAGTGCTGAGGAAAACTACTAAAACTAACTATCATTATTTCCTTGGTGATTTTATGTTCGTGGTCTGGTATGGCTACTCTTCGCAATTACAGAAACTTCACCTTCAGTGTTCTTTTCGCCAGCAAACAATTGCGATCATTGAAATTACAAACTGAGTTTTAGATATAAAAGTTTACAGCACCCTTGAATGGCTTTCTGCTTGCTTATATCTGTGTTATTATTTCCGATTGTTATAAATATATAATCATAGTACTATTATACAGAACACTGTATCAACAGAAAAAACTAAATCTATTTGAAAACAAGTAGATGAGAGTTAAATATTTAACCCACAAGATATGGGCAAGCAAGTGTTTAGAACTTTCTAATAAGTGATACAACAGTTTTATTTTATTAGACAAAGTTTACTTTTGTTAAGGTTAAACTCATTATGTATTTTTATTAAGCACATACGTGTAAACTATATTACCTACGGTGGTTTTGTTAACACATAAAGTGGGGGGGGGCCCAATGATAAAGTACCACTACCAGGGTCAGATATTGTTAGGCAGCAAGGGCCTGCAATGGTGCAAAGTGTGTCTCAAAAAGTAAGTCGGGTCTTTATTTGAGAGTAGATGGGGTAAATAATCCGGATCCTGGTCTTCTAATGAAACCACTGACCCATATATGTAAGAATGCCATCCTTGTTTCATAACTGTGTATATGTTACGTTGAAATAAACTACATACATTCATGTTCGACTCCAGCACTATATGCCTTACAGCTGAGCGTGGTGCTTCTAACCCCCCCTCCCATCATTCACCTATAATAAGCTCATTAATCAGAGTGGGAAATAAGCAGTATTGCACCACAAAATGCAATGCAAACATGATTTGCTTCTCGACTCTGTTTTTGCATTGCAAATGTCATGGCTCAGTATTCGTGATTTATAGTTTTGCTAAGACCACAAATTAAAATATTATCTCGATAGGTACATCTGACAGCAGCTACATCAAGTACATAATGTATGTATTATGCATATATTGTTTAAATGTCATCCATTCATTGTGAAAAATAAATAAGTAATCATAACAAACCACACGCACAGACAGACGTAAAAAATTAAGTAAGTATTATATTTATAAAGATATAATTCAAAGATAAATAATAAAAATAGAAGAGAGAGGAGCGAGTGTTCTGTATTCCAGAGAGGAGTAACACTAGCAAGTATTGATACAACCATTAAATGATTTATTTTAACTATTCATCTAATTGTTCAACATAAGTTCATAACCCCCCCCCCCCCCCCCTAGTGGTTACTATTAATAGACAACAGTGTGGGTTCTAGCATGTCAGGTGGTTGTGGGTAACTTCCCATGTTAACTTATCAACCTTTATTTAAAAATAAAAAATTTCTAACAAACCACAGCAAGGAGTAAAAAAATAAGTGTTTTAAAATTTTGTGAATTAATAAAAATAAAGAAAGGAGGATTTTTTACCAAAAGGGTTTGAAATATTGAGACAATTTACTATGTTTTATGGTTCATTCTCTTGGTAAAGCCAATTTGCAAAAAGTTCCGGCTGTAGCATTTTAGTAGGGGGAATTTTTCATCCAACCAGGCAACTGGCAAGGTTTTCTCCACCGAACATGCCATCTATTCTAAATTTATTTAGAATTAGTCTCCGTGAGGAAGCTGTAAATTACAGACCATTTATGTCTCATTCATTTGAGGTTGCCAGCCACGTAAAAAAACTGCCATTTTGGCCATTATTATAATTTAATAATTTCATTCAAATCACACAACTTTTGCCAGACACTATATCATATATGCCCATGAAAATCTCATAATATCTGATATGACAACACTTTGAACAAGTCACTTGTGAGCCAGTAGCCACTACCAGATGACACAAGTATTCAAAACACAGTGAATTAATCAAAACTTTTCAAATGGAGTGACATTCAAGCAATCATGCAATGGCTTTGCCTTTGATCTTTACATTATCTCAATGTATGGCAAGTTTAGATTTAACTATTATTAAAGTTGGCACCAGGCATATCAGTTGCACTTTATATTCCCATTGAATAATTGATTTGATTGAATCGAGATATATTTAATTTATAATTCAGTCACAATAACTGAATGACTTGAATCACTTCAATCAGTCACTAAATCAGTGGGATATCATAACGTTCCACGATGAACCAACAGCTCATGTTTACTTCGACACCTTTTTGTTAATATTAATCCAATAATAATCTGATTAGAATAAACGTAATATATATATATATATATATATATATATATATACACACACACACACACACTGACACAGCCGAAACATAGTCTGTTTGTACCTTTCACCGTGCCAGCAGGAGCAATAAATTTAAGTAAAACACGCATTGAAACAGCAATCGTTATAGGGGTTGCATCAATGCATCAATCATTAGCTATAAACCGTTTATGCTTTTCCACTTCTTACAAAAATTATATATTCACTTTAAATTCAGGTGATTGATGCTCTGAGAAACATCCACCTGGATATATATATATATATATATAATATATATATATATATATATATATATATATATATATATTTACAGCACATATTAAGACAATAGGGACATTGTGACTGTCTGTTGCTATAATTATGATATTCATATTGTCCACTGTCTAAGAATTATATAATTACTTTCTATATATATGAACCATACATTAAAGTGGCTTGAATTTCTCATCAATCATACCAGAAGTGATCAAGTCTTGCTTTGAATGTATTTCAACTTGGACTACGTAAAATACGTAAACTGATATTGACACGATTTACCTCTGACTGGTTCTATATATATCGTCCGAAACCAAGATTTGTAAATGACCTTTGACATCGTCTAATTCTATGCCGTGTGCCAGGGGTGTTTGGTCCATTGTTCTCGATATCCAGTTCGTCCATTCGATTCAAGAATCTCTCTCTCTCTCTCTCTCTCTCTCTCTATGTTGTTTTGTTGTTCGGGTAGAATCCCCAAGCTGTCGCTTATTCATCACAGCCTCTATGTTGGAGTGGTTGAGAAACTCCCCCCCCCACCACTCACAGGGGAGCAGTACGGAAAGATGGAGCTGAAATACCCTGAGGGTGGTCACTATCAGAATGTTTACGTCATCAGGGGGTCTTTAGCGTTCACAATATACACTATGCCATGTGATTAAGACGCCAACTCATGGTGTCATTCTTCAATTATTTACTAATAACCAATGTCTTCTGTCTAATACATGGGTAGAACGTGAGACTATTTACCTGTGGCTATGGTCATTCTGTGCGGGAGGTCACAGGTTCGCATCTCGGCCGTGGCGCTATGGTAGGTGGAGTTTTTCATCCAGCCAGGCAACTGTCAAGGTTTTCTTCACCGAACATGCCATTTCTTCTAAATTCTAAATTTATTTAGAATTAGTCTCCGTGGGGAAGCTGTAAATTACAGACCATTTGCGTCTCCCTCATTTGAGGTTGCCAGCCACGTAAAAAACTGCCATTTCGGTCATTATTGTTATTATTATTGTAATTATTATTATTATTATTATATTCAGCCCAATTAATTTGTATCTATTAAATCATATGCTTCTAGATTCGTTATAGTAGCGTCTGGTGATGAACAGTATCAAAAGCTTTTATTGGTATACTAATCACTACACATTATCGCCCATTTCAGTATATAGAAATTATTTTCCTAGCCTTCATATGCTGAAAACTTGAGCATGTTCTTTACCTACTTTATAACTGACATACCTATTTTTATATTTTGTTTACTTGAAGCTTTATTTATCGATTGTGCTGTTATGTTCAATACCTACATCATTTAACAGATTATTCATCATCTCTTCATCATTCGCCAGTTTCAAATCCAAAATTCGCGATTTCTAAAAGAGTTTTCATATTATAGGATCTCGAAAATCCATCAAAGATGTGTTTCCCTTAATTAATGTATTTAGGAACAGCTAGAGTTGCCATGATTTATCCTCTGGGCGTCTGCTTCCGAATATAATTTTCTCGTAAACGTTGAAATCACCGACTATAATGATATTTGACGAACCTTAGTTACTATCACCAACCTGGTTATCTTGATTTACACAATCGAGTGTTAACTTGCATTGATCTTTAAATTGAGGTCCACACACAAGCTTCCTCCCAAGTCTATCATCTATAGTAGCACTGCTTGCTAGATGCTCTAAACCTTTAACTGCTATACTGCATCACCTACTGAGTTGATTTTGATATGGAGTGCGAAATATTGCATCGTGCACGGATTACTATGTACTTAATGCATCTCAGCTTAATCTCAGTAAGTAAAAAATACCTCCTTCTGCTTGTATCATCTCAGATAATACAGGAACAACTCTCGTTTTATTCATGAGGATACCTACGTTTAAGTATGACACCTTTAATTTCTTATAACGTTTCTAATAATATTTGTATTGTGCTAGTTATGGCAAGCTTACAGATGCAAATAATATTTATCTATCAAAAATAACAATAAATTAAATATTTTACAACAGCATTTCTTTACAGCTGTGATGCTGATCCCAGTAAGTGAAAATTATTCTGTGGATGGCTCAAAAGATTATGTTCAATGATTATTGAGCTCTGGTAGTCTAACACTTGTAGCTAATACATGGGAAGATCCCCTGAGAGAGAGAGAAACGTTATAACGAAGAATTGTCTTCATTGCATAATTGATTGTATACCATGCCATAGATCTCAAGTACCTGGATTCAACCCCTAGCCGGGATACCTTGCTCGGTTCATTTAGCCTACCGTATTCAGAAGAAAATGGCCGTAAAATATTAGCATCATTATCAGTACATCATAAGCGGCTGAACTGGTTAAATGACCCTTTCTTACAAGTCAATGGGCTCATCATAATAAAGTTGGACTTTAAAGAGCCGCTGAGGACAATAACATTTCTGACTATAGGATAATTTGGGCTATTGTTGTTCCTGTACTGATGTTCTGTGTACTGATGGGAGGAGCTAGTTTCAAATACTCATTATATAGGCACCGCAGTAGAAAGAAGTGTTTACGTGTTTGCGTTATTTCCATCTGGTAGCTAGATATCTTGAAATATGAAACAAATCAGATGTTTAAATAGTTTCGCAAATATCAGGCACATCTCGAAAGAGACCCATGACGCTTCATTTTGAAGCAAATTTATCACGAGATATCATTCGAGTCCTCATCTGAATAAATTTCTTTTACATTACGGAGACATACTATGCTATCTTTGACATGAATACTGCAGATAAGTATATGTTCTGTATAGGACATATAGGTTATAGGATTCCCGTAAAACATAAACAAAATATATTTGGCACATTAGCCATGTCGACCTCCGACATAACATGCATTCAAATTGCAATCTCTGACAGTTCATAGCCACAATTCACGCAATCCAAACAAATGAACATGTTGTTGTTATTGGTGTCATTATTATTATTATTATTATTATTATTATTACTACTACTACTACTACTACTACTAGTAGTAATAGTATTATATTGGTAATGTCCACGTTCACTTAATAAGTGAATTCGCAATAAAGTAGGTCACTCAGTAGGCCGAAAACTACAGATAAATTTAATTTTTATAAATATTTTTTTTGGGTAGTTCATGTTCATATTCGCCATTATCTGTTGGCAAAACGTTCACATATGACTATAGTGACTACATGTCACTCTTAGTATATTTTCTGGCCATTTGCCTTTCTTCTTTTAATGTTGCCTCTATAATGGTGTATTGTTAGTAATATTTAAAAACGCTGTAGGTGTTTGAAGAGTGTTTAAGAAAGACCAACTCCATGTGGAGCAAAATGGTTGCGACAGATAGTGAATAGGTGGCGTAAGTGGCAACCGTTTTTTTTAGCATTAAACAAAAGTGGATACAGCAGAAGGTGACGAGAAATCTCATCACTTTCTCGATAACATATATTTGATTGAATTTGTTGCACTTGTTAATTAATGTTTATAGCAATACGGTGGAATTTACCTTTAGTAACTTTAAAGACATACAGTCGCATAATTTATTGATTGACAACCTGAAGTCTACCCTCTGTTTACCTTATTTTGCCGACGGTTCTGTTCTTCATACACTGGAAGCATTATCCGGGCTTACTACGGTTATTCTAAATCGTGATAAATAACAAAAGTACAATACACAACAATCATGATATTATGTATTTTGCGGCAAAAATCAACCAAGCTGTTAATAAAGGTAGTAAGTTAATAAAGGTGGTAAAGAATGAAGTAGTTAGCAGTTATACCTTTATCACGACTTCGAGAATGATATAACATGATACGACACAAGAAACGACCTTGGACGCTGTAAACTTATGACTTGTGGGTAAGATGTCCTTGAAATTGAATCACTGGTGTGTGGATCGTCGATAACCGACTTGAGACGATTGGCATTTTATTTCCTGAAGAATAACATACAGCACCGTCTATTAAACGTACCGTGCCAATAGAATAGACACGGTCTAACATTTGACAGTATTAAGATTACATATCCTTGCCATCTATGCCATTCTAATACCCCAAAATCAACCATCCATCGTATTGTGAGAAATATTTTATATATCTAGATCGAAGGCTGAATAAATTACACCATGAACTACTATTAAAAACTACGGTTATACAATTACACGAATAACAACAACGATGTCTAGAATGCTAAAAGACGAGGAAGTTTAATTCGCAAAATGACATCCCGCAATATGAAAATTAAATAAAAACATACAGTACATTAAATTAGTATTAATTTGAACTAAACCGAATTACTAATAAATGCAATATCTATGAGGTTAATCAAATTATACAAGGAACGGCTTCAAAATATTAATTAATTTGGGTTATGTCATCTATGAAAGATTTGTTGTGTTTAACACACACACTAGTTATCCGTTCATCTTTGTCAATTTAGAGAAAATACGTTGATATTATTTTAAGTATATAAAGACTATTTATCATTTAATTTATATAATGATAATCGTTACTATGCATCTATTAAGCCTATGAGTCATGATTTATAGTTTTTTGAAGTAGCTTCGATGAGAAAGGCTCTTTCGTATATTAAATGAATTAATCGGGATACAGTAGGGAGTATGAATCATACCCGCAATTCTAATTTAAAAAGAAATCTGTATTTGACTAAAATTGAACAAGAACAGGCGAAACAACATACAACCAAATCATTGGTGCAAGACAGCCGTGAATTAATTGAAATATTTATGAAAAATTTAAATTTCGTAAAGATATATTCTACAAAGATTGGTGATCTGAAACCATCTGACAAGTGGAATGATTCAGCCTTCCCTTCGCGGAATCCAGGAAACGTAAATTGAAGTGTAAATGAGACATCACATGCCGTGTACGACTTGTAGCTGCGAATCACCACACAATTGTTATCGGCGAGGAAGTTGACAGATTTGACTAAACTCGTAACGGGAGGAAAAATTAGGATATTTGTAAGACAAACGAGTGAAATGGTTATTGATAATTGTCAGCTATAGTGCTTAAAAATAATCCCGGAAATAGACTTTGATCAGTATCTCGAAACAATAGGTCGGACATCCTTAGTTATAAGATAAAACCTCCATCTTGCATCTTTTATTGTTTATGCCGTTGTCGACATAACCTTTCCAGAGTGCAGTCAGTCATATTGTTAGTCTCTTTAATGAGAAAAGGGCGCTTCCGTGGTCTAACCGGTATCGCGTTGGAACACATATCAATACCGCATGAGTTCGAATCGCGGCGTGGGCATATCTGAAGGATTATTCATCTTTGACTTCACTACCTTTGTAGATCGCTCGGCCCATTTAGCCTACTATGTGCATAAAAGTGGCCTTAAAACATCTATCATCATCATCGTCGTCCGTCATCATCACCATCATCATCATCATCATCATCATCATCAATGAATAAACCTTGGATTAACTGATGTCCAGATTGTAGCTATGGAAATACAACTGTTAATTTGTATATCACTGAACTATACTTCATAAACTTTTCTTATTTCTACATCAGTATAGTAATGGCTGGTCAAATATAGACTTACTTAGCACACTTGGAACCTGAAGCGTTATGGCTTTTCTTCAGGTATCATTATTAAAAGAAAACATTCATTAATGAAAACAAACACTTTATGTGACAGAACATATTTGCTTCACAATTTGTAACACAAACTGAATTATATTATGTAATGATTGTTGTTTGATTTTGTACCTAAAGGCTGAGTTAACACACACGCACGCACACACGCACACACACACACACACACACACACACACACACATATACATACTACAATAGTTAGAATAGCATAAATTAGGTCAGGTTTGAAAATGATAACATAGTTCAAACAGTATCGAAGCTATGACGCGCTATTACGGTCTGCTTCAGCGCAGATGTCAGTCTTTTAATAGCAATTAAGCTAAATAGTTTTAATAGTAGTCGCTTCATGACGCCTGCCCGTTGTAAAAACTGATCTTTGAAGAGAGTGACAATTGGGTTATATGTTGATATAGTATTGCTTTGAAGAAAGATACAGCAATTGATAAAAATTGCTATAAATAGGGCTGCTTAGATAATTAAGCTAAACATTCTCACTACTGCCGTGATCTGACTTGGTGTTTTACACCCAAACTCCACGGCTGTAGGTGATTCGTATTTTGATTTTGCTTGGCGGCTTAGGGACTGGTGAGACATTACACATGTCTCAGCAAGAAAAGTCGCCACTCTGGATTCAGTCCCCTGAAGAAACGTCCAGAGTTTGAATTCACGGTTCGAGATTCTCTGTGCCTGTGCCTTATTATACACAGCTAAAACACACACACACACACACACACACACACACACACACACACACACACACACGCACACGCACGCACACGCACACACACACATATATATGACTGAACAACTGAGCAATGAGGCCTGACTCAACCACGCTAAATGTACTGTGTGGGTGTCAGAAATGTTTGACACAGTCTGGTCTTACACATTGTCTAACACCGTGTTTCTCTCAAAACAGAAGATTACATTAATCAGACACATGCACTTGATAAAGGTTTCTTATAACCGAAACTAGTCGTGCTATTCTGGGCTGAGTGAAAATACTATTATTTCTGTTATTGTCGGAGGTATTAGAATTATTATCATAATAGATATTATATGTACTGATATATAGGCTTTATTTCTAATATATAAAATTTGTTTTCTATTTAGGTAGTAGTCGTTTGGTCATAATTCTGTAAGAATTATAAACATCACGAAAAGCTGAGCCCACGCCTTTATTATATGTAACATAAAACACACACACACACACACACACACACACACACACACACACACACACACACACACACACACACACACACACACACACACACACACACACACACACACACACACACACTAACAAACAAATAAACACACAAACAGATCCAGAATAATCTCCCAAACAGTTAACGGATAAGTACATATGAATAGAGGAATCTGTAACTGTAGGAGATGACATTGCTCCTAAACAAAATAGAGACGTGCAGTCATTGGCTCTGACTCGTAGAAATATAAATTATCTGACAATTTAACTACCTGAAATAAACGAACAACGTGTCTTATTTTTAGTCTTATTTTATATAAGTCTTTATCACACAATCTGGCCACAAACTAAAATTGACTGTACCACGTTGACCAGAGATAATGTAAAAACATTAAAAATATATTTATACGTATAGCCTCACGCTGTGTTTGAAATGTTAAGAAATCAGCGAATTTATATTTTGAAGCATAGTAACTCCCACGCACATTATATACGTCACACAACTTACTGGTAGACGGTAACTGTTATCTGCCTACCCTAGCGACAGATAAACAGATTTTTGTCTCATCAATCACAGGTATAAAGGCATCCGATTTTTAGACGAAGTCTGGCATATTGCGTGTTTCGTGCAGTCCAGACGTAATTAAATCGTCTGCTTTCTCCCTGGATATTAGGTCTATCCACTGGTGGTAGAAATGTCCGCCCGTCTGTCGGACTGTCATGCATTTATAAAACAATAGCAGGACTCTAGGAACATATACACACACACACACACACACAGTGGCTTTATATTACATCGGGCTCGAATATTCGATAATAGAAAACTGTTCAGTATTAATTAATTAATATTCCATAACCGTAACCCGAACAACTAACACCATACAAGACCACTCTCTGTCGTATTTTAAAATTATGTTACCGCGCAATAACACCATTAAAAATATGATGGCTGCTAGATAAAGTGCGAGCATATAAACTGACAATTTCGTTCTTTTTCATTTTGACACTTTACAGGGAAGATACGTGCTAGAATGGCATGCACTAACTATATATTTTGCATTAATATCAGCAGATAACATGCATAAATGATTCGCTAAAATTGATGAAAAACACGTCTTAAAATAGATGAATAAATAAATAGCCTACATTCTTTCGGTATATAGTACTTTCTGTTTATGTGAATGCGTGTGGAATGTGAAAATGATAAGAACTATATATATATATATATATATATATATTCTCTCGAAATTTTAGCGCGCGCGCGTGCACACACACATACACACACACACAAACACACACATATGTATATATATATATATATATATATATATATATCCAAAAATGCAAATAAAGCTACATTGCGGTGTTAATGGTCATGAAATGACGTCACGGGGTCAGCTCGTGCCAGACATTCAATTCATTTATAGTTCAGATACGGGATGCGGGTATAAATACCGTACATAACACAGATAGACTTGTAGCGGTCATCTACGTGTTTATTGTTTGTGTTTTCTCACAAATTAATGCCGGTCGAATTTCTTTAATTAATGCTACAGCCAGCGTGCTGACGTAGATAGCAAGCTTTCTCTGGGCAGTGCTGTGCGATGCAGTGTGACGTGTATGTGTGTGTGTGTATATGTGTGTGTACGCGCGCGCGTGCGTGATCGGGTCGGTGGCGGAGCTGTAACATGGCAGAAACATCAAAAGCTATTTATTCTACCAAATACACACGCCACCTAGCCACTAGCGTTCAAAAATAAACGTATATCGGCATTGTATTTACAGATTGTCACGGGGTGGCGAAACATTACTCATGAATACAAATATAATAAGAAGTCATTTCAATTTCATTCTCTGAAATTTAAAATTCTAGTCCATGATGTAATTTTGTGTAATAAACTGCCCAATAGGTTGAAACTAATATGGGATAAAATAAATGACCCAGTCGTATCATAACAACAAACAACAGAAAGAACGGTTCGTACTCGAGGTCTGACATCTTTGATATGGACAAGGCCTTCGATACAAAAAGCTCGCTGGCTGGTACCTCGCTCTGACAGCCGCAACGCAAACATGCGATATTGGAATCGAACCCCACCGAACCGTGATCACCATTACAATTTAATAATCTTGCTACTGTATTTAATCACAAACTTCCATAAAGAATGTCTCACATGTTCGTAATCAGATAGGCTAGATGCGCAAATGCGATAAGGCTGACTAGGTTACAAAAATTACAATACCGTATTAAATATTTTGTGAACTATTGACTGGTTGGCCCCCCCCCCCTTCTCCCTCCCCGGGCAATGGTGGAATAATTTCGCTGGTTGGGTTGTAGCATATTTCGATGAAAGCCGTCGAAAGAAGGCTCGTATTATTTGGCTGGTTCCATTATCCATCATCCCAGTGGTCAACGAAAGGGAATACGATCGTTGGATACTGTTGTTGATAGGCAAAGCCTGTGTCTAAACCTATAACGTAACGTAGCCAAGAAATACTCACTCGTCAAACACCTTGCTGTATGTGATAAGTCCAAGTTATGTGCTCGGGATAACAATAATCACCTTGGAACTTTCTTCAGCATTGCAGTAAAAACCAACTCATAAAAATACAGGTAAGAAGATTGGCTTGTGTTATTTCACTCTTATTAATTAAAGCCAAAAAAGATTTAGAAATTACAATTCGGTCTCGATTCCGAAGATCATAATATGGGCAGTGTTGAGTGTCCGCTTTTATTATTATTATTATTATTATTATTATTATTATTTGAATAGTGTCAGAATATGGTCAAATTAACATCACAGAAGTATCGTGGGTTGAATTTGCTATGGCCTGTAGTAAGCAAAACTGATGCTAAAAATGACGAATTCATCCTTTTCGTGACCTCTCGACAGACAAATCGCTCCCTTGATAGATAATGATGAAGCATGAAGTAATTAACATTGTCTATCGATGTACATTAAATGTTGTCGTAAACACTATAAATGCTCTCTCAGTTGTTGACATGAGAGTAGCTGCATGAGAGTACTATAAAAATGAATAATGTCATGGCTTACAACTATTATGATGATGATTATGCTGATAATGATGATGATGATGATGAGTTGAATCATGAAGTAAATGATGAGTTGGATGATAAAACGAAGGACGTGACTGAAATGTCCAAAAGCCCATCACCAAATCTAGGATTATATAAAAGCTAAATTTTATCTATGTCACATTATTTCCAAAACCGTACGAAGGGAATATTTTACGTTATTCCCGTAACCTAGAACAAACGTTGATTCAATGTTAGGGTTATAAGTAATTGTTATTTGTTGTATAAGAATTTGTTGTTTTTACACCTCCGTCTAATACCTAGCTACATTGTCATAGTATTATACTTAGTAATAATATCTTTATCGTGTTGTTCTTAAAGAAAACACATTATCATTGTGTGCTGCTCATATTATTAACCATAGTTCTAATATGAAGACCCCCCCCAAAAAAAAAAAGAACAATAAACGTCTTAGTAATAGATAACCTTTGTCTTTTTTCCTAATTTTGTAGTAAATGGGCCATCATGATTCTAGAATATAAAATCATTCAACTTAACAAACAAGTGTTTTATATATATATATATATATTCATTAAATTTGATGCAGGTAGCCGAAGAAATGCCCGTGTCATTTAGACTGTGTATCTTATCACTAATTGTCTCTTCCCTCTTCACAACAGTCACCTCACAACAAGGTAAGTGTTAGATATTTAGCCAGGTAGACTTATATAAAGTAAATATTGACTTGAGCTTCCGACACAGTAGATACCTTGTTCTTTTTATGGTTATACAAGTCTAGGTTTGTAACATGAGGTTCGTTTGTTTTACTTTTTAACTCGGTTCTCGCGTGATTTCAGTTCTGCCGTTTAAAAAAATTAGTTCTTGTACAAAATTATGTGTTAAAAATTATTATTATTATTATTATTGTTTTTATTGTACGTGTTGTTCCTATTATTGTCACAGCAGTTGTTGTTGTGTAGTCTGGTGTTATCTCATTACCTACCATAAAAGCATTTATTATTTTTGGAAATAACGTCGTGTTCGTTCACACGCGCACATCTGTAATCGTATGTGCGCGCGTGTGTGTACGTGTGTGTGTGCGCGCGTGGGTGTTTTTTAATTGTATTACACCACGACAAAGGTATGAACCAGAATATTTTTTCTTTAGTTCTTATTTCGTTAAGATCCTTTTTTAAAATGTCAATAACAACATTGTTAAAGGTAAGATGTTTGGTCTGTATATATATATATATATATATATATATAGCTCGCTTTTTCTTGGTTTGTGCATTACAGTTTTTGTTTATTTCCTTCTATATGAATATGTTAATATTTGTATTTTATGGTTATATAAACATTCCCGTTTTTATCCCGGTAGAATATACACAATCACAATGTACTAGTTTGACAATGTGCCCCTTTTTTGTCCAATTGATAGCCACATGTTTGCCGAAGTCAGACATTGTGATAGTTCTAGATCATTCCGGATCCATTAACCACGCCGATCCAAGGAACTGGGATAGAGTGATTGACTTTGTGGTTAGCCTCGTAGATCGTATCACGATAGGACGTGATGCAATCCGTATAGCTATAGTGGGCTACGGTAAGTCTACGGTAGATTGAAAATAACTTAGATCCGTCAAACGACTGGATCTATAATAATTCTAATTTCTGTTCGTAGATTCATCGACGTAAATTGTCTTGCGGATAGAAGTCGGTTGTTTTAACGTAAAATTTAATATTTGAAAGCAATATGACATTTTCGAGGCTACGGGTGTTGCAATGATATCATGTGGCGACTGGTTCACTCATCCATAAGATGAGAACCTGACAGGACGCGATGGGGTATGTGTTTGAGTAACGATTTGCGCCCATAATGGCAACATGCGTTGTATGCTCCTTTGGGAGTTAAGGTGGGCGCTTGATTGAAACAGACAGATCTGAGCCAAGGATAATAATATATGTGAAGCACCCCAGAACAACACAGTTGAATATATACATCATACAATATTATTATTATATAATATAGATATGAAAGTCCACGTATTTGATCTTCTCGTAGATCTACAACGGTGTGATAGTTTAACAGACATCTTGTTAACATCATAACCAAATACATCAACAATGAAAAGATGAAAACAGATACAACGTATAGTTTATGTAAACAGTCAACCTGGATGCTACTGTTTTTATACAAGTCCCGTGTCGTGTTTGATTACCTGTAATCGACAGGTCACTGGTAATTGGGTCCAAACTTACCTGCAGCAGTGATTGGGCACCTGATTGGTCAGAAAGAATTACAGTAACTCAGCTGTTTTTAAATTGGAATTAAGTATATAGATATAAACCAGAATAAAGATGTTGACGAATTTGGTAAATCGATGGAATCAATTAAGAACACCTCAATACTAAAATGGTGTGTTTATGCAAATTATATTTAGAACAAATGCGACATGTCAGCTGTACATACCGGATCAATGATAGCTATGTTGTACACTATGAAGTATGTACATACGAGATCGGGATTTATGTCGTTGGTGTTGATGTTATAGACTGGATCCCTGATAACCTTGGTTCGTTTTAATAAACCAACATATAAGATCCGTAGTCAACGTTTTGCCTGGATTTAAATCTTATACGGTGGGTGGGCGGGGGACGGGATTTAGTAGGCTCTATGGAGGGGGTCCTTAAAATGTTATTATGTACAACGGTCGGTCTATTGATGGGATCCATAATAACAATATATTGTGATTATGACAAGATAACAATATTAAACCAGTAATGATATTGATCTGGACTGTGGAAATAGGTACGCATTTATATTAGTGCGCATCATCATCTTCATCATCACCTACACCACCATCATAATCTTAATCACCATCATCATCATCATCATCTTCATCATCACCTACACCACCATCATAATCTTAATCACCATCATCATCATCATCATCTTCATCATCACCTACACCACCATCATAATTATCATCATTATCATTATCATATTCATCATCACCTCCACCAACATAATAATCTTAATCACCCCTCATCATCATCATCATCATCATCATCATCACCATCAACAGCATCATCACCATCATGACGACCACTACCTCCACCATCATCTTCATCAACGTACGTATTATCAATAAATGAGAAAAATAGGTGACTATAATATTAAAATGAAGAAATATAACCATATCTGTACATTTCATATACAATAACAATTACACATACATGTTTGATGAGTCTGTTTAATGTTCTTAACAATTGTACAAACACAATGGATAAACTGAACCAAACAAATACGTAAACACACTTTTCTATAGATAAACACATATAGTTGCACACTGTTTTGCTTGGTTCGCCGGGAATCTCATTTCAATTACCGAAAGAATCAAATGATTCATTGATCAACTTGTTTTGCCTGAATTATAAATATTTGACACAGAATGACACATTCAGTCAGTATATTTCTCATTATGTTACATATGTCTGTATTTATCATTGTATATTATTAATCAGGTAATCACGCTAATATTGAGTTCAACCTAGATCGTTATTATGACAAGATGACGATGAAACAAGCTGTGAAGAATCTACCATACCGGGGAGGTGGAACTAATATAGCAGGTAAGCATATATATATATATATATATATATATATATATATGTGGTGATTTGCTGAAAATCTTTCCATATAATAGGTCCTTCACCATTCATTTTGACACTTTGCACTTGTCAAGTAATTGGTCTGAACTAGATAAGTTAATATTTCATTCGAGTTTAATTGCATTATTAGAACAAATACACGTTCTGGTGGGTGTTTTCTGTTCATGTGGCAATTGATAACCCAATCACCGCCCCCATCCGATCTGCCTCCGCACATAAAATAATTCCGATTACTCGTTTCTCAATTCACACCCATTATTTCTGGTTTATAATATTAATAGTGATGTATATTTAATAAAGCGCCCTTAGTAGTGGTTTATTAATTACATGGAGAATAAAGCTCTATTTTATGACCCAAATTATTATCGCCACCGAAGTATGAATAAATGTAGAACCTCTTGTTTGGACAAAATGGCGGCATCAGCAGGAGTGATGTTGTCATAATTCATTATTCTGTCTGAATTAAAACGATTATATTATGTCATCTGCAAGAAAAAAACACAAACTTTATTATATTTTCTAAATTTTTAAATATTGTGGTTGTTTTCATGTTCTCAAATGGTGGAAAATACGTGAGAATACGTGAGGAAATGGTCCTGGAAACTATCATATCATCTCAACAGATTCATTACCAACTGATCACGTGATAACAACCATTAATCTCCGCAGTCCACTCATAACGTAGTTCACAACATAAGGATCCCATTCACCTGTTATAGCGAAAACAGAATATATATATATATATATATATATATATATATATATATGTATATATATATATATATATATATATATATATGCGCGCAACATATACATAGTTAACATAATGAATATATGCACATGATTAGTAGATTGATTGATTGATTAATTAATTTATTAATTGATTGAATAATTTATTTATTTATTGATTGTATTATTGATTAATGGAATAATTGATTAATTGATTGATTGGTTGATTGATTGATTGATTGATTGAGTATAACGAGAGTGTCAGACAAGGCTGATGAGAGACATGAAACAGTATCAATAACAAACATGACAATCATGTAATAAATAACCCCAAATAAAGAACATCATCTAATTATTGTATTTTATTCTATAATACAATGTTATCATTTAAACAGATTTTATCATACCTGGACTATAGGATGGCATTTGATGCTTTCTAAGGACAACTACTATCTAGTCATCTTAATGTTGATTGTCTTTAATGTCTTTATTCTATCCGTTACGTACAGATGCTCTATCGACGGCTTTAAACGGAGTACTTGGTTCGCCAGCTAACAGACCAAACGTTCCGGATGTGGTAATCCTGATGACAGACGGTGTACCGACCATCAACGAACATCAAGTACTACCAAGGGCAAATGATGTTAAAAAGAATAACATCCTTCTTCTGGGCATAGGAGTATCTAATTCTGTAAGATTACTGTTGGTGGGAGGACAAACGAACATGATCGGTCACATACACATGATCTCCCCGACAAATATAACACACACACACACACACACACACACACACACACACACACACACACACACACACACACACACACACACACACACACACACACACACACTAACGCCATTGCTACTGTCTTTGTGAAACAATAAGTCAAAAAGTAAGCGAGCGATGACCATTAAACAAACCCTTAGAGCAGTTATCTATCTCGTAAAGTCATGATCAATAAATCGATTGAGTTGGTTTGAGTTATTTAGTCTCGGCACTGATCACGAATCGAATATATGTCCGAGAGGCGAGTCTTTAGGGAAACACCCCTCAAACACGGGTGTGTGTCGGATTTGAACCCCAAAACTGGACGTTTGTTGCGCAGTGCTCTAGTCACAGCGCTATTCAGGCGGCCTATGTGACACCATATAAGATCTATATTAGGAAATCTGTATTATACTCATTTGATGCTGTTCTTATCAGGATCCGAAGCTGTAATAAGAGAACTCAGCCTTTAAAAGGCATCGAATCACGACATATGCCACCCACTATTTACCACCCACTATTTACCACCCACTATTTACCACCCGGTAATTGTCGTTCAAACATACCAGACCAGGGCAAGCAGCGAACTAATAACCAGATTGAAGGCTAGCATCACAGACTAGATAAGATAAGATAGTGCGAGTTCCATCACCAAACATTTTCCTACTTATTAAGCAACTGATAAAGGAATATTCCTTAAATAAGAATAAAGAAGAGCAATAGATATCGATCTCTAAAGATGAGAATTAAATATGAACAACTCAATGTCCGGACAGTGACCACCCCACAAGGCGACGAACAACGAGATCTTATCACCTTTATGCGAGGAAGAAAGCTATTGTTACACGTTGTAGGGATACTCTAGATCTTGTGTAAAGATCCCACTGAGCTGTTAGAGTGTGAAACATACGTTTTAAACGAACTACGTCGTTTAATAACAACAGATATGGTGCCGGAATGACAAAACCACAGACCGGAAGTGTTCAGCGCCGGTTATTGGGATTGGAGTTTTACGACCACTTTTGTGCACACGATAGGCTAAATGGGCCGAGCGACCTCCAAAAGTAATGAAGCGAAGTCGAAGATGAAACACCCTTCAGATATGCCCACGCCGAGGTTCGAACTCAGGTGGTAGTGATCTATGATGCAAAGCGCTACCAGTTAGACCACGGAGGCACCCTTTATCGGGTGGTAAATAAGGGGGGGGGGATTATTGCGGGTGGTAAATGTCAGAGAGCCAAAAGGTACAAAGAGACCCCATAACAAATCTGTCACCTCACCAAGTGAGAGATTTACCTTTTATTAAAAAATGACAATGTAATTACTATTTTTTGCAATTTTATTGTAAAGAGTGTATCCTGCATTTAATGGTAACAATTATTGATCAACAGGTAAACGAGACGTTGATGAAATCAATGGTCACATCACCTGCCGCTGACAATTATTTTGATGTGTCTAATTTCGCTCAATTAGACAACATACTTCAGAGGTTAATACGGGATTTTATTACCACATGCAAAGGGACGGCAGCAGCCCCACAGCCTGTAGTCTCACTACAAACAGGTAAATTATCTTGTGTTTATGTGTGCGCATTGGCTGACGTGGATTATTATATATATATATATATATATATATATATATATATATATATATGAGAGAGAGAGAGAGAGAGAGGAAAAAATAGATCTATCTATCTATCTATCTATCTATCTGTTGTTCAATCAATCTATATAATTATCTATATTTGTCTCTCTGTCTATTTTCTAGCCAAAATATGTGTATCAGAGAGTGTACCTGTATCTGAGTGAGTGAGTGAGTGATGGAGTTAGTGTGGTATGGATTCTTTGCCGCTTTTAATTTGTTCAGGATCATGCGTAACGAAAGCAGACATAGTTTTAGTTATTGATCACTCGGGATCAATTAACCACGTCGATCCACGGAACTGGGACAGAATTCAGATATTCATGGATAGGTTTATCGATGGATTAAAGATTGGACAAGATGGATTCCATGTGGGTGTTGTTGGGTATGGTAAGTGGATGATGATAGTAACTGTAAGATGATATGATATCAAATGTCGATGAAGCTTTGTCTTGATATATATTTGTGTTAAGGAAGTAAAGATTTTATAATGGATAAGTTTTATCACTCTGAGCTAGTGACACACACGGGCGGGCGCGTGCACACACACATACACACGCACACGCACACGCACACACACACACACACAGAGAGAGAGAGAGAGAGAGAGAGAGAGAAGTAAATGTACACACACCCTATCCCCCATATATATATATATATATATATATATATATATATAATTTTACCAGGTAGCATGCGCATTTAGAGTTTGGATTAGCCAGTTATTATGATTCGGTTGCTATGCGACAAGCTGTAAAACGGATACCATATCGAGGAGGAGGGACTAATATTACAGGTAAAGATATAAAATAACATATTCCATAGACATAATATATATCATAAGTTATTAGGTTGATAGAACATCATTATCAATATATATATATATATATATATATATATATATATATATATATATAAATATATATATAATGATCCAAACTTTATTTCTCAATGGTAGGTGGACTGTGGATGGCACAGACAAAGGTGTTCAACAATAATGGTGATCGTCCCAATGTTAACGATATTCTAATCCTGATGACTGATGGCGAGCCAACAACAGAGATCCAGGAGCTTCCAATCAGAGCTAAGTCAGTTAAGGATGCGGGTATCCGAGTAATTGGCATCGGGATCTCGAAGGCTGTAAGTTTATTGAAGGAATTCTTGCCCTAAACTTGCCCGCTCATTCCCTTTTCCAAACGCCTTTTCTCGTGACAAGGAAGTTCGGCGCGTAATGCGGTAGATCAAATTGTTACAGATCTTCGGGTCGAAATCCGCAGTCTCGCAGCCGACCTTTAAGTACGTAGGCTTAATAGTGGACTAGTGGCTAGAAATATGTAGGCCATTAGGTTGGAAGGTAGAGAATATAGAGAATTTGAAGTCCATAAAATGCCAACAAAAAACAGGTTTACTCTACAGGAGAGGATAATACAGAGATAATGTAGAGATTAACGAAGTTGGTGTGATGTGCTTAGAACATCGACAACATAGTACACGTGTTCTTACAAGAATGTTGGCCTGGCGCCGGAACTAGTTCGTTCACCTGTTTACAATTATGTATCAGGGTGTACGATGACTTGTGATAAATATTTGGTATACTTGTCATTGCTACAATCGTTTATCAACTCATCAGGTTCACGAAGGTTTGATGAGAAGTCTCGTTAGTACACCCGACACCAAGAACTACTTCAAGGTGACAAACTTCAAAGAGTTAGATGATATTTTACAACGTTTGTTACGTGACGTCGTAAAGAATTGTATTACCCCCGGTGTGGCACCCCCCAAGGGTATTACACCAATACCAGCACCAGCAGCAACCCCAGCACCAGCACCACTACCAGCACCAGCACCGGCACCATCAGGTAATACCACGGATAATACAATAAATAAATAATATATATATATATATATATATATATATATATATATATAGTATAAATATATAAACGCACACCTTTAAAACAATGAGGCTTCTTTAGTTTTAATGAATGGGTTTAAGACTATAGGAAGTATGTTAAGTGTCACGACCTTTGTCTCATCAGAGTATAAAAGGGTCAGAGTTGATATTATATAAAAAGGTTATTTCTATCAAGGTGCCTGTATAACAAAAGCTGACATTGTTCTCGTGATTGACCATTCGGGATCCATAAACCACGTTGATCCAGGGAACTGGGGTAGAATACAGCAATTCATCGACCAGTTTATTAAGAACTTGACTATTGGACAGGACGCATTCCATGTCGGTGTTGTGGGATATGGTAAATAAAATTAATGATAATTTAATATCAATTTTAAAGCGACAATAATATTAATGGTTAAGAGATTTAACGCATTTTAAAGTGATGTCGCAGAATATAATACACAGAGTAGATAACATGGAACATGAAGACGATATAAAATTTCATCACGTAGAAACATACCTTTATCATAAGGTATTAATTATATTTTATTTGCAGGAAATGTCGGACATTTAGAGTTTGGATTAGCCAGTTATTATAAATCTGCTCCCATGCGACAAGCGGTGAAGCGGATACCATATAGAGGGGGTGGTACTAATATTACAGGTATGTGACTATGTCCAGATAAAACGCGTATAGGTTAGCTCGAGGGTCTTCGAATGGCTCTTCTGATAGCTCAGCGACGAGAGTACTGTGCTGTAAATTTCCCATTTGTGGGTTCGAATCTATGTCATTCCTGCGTTTGTGGAACTGGTTTCCGTAGGGGGTCGCCCTTCGGCCACAAGTGCCAGGTATGACCGGCACCAATCTTAAATAACTCAACGTCACAACAATAACGAGTATCAATGTTTCGATTACAGGTGCTCTCTGGGTGGCTGAAATGAAGGTGTTCAAAAACAGCGGAGATCGTCCGAACGTTCCGGATATCTTGATTCTAATGACCGACGGACAACCTACAATTGCCATTAAAGAACTTCCAGACAGAGTTAATCGAGTTAAAAATGATAAAATAAGATTGATTGGAATCGGAGTCTCAAAAGCTGTAAGTTTTGAATGAAATGATCGAGAGATAATAATTAATTATCAAAACAAATGTACCTCACTGTCTATCTCTCTCTGTGCATGTGTGTAAGTGAGAGTTAGACAATTTTGTTCAGTAAAAAGACTTCGGTGGTGGAGGTCCCCATAGCCCGACCCAAAATATCACATCAACGCCTCCATTATGAAGAGTTCGAATGATGGCTATCCCATGGATGATGATTGCTGTGTTACGGCCATTGTTGTGCACAAGGTAGGCTAAATGGGCCGAAATAATTAATTACAATTATCATCTCGAAGAATAATGGGACGTATCTCGTGACAGGTCGATGAAGCATTAATGAAGCGAATAGTGTCATCTCCTAGCACGAAAAACTACTTCAAGGTGACAAACTTCAAAGAGTTGGATGACATTTTACATCGTTTGTTACGTGACGTGGTAAAGAACTGCAATACTCCCAGTGTGACACCAGCCAAGGTCATCTCATTAACACCAACACCAGCACCAACAGGTAAATAATAGTTATATATAATTATATAATGGAGAAGTGCCAATTTATCTATTTCTCAATATATATATATATATATATATATATATATATTTATATATAGTTTATTAGTAAGATAGTTTTATTTATGATGTTTATATGATATTTGTTTGGTTGATATCTGGAGATGATCCCAGTGAAGAATGCACTAAATCCCCAAATAGCTAGATATTAACTTAGTGATATGTAGTTAAAAAGGTTGCTAAATATCCAGACGACGTTTAATCCGTGTATATCTATCATCGCAAGGTACGTGTATAACAAAAGCTGACATCGTCCTGGTAATCGATCATTCCGGATCCATAAATCACGCCGATCCAGGAAACTGGGCTAGAATTCAACAATTCATCGACCAGTTCATTAAGAACTTGACTATTGGACAAGATGCCTTTCATGTTGCTGTTGTGGGATATGGTAAATAGCACTATATATTTTATATTATACACTGATGCTCACTCGCTCATTATCATTAAATTAAAATATTTCAGCATATTTTTTTAACAAAATTAATACCCTCAATCGCAAAATATTGGAAGCATCACCTTGTGGCTTAATGCAGTAACGTAAACATTTTGGATGAATTAATGCAGGAAAATTGAAAATCGTTTATTTCTTGCAGGAAATGTCGGTCATTTAGAATTTGGATTAGCCAGTTATTATAATTCTGCTGATATGAGACAAGCGGTGAAGCGGATACCGTATAGAGGGGGTGGTACTAATATTACAGGTGAGTGATCGCAATTCGGTAAAATAGAGCACTTCGATAGCACAGCGAGTAGAGCACTGCGATGCAAACCTCTAGGTTGTGAGGTGAAATCCGACTCATATCCGTGTTTGTGGAATGTTTCTCATGACAGGCCTCTCGGGGTTAAATAGCGTCGGTGCTAAACAAACGAGGTCAAGTAACCATATAAAATAGCTAAATGTTGATCTTTGTATCTTAGAACAAATAAATTATCATTAAAATTATGTCAACAAATGAATCGAAATATTCTAAAGAAAGAGGTCAAGTTCATTACTTACATCAACTGAACGAAGTTGAAATATTGCACGTTCATCGCAATCGTCAAGTTATCACGAGCGTCTTTCAACATAAAACCAAACATAGTCTCTAAGATATTTGTATGACAGAGATAACATGTTCTGGCATAAACAGGTCACCATTCAAATGTATAAATCTCCGCCTTTCCTGCTACAGTAATTAAATCCTTTTTTTCCAATTCAATTCAAATGGTTTATTTCAACATTCATATTACATCGTGTTGACGAAAGCAAACGTACATAGAATGTTGAAAAGGAGGATGCTTGAAGCATTGCTTATATTATATCACCCCCCCCCCCCAACTTAGCATAAAACTACACAAAATTCATGACATATTTAAAAATAAAAAGATGCGGAATAGACTTATTTATATCTTTATGAAAAAACTAAAAATCCATATAACTAATTTTATGATGATTAATATTTTTACATGTAATATATTTTATTAATAAGAAATGCTCTTTTCTCTTACCACGTATCACACTATACCATAAAGGTGCTCTGTGGATGGCAGAGACGAAGGTGTACAAAAACAACGGAGATCGTCCCAACGTTCCTGATATCCTGATTCTAATGACTGATGGACAACCTACGATAGAGATTCAGCAACTTCCAGACAGAGTTAATCAAGTTAAAAGGGACGGGATCAGGATCATTGGAATAGGAGTGTCCAAGGCTGTACGTTTGCTATTAAATCATGTATCAAATCTTGTATTGGATATGATTCGTCTCAATCAGTAATTAACTTGGTTTATAGCATTTCAACACTGACCAGGTGTTCCTCATCTCAGGTTGACGAAGCTTTGATGAGGAGAACGGTATCTGCTCCCGACACTAAAAACTACTTCAAGGTGACCAACTTCAAAGAGTTAGATGATATTTTACACCGTTTGTTACGGGACGTGGTGAATAAATGTATTACTCCCGGTGTGGCACCCCCCAAGGGTATTACACCAATACCAGCACCAATGCCAGCACCAGTACCAGCACCAGCACCATCAGGTATTTAAATACTAAAAATTATGATAGAGCTAAGGATGAAAAGGAAAGATTACGAAATTATTTATACTACAAACATAAATTTTAGAGGCTCCGTGAGCTGCGATGACGTCATCTGGCGACTGGTTCACTCATCCATAAAAAAATGAGTACATGACAGGATGCTACCCTTGTATGCATTTTTCTTAAAATAATCTCGCTTTAAGTGTTTTAATTTTCACACATCAACGTAACGAGCAAATTTTCAAGGATGTGTAGAATTTGCATAATGTTACATATTTTATACCAAGGTGCCTGTATATCAAAAGCGGATATCGTTCTCGTGATTGACCATTCCGGATCCATAAACCATGTCGATCCAGGAAATTGGGATAGAATTCGACAATTCATCGACCTATTCATTAAGAACTTGACTATTGGACAAGATGCCTACCATGTTGCCGTCGTAGGATATGGTAAACAAAGCTTAATATAAAACCTGGATAATTGTCAATGACTAATCTTTCTGCATGAGTACAAGAAAATGAGACATTGATGACTGTAACTGTATTGTACAAAAAAAACCATATGAAATATATTTCTAAACTTCAGGAAATGTCGCCCATTTAGAGTTTGGATTAGCCAGTTATTATAATTCTGTTGCCATGCGACAAGCGGTGAAGCAGATACCGTATAGAGGGGGTGGCACTAATATCACAGGTAACCGGATGGTTATATATATATATATATATATATATATATATATATATATATATATATATATATGTTACAGTTAATCTGTATAATCAGGTAATATGTATATTAGCTGAAATATACAGATTAAATGTAACATATGTACCTAACAGCAAGAAGCCTGTATATTGCTTCATGTGTAAATTGGCGCTTTGTTAACAAATAACAGCGCTAATATCGTATGTTTTAATTATTATTGAATTATGGATACCGATTCATTTGGTTATTGAACATCGAAGTAACGTTACAGGCGGTCTATGGATGGCGGAAAGAAAGGTGTTTAAAAACAATGGCGATCGACCCAATGTTCCGGATCTTTTGATTCTAATGACTGATGGAGAGCCTACAATAGAGATCAAACAACTCCCGGACAGAGTTAATCAAGTTAAAAAGGATGGGATTAGAATAATTGGAATAGGAGTGTCCAAAGGTGTAAGTGTTAGAGATTATGTTACATTAACCGAAATTCAATATAGCCGCAAATTTACGTGTATGCATTTTAGCATCTTAAGACCAACCAGTTACGTCTCGTGTCAGGTTGATGAAGCTCTGATGAAGAGAACGGTATCTCCTCCCGACACCAAGAACTACTTCAAGGTGACAAACTTCAAAGAGTTGGATGATATTTTGCACCGTTTGTTACGGGACGTGGTGAAGAATTGTATTACTCCCGGTGTGGCACCGCCCAAGGGTATTACACCAATACCAGCGCCAGCACCAATACCAGCACCAGTACCAACACCAGCACCTCCAGGTAAATACCACGAGTATTAATACAACGTGAGAGGAAGGTTTAATTCTAAAATGAGCAGATATTGGCTGAATAATGGGATACTATCTTATTGTTTGTTTAATGTTTGTATCTTGTTCTTACAAAGGCGGTTGTATATCAAAGGCTGATATTGTACTTGTCATTGACCATTCCGGATCCATAAATCACGTCGATCCAGGAAACTGGGGTAGAATTCAACAATTCATCGACAAATTCATCAAGAACTTGACCATAGGACAAGACGCCTACCACGTTGCCGTCGTAGGATATGGTAAATCGTATTATATACGATATTCTGAAAGTCAGTGGTAATCCTTCGATAACAGTTTGTATGAAATCATTTAAGAAACGTATGTCAATGTTTCATATATAAATCCTACGTCACTAATGGTGAGATTCCGTATATTACATTTATCTTGTGTACGATCTTCGATAATGAATATTTGAATTTCAGGAAATGTCGGTCATTTGGAGTTTGGATTAGCCAGTTATTACAATTCTGCAGCCATGCGACAAGCGGTGAAGCGGATACCGTATAGAGGGGGTGGCACTAATATTACAGGTAGTTCAATTTGCTTTTAACATTTGAATGCGTATACTTATTATCTGTTGGTTTAAGTCTTAATTTTAGTTTTATCGTATAATATCAAACTGAAACATAACTGCTGATGATTGTAAAAGAGGACCTTTCACCTACAGGTGCACTGTGGATGGCCGAGACAATGGTGTTCAAGAACAATGGAGATCGCCCTAATATTCCTGATATTTTAATTCTAATGACCGATGGACAGCCAACGATAGCGATCAATCAGCTGCCAGACCAAGTCGGCCGAGTTAAAACTGATGGCATTAGAATTATTGGTATTGGAGTCTCCAAGGCTGTAAGTGTTATAGGCTATTGTATTGAGTCGAGTTCAATGTAATAGAACAAGTACTCGGCGTACGATGGAGTACTTTAAGTCTGAATGTGTACGTCTCGTGTCAGGTCGATGAAGCTTTGATGAGGAGAACGGTGTCTGCTCCCAGTACTAAGAACTACTTCAAGGTGACAAACTTCAAAGAGTTGGACGATATTTTACATCGTTTGTTACGGGACGTGGTAAAAACCTGTAATACTCCCAATGTGACACCAGTACCAGGGCCAGCACCAACACCAGCACCAATACCAGCTCTAGCACCGACACCAGCACCAGCACCACCGGGTAAATACCACGAATTATATGCTGGCTAGTAAATAATACAGACAACTTGTGAGAATGTGAGAATAATCTACCTCGTTCTATATCCCTATTTCTTTATCTCTGTGTATTACTGCTGTATATTAATATTATTAACATATGTAAACACATACACACATGGACACACCCAGCCCATAATAATAATAATAATAATAATAATAATACGGCTTCAGTTTATTTGATCTTCTAAATGTTCTCCTATACTTGCACGTAAAGGTAATATCTCACGCTGCACTTAACTTGTTTCTGTATACCATACTAAGGTTCCTGTATATCGAAGGCTGACATTGTTCTCGTAATCGATCATTCCGGATCCATAAATCACATCGATCCAGGAAACTGGGCTAGAATTCAACAATTCATCGACCTATTCATTAAGAACTTGACTATAGGACAAGATGCCTACCATGTTGCTGTTGTGGGATATGGTAAACGATATCATTTATCTTTAGTTGCCTAGGTGTACTTCCCATTATTGCTTCTGCTGAAGCCATAGAATCAACTAGATATTTCCCATCAATAGCTTATCATCTAAATATATAACAAATGTGCATAATTAGATGATTATAATTATCGTCTTGTGTACATATTTCGAAAACGAATTATTGTATGTTTCAGGAAATGTCGGTCATTTAGAGTTTGGATTAGCCAGTTATTATAATTCTGTTGCCATGCGACAAGCAGTGAAGCGGATACCGTATAGAGGGGGTGGCACTAATATTACAGGTAGCGTATATATATATATATATATATATATATATATTATAAACCCCTTAAGTTGTTCGAATTCGTTTATGTTCGTGATTTAATCAAAATTAATAAAGTGACGATTGTGACGCACGAAAACTTTGTTTGGTTTTTAAATACGCCTTAAACGAATATGGAAATAAACGTCGAATTACAGGTGGTCTATGGATGGCAGAGACGAAGGTGTACAAAAACAAGGGAGATCGTCCCAACGTTCCTGATATCCTGATTCTAATGACTGATGGACAACCTACGATAGAGATTCAGCAACTTCCAGACAGAGTTAATCAAGTTAAGAAGGACGGGATCAGGATAATTGGAATCGGAGTTTCGAAGGATGTAAGTACTGGATCAATCATAATAACAGAAAGCCAATTGATCCGAATAAGAGTACGCTGTATTTGTTAATATTTTATAACTAAATCGGTATATTTCTTGTCAGGTCGACGAAGCTTTGATGAGGAGATCGGTGTCTGCTCCCGACACCACAAATTACTTCAAGGTGACGAACTTCAAAGAGTTGGATGACATTTTACATCGTTTGTTACGTGACGTGGTAAAAACCTGTAATACTCCCAATGTGACACCAAAACCAGGGCCAGTACCAACACCAGCACCAGCATTAACACCAGCACCAGCACTAACACCAGCACCATCAGGTATTTAAATACCACGGATAATAATATAATTAAAGGTTCAAAAGGATAGATTACGAAGAGTTATACTACAAACTTAAATGTTACCTTTGTATGAATTTAAAAAAGAATTTCGCTTTAAGTATTTAATGTTCACATATCTATTTAACGAGAAAATTTTTCAAGGCTGTGTAGAATTTGCATAATGTTACATCTTCTTTTGCGATTGACCATTCCGGATTCATAAATCGCGTTGCTCCAGGAAACTTGGGTAAGAATTAAAAAAAATATTCATCGACCAGAAAACTATTGGTTACGCTCAGTGTTCCGTAACTTTTGTGTCAAAGAGTAGAAATATTAAAGACAAAACGCACAAATTGTTTAAAAACAATCCACCATCTTATACGTATACTTTATTTTCTGTAAATAAAGAAGCTCGATCTTGCTTCGATTATAAGATCCACCTGGACGTGACATTCATTCATCCTTACGTTATATGTCATTAAGCCTAAAAAGTTATGATGACAACACATTTCTTCCATTGAAGTCGGTTGCATATCGAAGGCTGATATCGTACTCGCGATTGATCATTCGGGATCTATAAACCACCTCGATCCGGGAAACTGGGGTAGAGTTCAACAATTCATGGATCAATTCATTGACGGTTTGACGATTGGACAAGACGGTTTTCATGTTGCTGTTGTAGGATACGGTAAATGATATCAAATAATAACTTAATTTTAATGACATTCCATAAAACATATTATTATCAACGTAGGATAAAGTATTGAAGACACGATTAGAGAAACGAACAGAATAAGAACACGTCTTTAATGATCACCGAATAAGGCGTAGTCCATTGTTGGTAGTCTATACTTATACTCGTCCGATCATTTCTAAGTGCTGTAGTATTTATTTATGGAATATTTAGGAACTGTCGCCCATTTAGAGTTTGGATTAGCCAGTTATTATAACTCGGCTGATATGAGACAAGCAGTGAAGCAGATTCCATACAGAGGTGGCGGCACTAATATTACAGGTTAGTCTCTCTTTCTCTCTCTCTTTCTCTCTCTCTTTATATATATATATATATATATATATATATATATATATATATATATATATATATACTTTATTGGAAAATGCATATTGCTTGGCATAACTGGGAACGTGATTGACCAGAGACTCCTAACATCTGGCTTCAAATCCAACTGGGATAGGTCTGAAGGGCGCTTCATCTTTAACTTCGCCAGATTGCATTTAGAGGTCGCACAGCCGATTTAGCCTACAACGTGCACGAACATGGATGTAAAATAACAATATTTCAAATGTTGAAAAATGCTGTATATATAGATTTACGATTACAGGTGCTCTGTGGATGGCAGAGACGAAGGTGTTTAAGAACAACGGAGATCGTCCAAACGTTCCGGACATCCTGATTCTAATGACGGATGGGCAGCCTACAATACAGATTCAACAACTTCCAGACAGAGTTGATATGGTTAAAAACGAAGGCATCAGAATTATCGGAATTGGAGTATCCAAAGGTGTACGTTCATAATCTGGATCATTATAAAAACAAATTATGTTGATATACTTAAACGTGGATACCCTGACACTGACATTGACACGCCATCCCTATCCCCACACTTATAAATACATAACAATTAGCCTCATCCACTATTGTATCCCGACAGGTTGATGAGGCTCTTATGAGGAGGACGGTTACCGCTCCCTATACTACGAACTACTTCAAGGTCACGAACTTTCAGGAGTTGGATGATATTATCCACCGTTTATTAAGGGACATTATAAAGAAATGTGTCACGGTTCCTGGTCCTGGTCCTGTTCCGGCAGTCACACCGGCACCTAGCGGGGGAGCAGTCAGTTAGTATTGTTACTCCTTCTATATCCTCTACTCTGATGGTGTCAACAATTGGTTTATTTTAGCTTAACATAAATGGAACACTTGTTACGTAGTTGGGGAGGCTCTCTATGCTGCAGTGCTATGATAGAATTCCACTGTTAGCCGGGTTTGGGATTGTTTCATCCCCAAATAGTCGCCACACGTTGGCAAGCAGCTACGAAACAAAACGAAGCACTCATTCAGTCATCTAATAATTGTACGCACATAATATCAGCACATAATCTCAGCACGTGATCCCCGCACATAATCCCAGTACCTAACCGGTTCCACGCCTTCCGTTATATTGTAGCCGTGTGCAGCAGCGTCGCCGACATGGTTCTGGTGATAGACCATTCTGGATCGATTAATTTTGACCACCCACTCAACTGGGCCAGAGTGCTGTTGTTTATCCAGAACTTAGTCAATGCGAGTGTTATCGGCAAGGATGATACACACGTTGCCGTGGTCGGATACGGTAAGTGTTATTGATAAAGATTGACATCGTTTATGGAACTCTAACAGCATCGGTTGTCGTACTGATGGAACAGTCTGGCAAGTTGTCAATCGGTAGTTATCGTGAGTAGTTCTGTGTTGTATATGGTCAATCATTAGTCTTACCTGTCCATTGTTATCACTATTACTATCATCCTCGCCTTTTTTGCCATCATCAACATCATTTCCATCAACATCACTTTCATCGTCGGTAAATATTTACAGTTTTAAGTGCACCTAAGAAATAATAAGTTTACCTTATTATCATTATTATTATTATTATTATTATTATTATTATTATTATCATCATCATCATCATCATCATCATCATCGCCAATATCATCATCATTAGCATCATTATTATCATCATCATCAACCTGAGCGTCATCGTGATTTTAATCCAGGTTCCACGGCTACCATAGAGTTCAAGCTAAACAAATATTACGACAAATCGGCCCTGTTGGCTGCCATCAAGAGGCTCCCATATAGAGGAGGAGAAACCAACATAGCAGGTCAGATTAATGGCTTCTAATTTATACCATTATACAGGGCGCCTCTGTGGTCTAGTTGGTAGCGCGTTGGATCACAGATCACTACCATCCGAGTTCGAATCTCGGCGTGGGCATATCTGAAGGGTGTTTCATCTTTGATTCGCTTCATTACCTTTGGAGGTCGCTCGGCTCATTTAGCCTGCCATGTGCACAAAAGTGGTCGTAAAACATCAATCATCATCATCATCATCATCATCCACCGTTATACAGCTAATTAATCAAAAAGAAATAGTTACACAACTCTGACAAACGCTAAAAACCAATGTAAGTGAGTCAGTGGTTTGGTTGGCCCTGGAGCTGATCACATCCGGGACACACGGCCAATAGGCCACTCCCTATGGAATGATCCAACAAACACAGGTATGGGTTAGATTTGAATCCACACCCTGAAGGTGAGCTCCGGTGGTCTAGTGGTTAAGTACTTGTAACAGGTTCGATCCCATCAAGAGGTCGAAACTTTTTCAGGGATTAATTTCTCGGCTTACAACATTCTGGGTGGCTGACCACGTTAAATAGCGCTGCCGTCTCCACTGAATTGGTTACATTAAAGGGGGACGTCAAAGACACCCCTGAGAACGTAATACACTCTGTCAGTGACCGCCCTCGGAGTATTTCCACTCCATCTTTCTGTACTCCTCCCCTGTGAGTGGTGGGGAAGGAGATACAAACAATCACTCAATAAAAAAGGGACCACACTGGAAATAAGTGCTTAACTTTGCTATCATGTGCTATCCTGTTTCATGATCAGCTCATGAAACGAAAGAAAATCATCACCAACAAGGTGTGCAAGATTCCTAAAACAACAAATCTATAATGTACCTTATGTTGACTATTTTTGTATTATATTAGTCTAACTGATAAATAAAATGCATACAAATTAGTATTTGTCTTAGAGCCAGCCATACGTGGGGTTGATGTTTTTGGTCCACAACCGGCCAGTCCGCACTATAGGGTTGTATATCGGCCCCGCAATGTGCATTTGTCATTGTTGACCCACAACTGTAGTGTACCGTATTTATTTTAACTAAACTTGCTAACAAACATTTTTCAGGCGTTTGAGATTATATTGTTATTGCATAGATAGTATTCTGAATTTCTGTAGGTAGCGCATTTAAACAAGTCGAAATGATATATTTATATTCAACATATCGTATGCACATCAAAACGTTCATGATCAAAATAGACAACGGCATGATTTGGCAAAGTATTCGGCAAACAAGATGTACTCGAATACACTGCATATTAACGCCCAGTGGAAGCCATTATATCTTTATTAGAAACATTAACATCTTACAGATTATGAGGAGTCACATTGGATGACAGCACTAAGTTTTTTGTTTAATAACGACCAGTTATTTATATCTTGCCACTGTCACAGCATTTCCCAGCTCAAAATTTATGGGGGGGGGGCTTACCACAGCTTCCCCTAAAAAAATTGAACTAAGACAACCCACATCCGTCCACCTTGCAAATTAAGCCTTTATATTGGTCCGCTCCGCCCCACCGGCTGTAGTGGCCCGCGGGGGTTAGCCCGGGGGTTAATGCAGTAGGATAATTCGTATCCCATGTAGCTTTTCTCCACACTATAAGTTTCCGTATAATTAAACTGTACCGCGCCTTTGAACTGGTCTCACTACTAGAAAGAACATTTATTATTATTATTATTATTATTATTATTATTATTATCATTATCATCACCATCATCAGCATCATCATAAAATCGCATTATTTTTTATTTGTTCTCCTCTCTCTCCCTCTCTTTAACTATTCCCAGCGGCATTACGTGTCACGGGGAAGCAGGTATTAAATTCGGATGGAGATCGTCCCAATGTCCCTAATATCATCATCCTGATGACAGATGGAGTACCAACAAAAGAAGAAAACTTACTGGAGACTGAAGCCAGAAATCTGAAGAACGCTGGAGTTAGAATAATAGGGATAGGAGTATCACGGGCTGTGTGTACTAGATCTGTTTATTGTACTTTATTGAGCTGTATAGTGTGGGTATAGGAAGAGATATAGACAAAGAGATAGATACATAGATAGATATATAGATAGACATAGATAGATAAATATATAGATAAATAGAGATAGATAGATAAATAAATAGATAAATAGATAGACAGACAGACAGACAGACAGACACAGACAGACAGACAGACAGACAGACACACATACAGACAGACAGACAGACAGACAGATAGATAGATAGATAGAGATAAATCTATAGATAAATAGAGATTGATAGATAGATAAATAACTAAATATATAGAAAGACAGATAGATAGAAAGATATATATATATATATATATATATATATATATATATATATATAATATATGAGAGAGAGAGAGAGAGAGAGAGAGAGAATCAGTATATTAATCAGTATCAATATATATGATATATATATATATATATATATATATATAAATATATAATATATATATATATATATATATATATATATATATATATATATTTCCTTTTACTCAGGTTAACGAAACCATTATGAAGCAGCTTGTATCCTCACCTGCGAATAAACATTACTTTGAAGTTAAAGACTTCAGTAGTCTTAATACGGTATTGAAGGCGATCATCGATCAGTCGGGAAGAACCTGCCATACAATATACACAGTAGCTCCGACACCTTCCGTCGATCTACCTGCAATACAAGGTCGTCATTAACAAGTGTTATTCCCACTGTTATTTGTTGACGTTGTTGTTCTATTATTATTATTATTATTATTATTATTATTACAAAAACAGAATTAACTGCTACTACTGTTACTATTACTACTGCTGCTATTTCTACTCCTACCACCACCACCGACTCACTCTCTAACTCATTCTCTGATCCACTCTCTGACTCACTGACTCATTCAATCTTTGACTGACTCACTGACTAACTCACTCAATCACTTATTCATTCACTCACTCACCCACTGTGACTAACTCACTCAGTAACTCCCTGGCTCAATATATATATATATATATATATATATATATATATGCGTGTGTGTGTGTGTGCGCGCGCGTGTGTGTAGCTCAGTTAAATACAATACACAATAATACTCCGCATATTACTCTTACAGCTTGTCATACTCCAGTAGATTTAATTATTGTCCTGGATGTCTCAGGTAGTATCGGGGTAGCTAACTTCGACATCGTCAGGAAATTTGTCTCCAACCTGGCCATGGATCTAGACGTCGATGGCGGAGTTGTGAGAATTGGCCTAATGACGTTCTCCGATCAGGCACAATCAATCTTTTATCTGAACACCTTCAGGTAAACCAATTGTCGTTAGTAAATATGATGATATTGGAAACTAGTGAAGAAATAATACTGATTTTATTGGTTTCCCCGCTTCGCGTTATTTATATTGATAATTTGAACACTAACATCACATCCTGCGCCCTGGTGACTATTTCCGTTGTCCAAAGTTTTGGTAGCGCACCTGCTCTCAGACATTTAGCACCGAAGTTCAATTCACGGCTGGCCCATGTTTGATAGGTGTTTCATCAATCATTGGTTGACCTATTTATTCTACCACGTGTATATAATGTTGACGTAAACATTTGATTACCAACGTTTTTTGTGCTCGGTGGTTTTTACTTCAGCTCCAGGGCAGCGATTGTGAGAGCTGTGATGGCCATTCCTTATACACGAGGTACCACTAACACTGGTAAAGCACTGAGTTTCTTAAAGTCACAGATGTTTACGAGCAACAAAGGGGACAGAAGTAACGTAGACAACGTTGCCGTCGTCATCACGGATGGCGGATCAAACGATAAAAACAAGACATTGATTGAGGCTCATAAGGTAAACATTTCCCCCGGTCTATCACCGATCGGAAGGAATCCTGATGATGCACCAAATGTGATTCTTCAGGAACGTCGCAATAAGATGATAGCAGACTGAAATAGGAAGAGCTTAAGAAATAAAATGTTAGAGTTTTAAAACAAATAAATGCACCATAATTCCCAATTATGATTAAAATTGCACCTGATTTTTGAGAACCACACTTCCACTTCTTAGCTGATGTCCGAAACATAGAATTGAGTCCCGGTGTAACCTGTCCCTGGTGGATGTTTCATCTGATCGCATTTCTATGTTATATACCTCGGCGCCGAGCTTGATATGTTATCCACGTTTCAGTTGAAGGCAGCAGGTATACACGTTATGACAGTCGGCGTGGGAGGAACGGAAGATGACCACGAACTGATAGCAATGACGAGTCAACCATATCGTCAAAATAAGTTTAAAGTATCAAAATATGGCTCACTTCTCTCTATCAAAGATCGAATACGGCATAACGCTTGCAATAGTGAGTTAGCTGAGGTCATGTTTACCTTGACATATACTAGGTTGACATATATTAGCTGACGTCATGTTTACGTTGACATATATTAGGTGACATATATTAACTGACGTCATGTTTACGTTGACATATATTAGATGGCATATATTAGGTTGACTTATAATAGCTGACGTCATGTTTACGTTGACATGTATTAGGCATTTACTAAATAATTAACCTGTAATATAATAAGGATTTTCTCTCTCCATTTCAGACTTTAATGAGTGTATATCAAACCCTTGTCAGTCTGGTAGTACTTGTATCAACAAAATTGGAGGCTATGTGTGCATTTGTTCTTTCGGTAGAGCCGGAATAAACTGTGAAAAAGGTTACCTTCTAATAAACTCAAGTTGCATCTATAAAAATAAGATCAAGTAAAATAGTTGCCCTTCTGCCAATTGGATATTTTAACAATGCCCGTTTTCTTCAACTTTTATTTTCACTTTCGGTTTCGATTTCAGACCTGTTCATAATGTGGTCTTAATTACTTTTATGGTATTTCCATTATTCTCGCTGCCTTTAATAGATGATATTATTATTATTTCCTTTTTTATGAAGCCTGTGAGACACCATTAGATGTCGTTTTTGCTCTGGATTCATCAGGAAGTATAGGATTAGCTAATTTCCAAACACAGATAGACTTTGTACGCAATGTTACCCTCGGACTTAACGATAATACACGAATAGCTTTGTTGACATTCGCCAATAACTCGATCATGTAAGACACACATCATCATCATCATCATCATCATCATCATATATGATATATATATACATAGTATATATATATATATATATATATATATATATATATATATTGAAAGAGAGGAGAGTGTGTGTGTGTGTTGTGTGTGTGTGTGTGTGTATATTGTGTGTATGTAGTGTAATTATGTCTAAAATATAACTTATATATATATATATTATATATATATATATATATATATATATTAGTCGTTTCCGTCTGGGAGATAACTTAAACAAGACGGCTATTACTGCCAATTTACCGACATTATACAAAGGAGGGACAACAAATACAGCCGATGCTCTTAACAAGATCAGGACACAGGTAAGACCATTAAGAGTAATTACGTTAATTTAAGCCGTTAAATAATCCATTTTGAGGATAAAAAGGATGTCCTTAACCCACGGAACAACATGTATTTATTAAAAATTAACTTTCCACTATAATAAAACCTTCACACGATCTACACTGCAGTTACACCTCACTTTCCACGGTTATCACATCTGCCAAATTATGATTGATTTTTACGGTTACTGCACCAGTAATGGCCTCTATTCCTTCAACATTGCTAACAATCTTTATTGATATAGTAAAACTAACTGTTAACTGATCGGAATTACTGACATTTTCATTCACTCACTCACTCATTCACAAGATGTATTATGATAGTCGCCAGTTCACCGCCCCCCCCCCCACAACCCGACATGATGTGTTCTGATCGGTAACAAATGGTACATCACGGATGTTATTATTATTTCTCTGCTAGATGTTTCAGCCGGCAGCGGGAGATCGTCCAGGTGTCTCTAATATCGCCATCATCATCACCGACGGTCACTCAAACAACGAGACGGCCACGTGGTTAGAGGCCAAGCTAACACGTGGCAGCAATGTGACCTTGATAGGAGTCGGCATCGGGAAACACGTCAGGCAGCGAGAGTTGGAGGGCATAGCGAGTTATCCGGTCAAAGGGAATGTCCTTTATGTCGCTAACTTTATGGCTCTAAATCAAAGTGTAGACAGGCTGCTCAATACAATATGTAACAGTAAGTTATAATAAATAAACTACGAAGATGTGTAAACATAACATATAGATACAACTATAGTTTGTTAGTTGTTTACGCTAATATTCTGTTGATACATTTGTCAATAAAGCGGCCCGAATATTTAAAATAATTTATTTCAGTATTGTTCAACTTTTATTTTGGACGTTTTGTGAAACCAAAAAAATCGATTAGCGTTGATTTTATAATTAACTGAGGAGTTAATTACATAATTAAAAACTTCACCCCGTGATGATGCTGCCGATGATAATAAGGGATGCTATATTATTTATGTCATATAGTTACAACAATTCGGAATAAATGTCTGATTATTTGAATGCCTGAAGAATGATATACTTTCTGATTAATTAACCTGATAATGTGAAATATTTAGTTTAGATTTCGGTGTTAATTAACAAACAGACAGTCGTCATCTGTAGACGGAAGTTAATTATTATTTCAGGTATTAACGAATGTGCGTCTCTTCCTTGTAAAACGGACGGTAGTTGTGTGGATTTAAGAAATGGCTACCAATGTCAGTGTCTTGCTGGGACAACTGGAAGAGTTTGTAACAGAGGTAGATGTGTGGGAATGTTTAGTTCTTGATGACAATAAAAACTATCATCAGAAATGGTCCTTGGAACATCTCTCTCTCTTTCTCCCTCTCTCTTCCTCCTCCCTCCCCTCCTCTCTCGTTCGCTCGCTCCATCACTCTCGGAATCAATCAATCAATCAATCAATCAATCAATCAATCAATCAATCAATCAATCAATCAATCAATCAAGTTATCTAATCTAATATTTAACCCGTTGTCTAATCTATTATAACTTAATTGATCTCAGCTTGTAGTGCTAAGATAGACTTAGTGTTTATAGTGGACGCTTCCGGTAGTATCAGATCCGGACGATATCCGGTTGTCATTGATTTCATTAGTTCCGTCATCAACGAACTGGAAATCGGACCAAATAAGACACAGGTAAGTCTGGCGAAAATGATGATGATGATGATGATAATGATGGTGGTGGTGGTAATAAAATAGCGAGAAAGATGTCTTAGACATTCTTAGATGCAGTTGGTATGATACTGGATTATTATCAGCCTCTTTGGGTTGTTTCATCCATCAATTTCATATCATTTGTTTAAAGAATAGACATCCGGTTATATACACTCAAAACATTCCCAATCTCTCTTACACTTTCCTGATATTTAAGAAACTTGACTAAAGAATTAGAATATCGAATTATTCAAATCCATTCATTTTGTTCTATATCATATCGTACCATGATTCGTATCTGAACTGATATGATGAATATTGATTCAGTATTAACTGGAGCAGCGGACGAACAAAGAACTATTTACCTGAATATGACTCGCTACAAATATCAGGAAAAGCTGTTTTCGGGCCTGTCTGTTGAACCATTCATTATGAGGAGCGTCGCCGTGGTCTAGTTGGTAGCGCGTTGGACTACAGATCACTACCCCCTGAGTTCGAATCTCGGCGTGGGCATATCTGAAAGCTGTTTCATCTTAGACTTCGTTTCATTATCTTTGGAGATCTCCCAGCCCATTTAGACTACCATGTACACAAAAGTGGCCATAAAACATCGATTGTCATTCATTATGCTTCCTTCTTTAAAAAAACCCAACTATTCATCGATCTGCCATTTATCCATGCCTCCTCTTTTTACAGGTTGGAGCTGTGTCGTTTAGCAATTCCAGCGTCAAACAATTCGACCTGAATACGTACAAGAGACAACAGGATGTAGAGATGGCCATTAGATATATACCATTCATGGGAGGAAGGACTAACACCGCCAGTGCCCTATCTATGATGGTCAGCTTCTTGTTTTAAATAATAATCACAACCAATGATTGATCCAGTACTATATTGTGTAGTATACCGTTATGTTATCAAGACAAAACAGCGTTATGTGTAAGATTGTCAACAGAAATGATTAATATATGACTTTTAGGATATTGCAAGCATTTGTTAATAAAATAATACAATTTAATGTTGTTTTCAATATTAATTCCGTTATATTTATTTACAAATCGATAAAAGGTTCGTACATCTAGTCATGAACTATTTAAATCAGATCATACAATAAAGTGTATGACATCGTACAATAATACTTTGATGCATTTGTCTCGCCATAAAGTATTATTTCATGAGGTGGTGAATATTAATCGTAGATTTAGCAAGGTTATGTATATCGTGCATGTTGAGAGATAATCTATTCACGCCATCTATTTACCATAAAATATAGACACCTTTAGTTTTTAATGTATCATCTTCTACAGAAGGACACCATGTTTACATCAACAACTGGCGACAGAGTTGATGCTCCAAATATCGTCATAGCCTTTACAGACGGTAACTCTAACGTCAACGCCGACAGTACCTTACCTATGGCAGTACAAGCACGAATTAAAGGCATTCATATAATAACAGTCGGCATAGGTAATTCTCGCTGTGTGGTAATGTATGTCGAAGTCTATAATGTCACATACAGATATGTATAAACATGAAATCTACCTTTTTTCATTATTATTATTATCTATATTAAATATTAATATTTATTATTATTATTATTATTATTATTATTATTATTATTATTATTATTATTATTATTGCCTTTATCATTTATTAATTTAGATAAAAACACCTATAGTTTATATTTCCAGGAAATGTTAACATTCTAGAGTTGAGTGGGATAGCCTCATATCCAACAAAAGAGAATGTGTTTGCTGTAAAAAGTGGAAAAGATCTGCCAATCATCAAAAACAAAGTCATTAACTCATTATGTGATGGTTAGTAATGATATCGTTTAGGTAATGAATGAACAACTCTAGGATCCGGGTTCAAATCCCGACCTGGCTCTATTCGAAGGATGTTTCATCTTTTGCTTCAGCTCAGTAAGACCAACATTTCCCATTTATGGATATAGAGAATGACTTAAAAAGAAGATTGGTGATTAGCGACGATTAGAACAATACAGTGTTATTGTTGGTGATAACGATCATCCTGTCTTCTGTGTCATATTCGCTATTATGATGATTATAAAGAAGATGATGATCTTATTGACAATATAATGAAATAATGTTATCATTGTAGGTAAATTTATGCTAATGTTAGTAAATGTAAATTTTTTAGACGTGAACGAGTGCGCATCAAATCCTTGTACAAATGGTGGAACCTGTGTGGATCAACTTAAACGCTATTGGTGTCTGTGTCCCGTAGGGTTTGCCGGTCTTACGTGCACAAGGCGTGAGTACAGACAGACAGTTAGACAGACAGACAGACAGAGAGACGGACAGACGGACGGACGGATGGATGGACGGACGGACGGACGGACGGACGGACGGATGGATGGATGGATGGATGCATGGACGGACAGACAGGTAGTAAGACCAACTGACACACACACACACACACACACACACACACACACATGGACGAAACATCTGAAGATGGTGTTCTCTTATTAACCAACCCTATCTTGATATTCAGGATGCAGCAATAAGATTGACCTTGCCATGGTCCTTGACCTATCCGGGTCAGTATCCAGAGTGTATGATATGATCTTACAGTTTACGCGAAGTTTAATTCTCGGAATACCCGCCACCGCTGACCTATTTAGGGTTGCCATAGTAACGTTCAGGAACGTATCCAGGACCCAGTTCTATCTGAACACTTACCAGGGACAAGATTCGCTTCTTAACGCCGCCGTCTTTCAGAAAGCAGGTGGAAAAACAAACGTCCAAGATGCAATTAAAAGGTAAAACATACAAACAATTGGAAGACAGTTTAAATGACGTTTGATGGTATTCTTCTCTGCGACTGTTGAGAATAAATCATCGAATACTCTTGGCTTAAGAGATAACGGATGATATTAGATCAGATGGTCGCTAAAGACAAGTGTTATGTAAGAAGCAGGTTTTTTTGGCATTTATGGTTCTTTGTCCATGTGACCAAAGGGAGCAACCGTCTCTAATAATAATAATAATAATTATAATAATAACAAGAATAATAATGTATATTTAATAAAGCGCCCTTACTAGCAGGAACCATTCAATGGTGCTGTACAAATAATATGTAATATAATAATACCCTAAATAATATGTCTGTAAAAACCCTGTAATGATTTAAAAGATAATAATTATTTATTTATGAAAGCGACCTCGAACAGGTGTGTTTTAGAAGAGATTTAAAATATTCAAAAGATGACGCATTTCTAATATCTGTCGGCAACCTATTCAACAAATCGGGGTTTGCAACACTAAAAACACAATCACCATATGACTTGAGCCGAGACACAGGCCCCTGTAATAGTATCTGACTGGATGACCTGTGTTTTGGGGATGACTTTCTAATGGACACCAGTTCACATAGGTATTCTGGCGCCATATCATTAATAGATTTATAAGTTATTAATAAAATATTGAAATGGATACGCTTTCTAACAGGTAGCCAATATAGTTTTTGAAGAATTGGGGTGATATGTTCATATTTTCTAGTATTTGTTACAATGCGAGCTGCACTATTCTGAATTCGCTGAAGGCGATTAATGTTATAATCAGATATGCCATATAACAGGGAGTTACAATAGTCTATACGAGATGTAACAAAGGCATGGACTACAGTTACAAGTGTTTCTTGTATCAAGAATGCTTATAAACAGTGGATGTTCTTAAGATGGTAGTAGGCAGCTCAGCATACTGATGTGACATGTTAATACATCTTAATACATTTGTCAAAAATAACCCCTACATTTTTACTGACCCATTAGTGGTAATCGAAGATGCACTCATCTGTAATGCTGGTATCTTTAGGGATTTAACACAATGTGGTGATGCCAAATATATATTTGTTTTATTATCATTTAGTTTTAGAAGATTTTGAGTCATCCATAGCCGAATATCGGCAATACAATGTTCTAAATTCTTCAAGGAACAGGAGAAATTTAACTCATTGACAGGATCCAGTGATATATACAGCTGTGTGTCATCAGCATACAAGTGATATTTAACCCCATATCGTTGCGCAATGATCCCAAGAGGACAGGTTTACATTGTGAAAACCAGAGGACCAAGAACTGAACCCTGTGGTACACCAGATAACATAAACTGAATGTCAGATAAAATACCATTAGCAGACACTCTCTGTGAGCGTTGTTCCAGATAGGATCTAAACCATTCAAGTACTTTACCTGACAGAGCAAACATGTCTTTTAACCTAGAGAAAAGTATATTATGGTCAACTTTATCAAATGCAGCAGACAGGTCCAGAAGAACAAGTATTACTGGCTTACCTTGATCAATTGACATCATAATATAATTTTTCACCCTAACCAAGGTTGTTTCAATGCTGTGACCACTCATATAGGCAGATTGTAGTGATTCATTAAGCAACTACCCTTTCTATAACTTTAGATACAAATATAAGATTTGAAACAGGTCTGTAATTGTTTAGAATATTACAGTCCATAGTATGTTTTTTTATTAATGGTTTTACAATGGTAGCTTTCATGGATCTTGGGAAAACACCCAGAGATAATGATTTATTAACTATATTTGTAATTGGGCTTATCAGAACATCCAGACAATCTTTCACAAGCCACGTAAGCATAGTGTCAACTGCACAGAAAGCATTAGGTGACCTTTTCAGCAACCGTCTGATATCAGTCTCTGTAAAAAGCTCAAATGTATCCATCTTGGATATGCAGGACTCTTCTACTAATGGCTTACCCTGTGATAATACATTTATCACTAAGCTCCGGAGTGTTCCATTCTCATTTGAACATGCCCATGTAAGCCCTCTTCTTAAGAAACCATCTTTACCAGCCAATGACCTAAACAGTTATAGACCTATTTCTAATCTATCATTCATATCTAAAGTATTAGAAAAAGTCGTACCCAGTCGTTTCACGTTTATTTAAACTGTAATCATTTGTCTAACGTTTTTTTTTCAGTTTGTTTACAAACAATTTCACTCAACAGAAACTGCTCTACTGAAAGTTCATAACGACGTAGCACTAAATATGGACATAGGAAAGGTCGCAGCACTAACACTTTTAGATTTATCTGCATTTGACACCGTTGATTGTTCTATTCTTCTAGATCGCCTCTCTTATTGGTATGGCATATCGGGCACAACACTCACTTGGGTTTGATCTTTCATAATAAATAGGTTTTAATCTGTTTTTCAAAGGCAGTTCCTTTGTTTGGAGACATTCCCCAAGGCTCTGTTCTTGGACCACTACTATTTACTCTGTATACCAAACCACTAAGCTATCTTATTCACAGCCATAAATTAGACCGTTATTTATATGCAGATGACACCCAAGTATACATATCTTTATCTACAGCATACACTGGTATTTCCCTTATAAACTTGGTGACTGTCTGAGTGATATATCTGAGTGACAAATAAACAAACAAACAAACAAAACAGATTTCATCATTATTGGTACATCCAGACAACGCAGCATGCTTACTCGTTTCCTCCCTACGAATATCCTTAGTCATAACATCACACCATCAGACACTACGTAATCTTGGTGTTACATTTGATAGCGATTTTAATTTCAGAAAACATATTTCTATGACATGTCGCTCCTGCAACTATCATATTCGTGACCTTCGCCGTACTCGGCGCTATATTTCTCTTTCAGTCGCCAAAACCATTGCTACAGCATTTATTACCAGTAGGCTTGATTACTGCAACTCTTTGAACATGTTAAGTCATCAAATAGCATAGTTTCTTTCCGTCACCATTTGAAAACTCACCTTTCAGACTCGCTTATCCTTCCTAAGTTTCTTTTCCATCTGATCATTGTTGATGAACTTTGTATTGTACTTGGACTATGAGTTTCCCCAACCCCTGTACTAGATGCGCCACTGAGCTCGGTTCTTTTCGAGGATATTGGCGCAATAGAAGTTTTGTAATTATAATTATAGAAAATAGGGTGCTGGAAGGGAACCCATTATATGTGTTTAATATCTTTAGACAGAAGAAGTTATTAAAATAATGGGCCACATCTTTATCTGAGTTGATCATATTTGGAAGGACAGTTTGACTTTTATGTAATACTCTATCCACAACACTGAAAACCGTCCTTTGATTTCCCTTGGATGCTTTGATTTTGTTGTTATTATATTCTGATTTACTATACACACAGTCTATAAATGTGTAATATGTGTACTCTGATGGTGTAGTGGATAGAACACTGTACTAGAAACCTGCAAGTTGTGGATTCGAATCCGACTCATACCTATGTTTGTGGGGGGGTTACCCTGATGAGTCACCCAGATGTGACCGGTACTGAGGCTATAAAAACCCATTAACTATCTAACTGACTAATGCTTTTTCAATACAAGATGTGAGCGATTTAATATATATATATATATATATATATATATATATATATAAAATGAACTGCAACTGAACGTCGTATATTGGTTATTTATCTTGTATTCATCACAGAACTTACAACGAAGTGTTTATGACAAACAGAGGAGATAGAAGTGATGCTCGTAATGTGTTGATATTGGCTTCCGATGGCCATTCTAATGTTAATCAAGGTCAGACAATACCAGGTAGGTTAATAATTAATATACATAAAGAATGAATCAAGTTTTGGCCGAGTGATAGTTGGACGGCTCGTTACTGGATAGAATTGGCTCTGTGGTGAGAGTGCTTGTTAAAGAAAGTAGTGATCATAATTTTAAGAGAAATTGCTTTAAGCATCACAAATAGGTTCATTTATTGTTATTTAAGCCCAAAATACCTTGGATAATGTGGTCTCTTATGTACTTATATTCTTCCCATTAACTTATCTATAAACATCCTATTAACAAAAGGCTGTTTTTGTCTACCGACTTCCTGTTAGTCCTTACTCACAGACACCTCTGCGGCGCCTCGATGGTCTAACCGATGGGCAAGTCTGAAGGATGTTTCATCTTTCATTTCGCCTCCTCATTACCTCTGGAGATCGCTCGGCCAAACATCACTAATACTCATGGTCGCCATAATACAGAAATTTCATAGACCTTTATTTTTGTTATTTCATTTTCGTTCATATATTATATCCATTGTTCTTGTGATGGACATGACTTTTGTGTTTGACAAAAGAATGTGTCAAGCCACGCCTACTCTATAGTTCTTTATTACATTAACTACATCAATTAAGGCTGAATACAGGGAGATATAGTTGTTTCGTTTTAAATGTTTCTGTAATTGAAACATAACGATGATGGCTAATTAGACATGAACGTCTTTTTAGATGAGAACGTCAATCTGATCTTGTTATGATAATTATTTTCCTGATTTCATAATAAAATTAAAATATTTAATTCATTTTAAATCATCTTCTCTCTGAAATTATTTCTAATGGGTGTTAAAAAAACCACATGAGAGAAATGAATCTCTCAGACTCGGAATGTTCTTTCGTTTTTTCGCCTTCGAGAACTAAATAATTTTTGGCGTTCAAAACCGGAAAAACACTTTATGGATTTAGCCAAGTTTTACGAACAATATATGTGTTGTTCTTCTACCATTAGCAAGGGCGCCTCCATGGCCTAACTCTTAGGACGGTTGGCCATAGATATATAGTACCTGTATTCAAATCCCGGTAGGGCTATATCAGAAGGGTGTTTCATAATTCACTTCGCCTCATTACCTGTATTGGTAGCTCGGCCAATTTAGCCTGCCATGTGCACAAACGTGGTGGCAAAACAGCCACAATTACATTTTATGCATAGCAAATATATTTCTTAAAAGTACGACCGCTCTAAAAGTACAACAATAATACCTGATTGCTCTTCATTCGTTCGCAAAATAAACCCACGAACGAAACCGAAACTGAGAACGCTGGTCTTTTTTCTTCCTACAGAAGCGAACAATGCCAGGAGTCGGGGTATAGAAATATACGTGGTGACGCTCGGCACTAACCTGGACATGAACGAGGTGAACGGCGTGGCCAATGATCCGAATTATAAACACGTCATCCCACTTAAGACGTCATCGGATGTCAATCAGGCTGCCAGCACTCTGCTGGATAGACTGTGTCAATGAAACTCATCGCCAGTACACACGTTAAACGGCCTCGTACAGTCGAAGTTACTGGAACTAGACGGTTGTCTCGCAGGTGATGGATTAATAGGGATTATACTGGATCGTGAGAAGAGGAGGAGCTGATTAGCCGTGGTGTGGAAGAGTTTATTGTGCCAACAACATCACGGAACGTTTCGTATTCAGAAATAAAGACTCTGTGTGGACTGTGAATGTTTTTGTGTTTTTTACAAAGGAGATATGTGTTAGTTTCAGCTGTTTGGATGCCGTGTATCTGATGGTGCCAAACGAAACACAGAGATTACCGTTATCAATGTGCAAACGATCACTTAGAGACAGGTCACTCGCTAATCAGGGAATGCTAGTAGTTTTATATAGCGACACACAACGCACACACACACACACACACACACAAAACACACACACACACACACACACCACACACACACACACAGAGGTAAACGTGTTTTATAATATGCCAAATATATATATTCCTTTCACGAACATGTGACAATGCTTTACGCACACCCGATCTATATATGATGTTATAAATGATACCAACTTGTTACCCCACCTTTCCGTGCTCAGTTTAAAGTGTACAGATTTATGAATTATGTAATGTCAATGTATTACAGGTGCTACATGTACGGAGTTCGACAGGTATTGTGGTGTAACGGAATACCTCACAATCATTAATCAACTAAGGTAGTAATTTACCGCAGACAATATATGTAATTACTTTTCTGTTATCTTATCTAGATTGATATATTATTGCACACCAAAAGTAATACGTTAAATATGCATTTCTTAAGATTAAAGTGTTTACAATTGTGTGTATGATATCGATTATAGGCGATATATATTTATCAGTTATCATTTATAGAAATGCACTGACGTGAAAATAAATTAACGATTACTAAATAAAGAATAAAACAATACTTGTCTGCTTTTTGTGCGTCGACGTGAAACGCTTCCTTTGAACAACCCGTAAAACATTCATTTATGGTATCAATCTACTATTATATATATATTCCTCTTGTTTCTTCCTTCTCCCAGTTTGTGTGTACACGTGATTGTTCAAGTGATACACTTCTCTTGAACAACTGGTAAAACATTCATATTATCAATTTGCTATACGTATATATATATATATATATATATATATATATTACAGTTAATTTGTATAATCAGCTAGGGTAATTTAACCAAATCATGGCCACTTTTTTCAAACAATTCCCAAAATTTTATTATTCAAGATGGCTAATTCAATTTTTCAGCAAAATTAAGTTAACCAAAACCTGGCCATCAGGTGTAAGTGCTATTTGAGCGTTATGATTCATGTGTTATATGAGTTTGAAACCAAATCTAGGATTTCACCATATCCTAGCCACATTTTACCTAATCCGGGCCAGTGTATACGTACCTTTCACCTCACTCTGGCCACCATTTCTTTAACGTGATCATGCTCGAATAAAGAGTCATACTATCAATGATCATCTGTTATTTAAAGTTTAATGTGAGGAAGTAAGCAGAAACAGGTGACTAGGAGAACGAGGCCAATTTGATTTGTCATGGGGTGATTCCTCGGCAGCCAGGTGAAACACTGAACATTAAGGAGCTACCAGTGTAAATACCCGATCTAAGCCACTTTGTTAAATACCCATTTGGAACCTAAGATATCTAAACTTTATTGAAATTCTCAAAAAGGGAAAATGGACAAGACCCTCTAAATTTAAAGTATTTAGACCCTTGTACATCGAAGTCTAGAGACTGGAAAACAAGCCCTCGAAAAGGTATCGAAGGTCAGATATATGCCCGTTCCGTTCCGTTCTATCTCAACACATAACGTATGCTGAGTGTTCTATGTATTAAGCCCATAGTCAGCTTTAGAAAGTCATTTTCCGTTTGAATCTGAATAATGAAATGATTGCTCCACAAAGATGGGTTTATTTCTACTCCTGGCTAAATAACACACACAAAAGTCTACAGTTAGGTTATAAAAGTATCATCTTTTATCATCTTATTCCAAGAACAGTTAACTGTTAAAAATGGTTTGTGTCTCATGTCAAGTAGTAAATGCAAAGTATTAATTAGGATCTCCATAAGCAAAACATCTAATAAAATCTCAACCATATCTATTAAAGACTTCCTTCCATCAGCATTAACAGCTGCAATAACTGTTGTCACTTCCTTGTTTCCACTTGACCTACTGTGTAGAAATGTTGTACCAGACCAAGTCATTGGCTTGTGATCAAGGATAATTCCAGTTTCATCCATGTTCCAAAGTTTGGCACCAAGTTTATCAAAGATATTGTGCTTAATCAAGATCAGACGAATTGCTTCAAATTATGACTTCACAACTTCCCGGTCCATACCCTGATGACGAACAGCTGCTGTTGGTTCTGTTTTTCTTAACTTCAGATCAGGGTGTCGTTTCAGAATTCCACATCATCACTTATTTCATGGCTTTCCACCTTTGAACTTCTCACCATACTTTTCGCATACTGCCCAGGATATATCAAAAATTGTTTCTTGCCCAATCGTACACCCATGTATATCTGGTTACATGCATAGTTAACCAGGTTTCTCTCTTGTTGGCAAGTGAACCTAGACATCCTCCCCAGAGTTTCATCGAGTGTTACCTTCTCATTGAGGTGGGTTTGAAGTGTTGCCGCCGTGGTACATTAAATGTGGTTTGGATTGCTCGCTGGGACATCTAGCCTGAGTTGACTGTCTGAACTGCTGCAACCATGTCAGTCTCATTCCGAAGCCTAGTGTGTATGGACTTTGAGTGTGGATAGGAGCTGTTGTTCAGTTAACATCTCTAATATGTGACTTACATTCAGCCCGTGAAACATATACCTCACAGACATACACCATATGAGCTTACTGTTAATCGTTCTCAGTGCATAATGTGATTACCTAATCTATTAATAACTCGAGTACTACAGTGTTACTATAAGACGGCCATCTCACTTTATTGTGGACTTGTAATGGGTTAATTTCTTTCCTTTGGCCTATTATAGCCCATTATCGACATTTTAAAGCCTTAACATTTACTACATTATGGCAGTTCACTTTAGTAGTATTTTTAATTATCAAAAACACACCCACACTCCCAAATATTTAACATTAATAGAAACCTAGCCACTTCAGATCTAAACCTGATCATGGCCAGGTTTAGGTTAAATTGACTACATACACATTCTAGCATAGAAGGACACGAAGGGATCGCTTTTCACACCAAAAAAATGTGTTATTCACACCTCAGCTTACCGCGCGTCCTAATTCAAAACGCAATGTGATGGCATAGGGTGCCACGTGTCGAAATGATAGTACCAGTAGATGGCATCAAAAACATATCCATATCAAGGACCAAGGTTGGGGTAATCGTAATTGGTAATCGTAATTGATTGTAATCGATTACATGATCTCCAGTAATCGTAATCGCAATCCCTATTTCCAGATGCAATGTAATCGTAATTGATTACATTGTAAAGATAATCGTAATCAGAGATTAATTTCACGATTACACAAGATTGATCATGTTATATCATGCCAGAGATATGGTTTGGTATGTAAGGAAAAAGTTAACAATATAACTAATTTACTCATTGACTCATTACTGTCATATTTATACACATGATGATTTGTCACTTTATTTGTTCTATGAACATGAAAGGAAAATGTATTGAAACACTGCTTCAGATGTTGCCCCTATTATAAGTCATATAAACAGGCATTTCAGATGAACTGGTGCTGTTTTCACACGGTTAAACCCAAGTTAGTTACACACCGGGAATCATGCATGGCATCTTTCTAACACGGTCGTTTTAACTCCAGCTGCAAACGATCTGGATTGGCCAGCAGTTGGATGACAAGCACCAAATTAAATTAACACATGCTATGCCTTAGCCACCGAGAGGCTGTGCTGATCTAACGACAGTTTGGGGATTCTCCCAAAACCCAAGCAAGCAAGGGCCCCGATCGACATAAAGGGTGACACACATGGGTATTATATGGTCATCAAAGGTCGAAGTACGGAGTTGGGAGGTGGCCGAATTTTAGAAGAAAAATATAATTTAAACCATAACAATAGTTTAAGACTGTGAAAAGTGGTCCATTTACAGAGTTCCTCAAGTTACAGAGGGGGTCTGAATTAGGGATTTGACTATATTTTAATTATAATTATTTATTATATAGACCTTACCTGGCTATAGTCACGCCACACATGATGCATTTCGTTACTAACTATATATTCAAACAATTCCATTGATATTGTTTGTACTAATCTCAGTTTCCACTAATCTCAGTTATCTCTATAAATAGCTGTGCAGTCATGGCAACTGTGCGTCTGATTCTTACAAAGCAACATGTAAATACTGTAGCATGTTTATATCGGTATTATACGTGTAACTGAGTAAGTATTGATGAAGAATTGCATTCTTGTTTGTGTTATATACACTTTTTAATCATGATTGTAATCATGATTGTAATCATGATTACTTTACATTTGTAATCGTAATCAATAACAGTCAGAATGAATGTAATCGTAATCGTGGTATTCTCAAGTAATCGTAATCGATTACCTTCGTCCTGTAATCGCCCCAACCCTGTCAAGCACACCAAAAGTGGCTCAATTTAAATTAAATTACCTTAATATGTATATTACCTGAAATTTTCATATTACTTGATTATAGAGATTAACTGTAATGTGTGTGTGTGTGTGTGTGTGTATATATATATATATATATATATATATATATATATAAAAACATACTTACATATTGAGGTAGAAATATCCAACAATAAACGTTTTAAGCACATGAAGAGCGGAAAATATATAAAATTCCTTTTTAAAAGTTTAAGATTGAAACTGAACAACAAAATCCTAGAAGTACCCTATACAGTGAGTTACAGTGTACTTTAAAACTAAGTCTCTTACTAGAACGCGCCATTAATTCAAACCGATAACTGCGTCAAAACATACGATGTCTCCTCCCCTCCCCCGCACTCCGCGCCCCACAACGGTTTTACAATTTATCATATCATCGTTTTTTTGAACGAAACGGAATCGCACGGAAATGGAACTTATTTGTACCCGTTATAATCGAGAAAGATGGTTTCGCTACAACGAATTCCGGATCAACAACCGGCTCTGCGACGGCCTGATCGTGGCCAAAGACGGCAAACAGTTCCCGGTACACCGGCTGGTACTCTTCGTCCGGAACGACTTCTTCAGGAAGCTTCTCGAAGCCGACGACGACGACGGCGACGGGGAGGGGGCGGGCGAGTGCGACGACTGGCGTTGCGACATCCCCTTAGAATCCGACCTAGTGGGCGCCATCCTCGACCACATCTACGTCGAGCAGACGCCATTGACCATCGACAAGGTGATCCAGATCTACGAGGCGGCCGTCACCTTCCTGGTACCGAGTCTGGTAGCGGACTGTTTGGGTTTCCTCAAGTCGCAGCTCGACGAGAACAACATCATGTCCTTCGTACGCGAGGCAGATCGCCGACACCTGGAGGAGGTGAAGCGGGTCTGCATCGAGTTCCTCTACCGGACGTTCCGGGAGCTGCCGGCCGACGTTCTCCACCAGGTGACGCTGGCCGACTTCGAGAGCGTCATCGGCAACGATCGGCTGAACGTCCGATCGGAGGAGGAACTCTTCGAGGCCGTCATCGGCTGGATAGCGTACGACCCGAAGCGGCGATCCCAGCACTTTCCGGATATGCTCCGTCACGTCCGACTCGGCCTGATCCGGAAGAGCTACTTCCTGCACAAGATCATGGTCCACCCATACGCCAGCGAGTACTGGTCCCGATGCAACCAGGCGCTGATCGCCGCCAGACGGATCGTCATCAAACAGAGCCACAACACCACCGGTCGGCAGCTGGATCTCGGCAATCCGCTGATTCGCCCTCGGATCCCGAGGTCGTTCATCATCATCGTCGGCGGCTGGAGTAGGACGGCGCCAGTCCGGTCAGTCGAGGTCTACGACCCGATGGCCGATATGTGGTTCTTCGAGGCGAACAAACGGAACCCTACTCCCGTCGCTTATCACGGACTCGTCGTCATGGAGAAGCAGCTCTATGTCATCGGCGGCTTCGACGGCGACCGCTATCTGAAGACCGTCAACCGCTTCGATCCGGAACGGCTCAAGTGGCGCACGGTGGCGACGCTGTGCACATGCCGCTGCTACGTCAGCGCAGCCCTCTGTCGGGGACTGATCTACGCCTGCGGCGGGTTCAACGGCGACACCAGGATGAAGTCGGTCGAGCGATACGATCCGGTCGATAATCGGTGGACGATGATGAGGGAGATGATGCAAATCAGGAGCGACGCTAGTGCAGCATCCCTAAACGGTGAGTATTACTGGATCGTACTTACGGGATGTGTCGTTATTTCGTTCAACGATTAGAAGTCCTCTTTAAATGTTAGGCTGTGGCTATTGGTCGGGACCCGGACATACACCAAAATACCTTTAATTTCGGCACTTAAATTGCGCATGCGCACCTTACAGAATAACCTACAGAATAAAGCACACTGCAGACTACCGGACACCTAATGGATTTAATAAAGTTCCGGCACTTTCTTCCTAATCATAAATCTAAACGTAGCCCTAACCCAAGGTAACATGCAAGCAACACGGTATAAGTACCAGATGAATTACTTATCCGCTTTTATTTATTATGCAATATTTATCAATTCAAACCTGGATTAGTTGATAAGTTCAAGCTGAATATTATGACATTTCCTGATCCGGACCTATAGCCACCTCGTACATGTTACACATCCGAGTACTAATCCGAGTCTGGGTTTCGTGTATAAATAAAATATAACCGTACATATTAAAGTAAAAGAAGTCTTCACAGACAACTCGATATATAGAAAATTTGAAATAACCAAGATTGATGAAGTACACTACATGTAATTTAGATCAATTTCACGATTAATATTACATTTATTCGGAGAACACAAATCAATAATTACATGATACTAAATTAATAACAAATATTGCAAATATAAAAAATACTAATTTATTTTTACGAATAAATTTCGTGTTCTAACAATTTTGGATAAGGAAATGGACATATTTGGAATATAGACACGTTTTTGGTCAAGCCTTTAGGTTAGATGACAGATAATATTACACAAGCATAAGGCTTCACTGTTGGTTTAATCTATTAACATACGATTTACATATTTGGTCATAACCCCACAGTTAACAGGTCTAGATATACTAATCAGTACCATTTCTGCAATAGACGAATGAATAAAGCTAAATCTGACTTTTACAGGAACATGATCTCCAAGAACTCTTATTTACAGCTACAAATTAGACCATCATTTATATGCAGATGACACCCAAGTATACATATCTTTATATATGGCAGACAGTGATCTTTTCCTTAAACAGCTAGCTCACTGTCTCAGTGATATCTCTGGCTGGATGACAAAACAATAGACCTGGCTCAAAGAAGACAAAACATATTTCATTATTATTGGTACGACCAGACAACGCAGCAAACTTACTAGTTTCTTCCCTACAAACATCCGTCATCATAGCATCACATCGTCACACACTGTACCTAGTCTTGGTGTTACATTTGATAGTAATTTTAATTTCAGAAAACATATTTCTCTGACATGTCGCTCCTGCTACTATCATATTCGTGACCTTCGCCGTACTCGGCGCTATATTTCTCTTTCAGTCGCCATAACCATTGCTACAACACTCATTACTAGTAGGCTTGATTACACCAACTCTCTTCTTTAGAACATCGCATCTAAAGATATTCTAAAACTTGAGTATGTTCAGAACTGCTTAGTCTCCTCAGTTTTCTCGTTCTGTGCCACTCCTGAAATCTTTTCATTTGCTCCCCGTTCAATCTCGCATCAATTCGAACTCTTTCTTCTAGAGTATCTTCATATCGATTTTCCATGCGACCTTCAAAGGAAATGAGGCAAATTGATAGATGAAACACCCTTCTGACATAGCCCGGCCGGGTTTGAACCCAGGTGCTAGAGATATATGGCCAACCGCGCTACCAGTTAGGTCATGGAGGCGCCCCGATATAGACGTTTTTAAAGTGTATATAATTGATAATCTTTGTTGTAAGAGTATGTTTATTCTATAGTTTTCTTTATGTATTGGTTTATTTTATGTAGGATGAAAGGACGTTTGTCGACAATTTGACATCAACTTGTCTTTTGTTATAACTGTAATTAGAAGGGATTGGAGTAAGAAATGTTTATTTGTAGTGGATAAAATATAAACAGATAACATTAGTGACAAATAATGGTCAAGATTAACATACAATAATGAGTTAAAATATATACAAATGAGATATTAACATACAGTATTCCATTCATAATCAATTTACGTTTATATTGGATAAATATATGTTAAAACCTTTGCTCTTAAAATATGGATGTTGAAATATTTCATTCATCCATAGTTGCAGGTTACCAAAGACGGTTGATAGAGTACCTATTTACTAATGTACTTTTCTCTAGGTTAAAAGACATGTTTGCTCTGTCAGGTAAAGTACTTGAATGGTTTCGATCCTATCTGGAACAACGCTCCCAGAGAGTGTCTGTTCATGGTATTTTATCTGACATTCAGTTTTTGTTATCTGATGTACCACAGGGTTCAGTTCTTGGTCCTCTGGTTTTCACAATTTATACCCGTCCTCTTGGGATCATTCCGCAGCTATATGGGGTTAAATATCACTTGTATGCTGATGACACACAGCTGTATATATATCACTGGATCCTGTCAATGAGTTAAATTTCTCCTTTCCTTGAAGAATTTAGAACATTGTATTGCCGATATTCGGCTATGGATGACTCAAAATCTTCTAAAACTAAATGATAATAAAACAAATATTTTATATTTGGCATCACCACATTGTGTTAAATCCCTAGAGACACCAGCATTACAGATGGGTGCATCTTCGGTTACCCCTAATGGGTCAGTAAAAAATCTAGGGGTTATTTTTGACAAATGTATTAACATGTCACATCAGTATGCTGAGCTGCCTACTACCATCTTAAGAACATCCACTGTTTAAAAACATTCTTGACACAAGAAGCACCTGTAACTGCAGTCCATGCCTTTGTTACATCTCGTATAGACTATTGTAACTCCCTGTTATATGGCATATCTGATTATAACATTAATCGCCTTCAAAGAATTCAGAATAGCGCAGCTCGCATAGTGACAAATACTAGAAAATATAATAATAATAATAATGTATATTTAATAAAAGCGGCATCAACCTTACAAATAATATGTGATTTAATAATACCCCAAATAATGTCTGTAAAAACCCTGTAATGATTTAAAAGATAATAATTATTTATCTGTGAAAGTGACCTTAATGTTTGAAGAACTTAATTCCAGACAAATTTCTAATTGAATTCTTAAAAACCATGTAATGATTTAAAAGATAATAATTATTTATTTGTGAAAGTGACCTTAAATAGGTGTAGTTTTTGAAGAATTGGGGTAATATGATCATATTTTCTAGTATCACCCCAATTCTTCAAAAACTACATTGGCTACCTGTTAGACAGCGTATCCATTTCAAGATTCTGTTAATAACTTATAAATCTGTTAATGATATGGCGCCAGAATACCTGTGTGAACTGGTGTCCATTAGAAAGTCATCCTGAAACTCAGGTCATCCAGTCAGATACTATTGCAGGTGCCAGTGTCTCGGCTCAAGTCATATGGTGATTGTGCATTTAGTGTTGCAGCCCACTTGTGGAATAGGTTGCGGCAAATATTAGAAATGCGTCGTCTCTTGGAAATTTTAATCTCTTCTAAAAACACCTTTTAAGGTCTTTCACAGATAAATAATTATTATCTTTTAAATCATTACAGATTTTTTACACACATTATTTGGGGTATTATTATATTACATATTATTTGTACAGCGCCTTTGAATGGCTCCTGCTAGTAAGGGCGCTTTATTAAATATACATTATTATTATTATTATTATTATTATTATATAAATTATAATACTCAGTCGCATATATTTTTTCTTTGACGTATTATGAGTCATATTTGACAATGTAGCATAATAATGTTGCTATCCTATATAGTTTTGTATAGTTAGATGCCATTGAAACTATAGTTGCTAATAATCATCGTTTTTACTCTCACTCGGTTGACTTTGTCAAGGTTAAGCAGCAACATTCAAGTCTAAACAGAGATATGTAACTATAAAAGTGCAATGTTCCAACAAATGTGTCCCGTCTCTCGTTTACGGCTGACAGCCAGTGTCAGTAGATTGACTGTTAAAGTGTTATAAGATAATCTCTTAAATCGGAGGGGGGGGTCTATGGGGGGACAAATATTAAGCTACAGAGGTCACAAAATATGCATAATTATATATCTGTCTGTAAAATATAACTGTACCTATATTGTAAATTGGAAAGAAATATACATCGAATATATATATATATATATATACGCACACATGCGGTGAGAGAGAGAGAGAGACTTTGAAATACAAAGTTTTATTAAAAGTTTTATATCTATAGGCAAGGTCTATGTGGCTGGTGGTTTCAATGGTCGGGATTGTCTGGATACAGCCGAAGTGTACGATCCAGAAGATGATGAGTGGTCGGATTTACCACGAATGAGCACAACACGGAGTGGACTTTGTCTCAGAGTGTATCAAGGTTATATTTATGCCCTTGGAGGCTTTAATGGAGCGGAAAGATTGAGATCAGGTAAGATATATCGGGATATATATCAACTCTAATTGTGTGTGTGTGTGTGTGTTTGTGTATATGTGTGTGTATGCGCGCGCGCGTGAATGTATGTGCGTATGGATGTACGCCCGCGCCTGTCTAATTTTCTTTTGACGTGTTCAGTGAAATTATCCATCTGGATCATTGGATACGCTAACTAGTAATCGGAGTGGGACGCTGAGGTCGAACTGACAAGATCCCCTCAGCTCATTGTGTCAGAGTTTAAGATTACTGTATCATATGTAATCAAAAGTTTTGGCTTAAATTCACACATCAGTAATTGAGTAAGTAACTCGGCACTAATCACATCAGAGACATGTAACAGAGAGGCGACCCCCCCTAGGGAAACATCCTACAAGAACAGTTATCAGTCGGAATCGAACTCATAACCTATAAGTTTTCAGCTGAATACTTTAATCGCTCTAATATCAGAACGGCTAAATAAACAAACTGGGATACCGTATAGAATATATACAAGTCAACAACAAGATGGTACCTTATTATGTAGAGATGTATAAACATTCTGGCTATAGTCAATACAAGATGTTAAGAATAAATACGATTCCTGCACAGATGAGTACAAGTAGAATTGGGCGTATTTGACGAACGTCGCATTGGTGAATACGTGCATGTTTGGGTGCTGGTCTGAATAGATATCTGCGTGTGTACGGGTTTCTCCCAAATAACATACAACATATAATAATAATAATAATAATAATAATATGATCAGACTGGCAGCTATTGATCATTTTGGCAAACTCAAAGAGGGACATAAACACCGAGATAATTTGTAGTTTAATATTTCCTCATCAGAACCAATTCTAAATAAGTTTAGAACTCAGAACTTACCATACACTAGAACCAATAACAAGGGGTCTACGCCCTAACATGTTTTATCAAAATACACCTTCCGGTACACATTGGAATATCGTATTCATTATTTCAGTAAGTCGATGACGGAATTACTTTCAACCGAGGGCTCTCTGAACCACCTTAAAACGTATAATATTGTTAATAATATCAAGTTAGTATACTCCTTACAGTGGAGAGATACGATGATGCCAATAGATCCTGGCATCCTGTCACCGAGATGTTGTGTCCAAGAAGTAATTTCGCGGCAGTTGCTCTCGAAGATAAACTTTATGTTATCGGTGGATATGGAGGTAGGAGATTAAAAATAGTTAGCTTATTGTGGATAAGGTAGACAGACAGACAGACAGACAGACAGACAGACAGACAGACAGACAGACAGACAGACAGACACACACACACAAAGTACATTAATAAAAGCAGACATACTGACATACATATTTTTTCATGTGCACAAACAAAAGCTTTGCACATCCTATATATTAAGATAATTATATCAGATGGCATTAACGATTTATACCAACTATTTTAGATTCTATGTTGTTGCTAATGTTGTTGTTGTTGTTACAATAACTACGGTTATTATTATTATTAACATAATTACGACCTCTATGACAGTCAGCATTATTTATGCTGAAATAGGTGCAGCAGCCATAGCAACAACAACACAAAAAACAGCAACAACAACAACAGATACTACTAATACTACTACTAATAATAAATGTATTGTAAAAATAATATTAATACTATACTAATAATAACACCATCCTTACTAACACTAACATCAATAAAAACAACAACCGGAACAGCATCACCGGCTACAACAACAACAACAACAACATCAACAACTACTTCAAAGTAACTTCAAATCAAAAATACAAATAACACTCACCGCTCGAAATAAAATTGTACTATAAACAAACGATTTGACAACCCCCCTCTCCCCCCCCCCGCCCCAGTTTTTACCTGCCCTCATCTGACATACATCAAACAAACAAAACAATTAATTACATTTTTCTTGGTGTTTTATTCAGGAACTAACACTATATATGACGTAGAGTGTTTCGATGGTAACCAATGGCATCACGTGAGCAGCTTAAATGTCCGCAGGAGCGCATCCCAGGCGTGTGTACTAACTGACCTAACAAATGTCACTGAGTACACCTTCCACAACAACTACCTCTAGCGGGGGGGGGGGGAAGGGAAGTGGAGGGGGAAGAGGGGAGAGGAAAACATGTCACGTCAATCAATCTATCACTAGATATTAACCGATATACTGTGTCAGCCTATAGGACTTCTCTGTTATCCCCTATCAGCCTATAGGACTAATATGTTATCCTATATCAGCCTATATGACTAATACGTTATTCTATATCAGCCTATATGACTAATACGTTATCCTATATCAGCCTATAGTACTAATCTGTTATCCTATGATGGTATACAGGATTAAAATATTATCCGATGTCGGGGTATAGGATTAACATGTTACCAGTTGTCTGCCTATAGGACTACCATGTTATCATATGACTTACACGTTATCACAATTATGTCAGCCTATAGGATTAATACATTATCCTATGTCAGCCTATAGGACTAAAACGTTATCCTATGTCAGCCTATAGAACTAACACGTTATCCTATGTCAGCCTATATGATTAACACGTTATCCTATGTCAGCCTATAGGACTAACACGTTATCCTATGTCAGCCTATAGGACTAACCCATTATCACATGTCAGCCTATAGGACTAACACGTTATCCTATGTCAGCCTATAGGACTAACCCATTATCATATGTCAGCCTATAGGACTAATACTTTATTCTATGTCAGCTTATATGACTAATGTGTCTATTACCAAATCTAGCAATTGCTCTGATGATGCTATTATGACGAAGAATGGGGACCATGTCCAGATTAACGTGTTTAAACTACCTAACGCTGTCATACAACGTCATATCATTTCACGTTATATCAAACATGTTATGTACTCATATTTGTATTTAGTGGTTAGTCTAAGAGCGACATTATTGATAACATTGTTAAATATTTACAGCCATCAACATACCTATACATCAATATAATAATCTGTCAATTTTGCTGTCATCATTCTTGACAGGGTTCTATATAAAGTTTATTTTTAGCTTTTTTTAGATGTATATTTTATATGAGGATATCTCATCGAGTCATATTTTCGTAGACTTCACAAATAAATCGTTTACACGTTTAACAAGAATCCTTTACCGGGGGTGGGGGAGGGGGGGGGGGGCAAGTTATGTCTCATCTTCTCGATATCAATATGTAAATTTACGTCCATTTTACTTGAGAAATAACGTAGAATCCACGTTCCATAACGACGTATTACGGGCACGGAGGACGGTCATTTGACCAGTTCTTTGTATTTCTCTTTTTATCGATAACTTATCAAGCCATAAATCGTGCATTCATATCTCTCACTCTTTTTTAAGAAAACGTGAAATTGTAATTTGGAAACAAACTTAATATTTGTAATTATATTTTTAAACTTTATATATTTATTAACCATATATTTACGAGCGATCAGACTGTATATCTAGCAGGCATATATCTAAATAAATGTAACAATGCACGCGGATGACACAAACACACATATATATATATATATATATATATATATATCATTAGATGAAGGAATTAAGACAATGATAAATGGGGCTTGTCTATAACCCACAGGTAACTGACCAAAGAATATCTTTATTATGGAGTAAAATAAATTTATCACATAACTATCTACTCTGATGATGTCAATTAACTTAACCGATGTTTAATAAATGATGAACGACTAGTTTGGAACAAAAAGAGATTAAAAAAAGGATTTAGGGTGAAAACTAAGATGTGTTTTTAAAATTAGCGCATGTCAGGATAATGTGTGCTTCACGTTTATTTTATAACATTTATTACCTGCGTGTTGTAGCACATTATCGGTGCAAAACACATTAATAACATAATTTATATGAATTATACACGAAGTCTAAACTCATGTTGTGTGATACATTTTTCTACGTGTTTATAAATATTGCACTATTTTCGCTAAATTACTATATTATCTTGTAATTTTCATGCCATGCAATTAGCTGTTATGAAATATTTGCATTGTCAACCAGGAATTAATCCAATATTTGTATGTAAAACAGGAATAAAGATTTTACCTTTTTAATTTCTTGTTATGTGAACGGAAACAGGCAAAAATATGTGACATTAACTATATTTCGGGAATTCTTCCTCTTCCTAGAACATGCTAAAATGTCAACAAACTTGTATACATGTAATTCCTAATGTATCAGTAAAAAATCTAGGGGTTATTTTTGACCAATGTATTAACATGTATGAACATGTCACATCAGTATGCCGAGCTGCCTACTACCATCTTAAGAACATCCACTGTTTAAAAGCATTCTTGACACAAGAAGCACTTGTAACTGTAGTTCATGCCTTTGTTACATCTCGTATAGATTATTGTAACTCCCTGTTATATGGCATATCTGATTATAACATTAATCGCCTTAACCGAATTCAGAATAGTGCAGCTCGCATTGTAACAAATACTAGAAAATATGAACATATCACCCCAATGTTTCAAAATCTATATTAGCTACCTGTTAGAAAGCGTATCCATTTCAATATTTTATTAATAACTTAAAAATATATTAATGATATGACGCCAGAATACCTGTGTGAACTGGTATTCATTAGAAAGTCATCCCGAAAACGCAGGTTACTATTACAGGGGCCTATGTCACGGTTCAAGTCATATGGTGATTGTGCATTTAGTGTTGCAGATCCCACCTTGTGGAATAGGTTGCTGGCAGATATTAGAAATGCGTCGTATCTTGGAAATTTTTAATCTCTTCTAAAACATACCTGTTCAAAGTAACTTTCACAGATAAATAATAAATATCTTTTAAATCACTTACAGAGTTTTTACAGACATTTGTTTGGAGAATTATTATATTCAATATTATTTGTACAGCGCCGTTGAATGGCTCCTGCTAGTAAGAGCGCTTTATTAAATATACATTATTATTATTATTATTATATTTTTATACCTTTAAAAATACTTTTTTATAACGTTACTATAAATGATTCTATTTTTCACGACCGCCTAATAAAAGTTTAATAATGTTTATCTGGAAATGTAATACTTTTTTTTCTAAATCCGTTTACTTACTTTGTACTAGGATTAACTCGTATGTTAGATATATAAAAAGACACAATCGTGTATGAGAAACGTTTGTTTTCTATGTAATTTGTTTTAATAATATGGAGAAATTCCTTTAAATAACTGGCACGCGGTTAAAATTACACATTAACGGGTGCATTTAGTGTTTATTACAATTACATTAAAATCGTCCCGTCCTCTCTCACACACACGCGCGTGCACGCACGCACGCACACAGGCACGCATATATATATATATATATATATATATATATATATACGGTAGGTAACAGTCATGTAACAGCTAATATTACTTCCATCTATATTAGCTAGACTATAGAATGATGGAACTTGCTGTCAATAGAAACTGGATCAACTAACAAGAGTCCAAACAATAAGTCATAAACTAGTAGTCTCCTGTTAGCCACCATCATGACGTTCTTGTTGTCTGTTTTATGGTTTTATCCTGCTCAAGCGTCAACATTTCGATCTAGGTCAAAGCCTTATGTGGGTCAAGAACATAGATATTTCACTATGAGCCATATTGTAATATTCCGACGCTTCACAACAACAACAACAACACCAACAACAATAACATCCATAACAATAACAACAACAACACTACAAGATTACATATATCGGCAAACTTTCCTATTCAACATTTTAAGCTCCGCCAACCAGATCCAGGTCTGTGGCTTACAGCCGTCCTGGTGTATCCTGAAAATTTCGACTAAATGAAGGCAGTACCCTGTGATCCTTAAATCGTCCTGACTTCGAACTTCCGGGAACAGGATATCCTAACGCATAACATACAGTATTGTTGTTTTGTTACCTACACCTCAGTACCTTTGTCTGATCAGAACAACAACAACAACAACAACAACAACAACAGAAACTTGTATTTGGCAAGTACTCCCAGTTAAAAATTATCAGATTTACTAAAATTAATATGGTCCTCGACTTTGGGTATTTTCTGCCTTAACAAGATCAATAATACCTACAATCAATGATAGAAGACAATAGTCGATGAACACCAGGTGTATAGGTCAAAATAAATATGACGTCAGCCACACGAGGCCGCCAGCACCGTCAACGAATAAAACCACGCACAGACAGACAGGGAGACAGACACAGACATACACACACACATATATATATATATATATATATAATGTTAAAACTTTATTTTCCTTTGTCTGAAGCAATATGTGACATAATTCAAACGAAACACTCGATATAAAGATAGTGACTGCGACTTTAGATAAGTTCCCAATTTAATGATTTGAACTGCAACAGCTCGGGTCTGAATATTAACGACAGCTGCAACAGTTTGAATGATCAAAGATCAATAGAAACGATATGGCGAGTATCAGTACATGAAAACGGTGACCCTTTTTAGTATCGATTAGAACCGCTGAAGATATGGGTCTACCTAGAGCGTGTGTGTGCGTGTATCTGTTTAAGGCTCACTGTTGGTGTTAGTTGGTGAACAACGTCGGAGAGGCGCAGAACCTCTCGTCAGATGGTCAGAGTTGTGATGACCATCGAATGATCAGTGTATGTAGTGCCGTGTACGCAATGATATCATAGACAGGATATAGTGATATTCCCGAGAAGTACCATCCAACCTGTCAGCGATCTAAAAACCACACACACACACACACAGATAGAGAGAGAGAGGGGGGGGAGAGACAGACACACGTATGATAACTGGATAGGGACTTCAATGCCAACGATCTAATATGGACGACGATCGACGACATATAGCTGACGTGGTAGTCGGTAATAAGGAGACGAAGGAACCATTCTCGCTGATGAAGGGCCTCTTCATCCTCGGCGTCGGGATGTTTCTCGGCTTCTTCTTGGCCTACGAACTCATCAACACCACCGGCGACGTGCTACACTTCGATGACGTCATCAATCTTGGCTCGTTCAGGAAGACGCCACCCGGTGCTGAAAGGCTTAAGAGGCGAGAGGAGGAGGAGGAGGTGGTGCCGGCATACAATGGCGGTATGACGTCGGGCCAAAAAACGCTGCCATCGACGATGACAGCCGAAGAAGGTATTACTAACGCCGTGTCGACACCTGGCTCCAATATATCTAATTGGCGAAACGACGTAACATCTTCAGTTAATATATCAGATATTGACGATTATCTTCTGGAAATTGTAACCCAAGCCGCCAATCAGAGCACATCTTTTATTTACAACATCACCACGACAACGACTCTGCCGATAGCACCATGTTTTCGAAAAGATTACCAAATATGCCACGCCTGCGAAATAACCACCTCCATTAATAATACGTATGGGGGTGACGTCACGCTGGAAAATCTAGGTCACATGCTCTTCAAGGTGGAAATAATCGGTAAGATATATATATATATATATATATATATATATATACAATATTCTAACATATTCTAATATTTTGTTTTTGTAGAATGTCGATCTGCCAGATGATCTTACGACGGATTTATCGCAAACGTCAACCAATTGATGCGATTGTTTTATTTTGTCCAATCACAGATCGGCTTCAGGATAAGTGCCAAGATGGCGAATGGTGTCTCTCCGATGATTGGCTGTTGATCTCCGACAACAATGAATACCTTGACTTCTGTTACACTGGTCTGTGTCTACGAGACAACATGCCGGACGAATGTTTGGATGAGGTTAGATTACTCAATAATGAGAATACCGATATAGCAACACAAAGGAATTATAATCTAGCACATTTTGAAATGAAACATCCATTATTTCAGATGTTATGTTTCCTATTTGTGATTGTGCCATTCGTATGCGTTATCATTTAAAATCGTGTTATCATTTAGTATTATTAGTGACACCCCGAGAGCTCAGCGGGTAGAACGTCGCACTGCAAACTCTCAGGTCACAGTTAAAAGTCCAACTCATCTGTACCTATGAGGGCGCCTCCGTGGTCTAGTTGGTAGCGCGTTGGATCACAGATCACTATCACCTGAGTTCGAATATCGACATGGGCATATCTGAAGGATATTTCATATTTGACTTCGCTTCATTGCCTTTGGAGGTCGCTCGGCCCTTTTAGCCTACCATGTGCACAAAGGTGGCCATAAAACACCAATAATCACCTCTGTACCTATGCAAGATTTCCCAGGCAAGTCGATTCTCGGCCTTATATCTCTGATCTGATCAGCACCCAGGGTAAACAAAGTATTCATTTACACAGTTTCGTGGCAGTGAAATGACTCGTTTGTTTGAAATACGCTAATATATTATTTCGCTATTAGTACTACGTGCAACATTACATTGTACTTGTACTTCCTGATGCATACCCTTATCACCGTTTAATATTCCAATTATGACAGCTGCGAAGACAAATATCGATCGTCTACTTAACTGATCGTGGGCGCATCCGTGGTCTAATTGGTAGCGCGTTGGATTACAGATCACTACCACCCGAGTTTGAATCTCGGCATGGGCATATCTGAAGAATGTCTCACCTTTGACTTCGTAAAACATCAATCTTCATCATCATCATCATCATCATCACTTAATTGATCGTACATTCATGTGGATAATCCCTTAGTCTAGTTATCAGATAGAGTATAGTATATCTTTGTTATCAATCAACATCAAGTTTATTAATTGAAGGACGAAATTCAATCATCATTTTCTCACTCCTCAGTGACTGAGGGTCCTCACAAAGTGTCAATACAAATGCTGCTATATTACGGCCGTTTGTGCATACGATAAGCTAAACGGGTTAAACAACGAACAACGATAATCGGGCGAAGTGGAGAATGTAACAGCTTTCAGACTTTTCACAGTCGTGTTTTGAGCCCGGATGCTAGAAATCTGTGGCGAACCACGCTACCGGTTAGGCCAGGGATATGCATCGACAGTAACCACGAGTGAAGCACAGATAATAGTTTGCTATGAAGACTGTATGATGTGTGTCTGTATACTACTAAATAGATTAAAGACGAAGGGAAATATAATATAATTGTTTTAAATGTCGATAAACAAGAAAATGTTTAACAAAAACATTTAGACGTTATGGCATAAAAATAGGAAAATCTAATTAACAAACCGGTAATATGCCTTAATTGCCAATCTCGACGCGGCCATATCTGAAGGATGTTTCATCTCTGACTTCGCTTCATTACCTTTGGAGTTCGCTCGGCCCATTTAGCCTACCATGTGCACAAACGTGGCCGTAAAACATCAATCATCAATCATTAATAATCGACCAAGTACAAATAGTAACAAATACAGCTCACTATATGGGATGTAAATAATAATTAATATATATTAATAAATTCAGGTATAATCAGGTGAAATGTAATGAGTGAGATAACTGAGTCCCACCCTCCCCCCTCCGGCCTTCGCAGTACTCTGAGAGTAAATACATTATGATAGAGTAAACGCAATAATAGAAATATGTATGTACATGTACTCTCTGTGTCGTAATAATACAAATGTGTTGTTGTTTTACGACCCACTTTTGTGCACAACGTAGGGCTAAATGGGCCGAGCGACCTCCAAAGATCATGAGGCGAAGTGAAAGATGAAACGGTCTTCTGACATAGCCCGGGCGGGGTTTTAACCCAGGTGCTACATATCTGTGGCCAACCGCGCTACTAGTCAGGTCATCGAGGTGTCCGACTCTGTGTGTCGTATTATATCGACCACAAGAAACATTTGTTATCAAAATGTCAGACATTAAATTAGTTCTTGTGGACGAAGTGGAATTATTTAACATCTGTGTCGACCAAAGGAAACAAATCCCACAAATACAAGCATAAGACTGATTCGAACCCACAACCTGATGGTTTGTATGGCAGTACTTTAACCACTGTGCCATCGAATGTGGATCAAGTAAATAACCCATGTCGAGAATAGGTTCGTTCAGATGTTGTGTCGAACCCCCCCCCCCCCAACACACACACTCACACACACATTCTTTTCTTCAGGATAATTTTCATCTTTCTTTTAACATCTCTTCGCAGAAGCGTCGGTTGATAGTATCCACCCTAATGTTGTTGTGTAGTGTCGTCAATGGTACGGCCAATATTACTGACCAATGCTTCTTGTCGCTGCGTAAGATGTCACACGTCACCATGGCGAAGCTCTATACTGAAGACGACCATTGGGAAACGTGCGAAGCTCGGAGTAACTGTTCTAACACCTGTCACCAGGTAGGTGTACTTATATGATTAACACATACAGGGTCATACTTCTAGATTTAATGCTGTTTTATACACGCTGGTAGGACTTTGCGTCTAGATAACACATCATTGTTTACACATAAATATATTTTTTACATGTAATTAAATATAAGTTAGCTATTTAAAAGTACCTGTTCAACAATCTGTCACTAACTATTTGATGTTAGAATGAAATAATGATCTCTCTCTCTCTCTCTCTCTCTCTTATATATATATATATATATATATATATATATATATATTGCTAGGTCGCCAGAGGTCTCTACTGTATGGATGAAATATGTGAGCATAAAAAGGAAATATACGAACAGTAAGTTCAATTTTATTCCTTCACTGATTTATGTAGACAAAACTGGAATATGAACAATCAATGTTTATATTTGATAACCTAAATAGCATCAGTCAATAGCTAGTTTTATGAGCACATATTTTAAACAAATAGGTATTCCCAGTGGCATTGGTACTTCGGAACAGATGGCGACATCTGTCAAGTAGACAACAACACCATCTGTAATTTTCTCATATCACCGGCTGAATCCTGGTATGACAGCGTGTGGAGGGTAAGTAAGCATGCGCACAAACATGCAAAACGCCCGCATACTCGATTTCCGACATGGTACATTATGCTATCAAGTTAAATTCTAGTAAATGACTGCAATTTTATATCATGGCCATTGGATACCAGCTCTACACATTACTTTGTTGACATTTATTAAGTAAAAAATGAATCAAATAAAAACCTAAGATATTAATTTTTGTGTTTATCTGTATAAAAAAAATTTAACAAAATTACCTGAAATATATTATATCATATATAATATCTAGACATTTTATGAACAGTAGCTTCGTTGAAACGTTATAAAATGATTGCCGTGTAAAACAATGAACGCATCACAGAGGTATTCGTAGATTTTGTTAAAGCTTTTGATACTGTTAATTTTGGCCATGCTCTTAATGAACCGTGCCTATTGATTCCTGGTCCATACACAGCAGTATCATAGTCCTTTATATTTCTTACACAAATTCCGCTTATTGATACCTTTGTGATATTTAAAACACAGCCTACAAATACAACTCTGTAAAATAGTTGCCAGTTTCAACATTCATATTACATCACTTCAACGAAAGCAAATGCACACAAAATGCTGAAAAGGAGTATGCTTGAAGCATTGCTTATATAATGCACCCACCGCCATCACTATTTTGTGCACATCTTCAAAAGTAGGAATTAAACTAAGATTTGTTTATCTTGAGCAATTATGTTCCTAGGATTATAATGCTCTATGTGTTCGCTTCACTGCGTTACTTAGGTCTAAACATTTTGTATATATATATATATATATATATATATATGTATGGAGGGAGAGAGAGAAGATGATTTAATGATTGTTATAAATAATTTGATACAATCAACCCTCTGTTACCTCATATTACATAATAATGTGTAGGGGGAGTTGGCTAATGGAAGCCTTATTACCAACGCGATCTGAGAACATAATCAATACTAAAAGATGTTTATTGTTTAATATCAATCTATAACCATTTTTACAAAATTTCCATGGATAGCAATAATAAACCTACATATTCTTGGTGCCCACAACAACAACAACAACGACAACAACAACAACAACAACACACACACAGAAAGAGAGAGAGAGACAGAGATAATAAGATCATCAGTAGACATAACGGGAAATATATTACTAAAACAACAGGATCACCTTAAAAATAACACGTCATGGAATCTCCCCCCCCCCTCCGCCGATCTTAATATCTCTTACTTTATTAAAATAAATATTATATTATTGCAGAATTTAAAGAAGATTCACGTCACAGACATGACGGATGCTCGCGTTCTATCCGTCGTGATAGTATCCGGAATGATTATGGTCGTCGGTGTCGTGGCTAGCGTGTTGGCCTGCGCCAGGAAGGGACCGCTCCTGAAACGTTACTCTCGGGATCGAGTCGACTATACCCCGGTCTGTGATGACGAAGATGATCAAGTGTTTGATACGGCGTGATGATATACATGCCAACGTTATGACGAGCCTGGCCGTCCATCAGACAATAGCCGACGTGTTTGATGGCACCGAACATTATGACCACGCCTAGCAATGCTGCCCGCTGGCGTCATAATCCCCCTCAACGCGCACACACACACACCGCAGTACAGCATATTAATAATAATAAGAAAACACTAATCGGGCGCTGATATGTAAATCGTGGAATCAAAACAATTTCATTAGTGGCGATTAATGTAACAGATTCTTTATTGTACGTCATCTCTTTTTCTCTATCGCTCTCTCCTGACTCCATTATATTATATACTCGTTATATCGGTAGATAAAACACAGAAATAAAACTGTGTCCAGTCTTAATACTGCTCGCTTAATCAATTAGACACTTGTTTATACGCTCGATATAAAGGAGCCATTTATTTGTCGGTGGAAACACTTCGGTATTTCGATTACAGTATTTGGCTATTTCTTTTCATTAGAAACATGAATTACTATAGAGCTATGTGTACAATAGATCGATATTATTTCCCATCAGTTATTGTTATTGGTCAATTGATATTGTCGGCTGGTTTTTGTCTTGTTTTGCTTCGTTTGTGTCACGTGATCTCGATGATTGGTTAATAAAAAACAGTTTAGAAATAAATTGGAAGTAACTGGAACGTGAAAACATTTGAGGACAACAACACACACACACACACAGACACATGAACACGCATACCGTATTTGCCATGTACGAAAGGAAGATGCTGTGGATCTCGCCCAGACCTGGTGTAAGATTTATGTATGTGTAGTTTTGTGGAATTTAATATTTTTTGGCTGCGTAGTTCTGCGTACTCTGGGGTCAGTGTCAACAGACACACACACACACAAACACCTAGAGAGAGACGGGGGAGCTCGTCCCCTTTTCACACTTTGCTCCTCAATATATTCCGCCCTTCACACCGATTCTATGTCTGCCCAAAGAGTGCCACTAGATGTCGCTGTCCAGCATACGAAGATCTCTCCACACCGCACACCCCCATACAAACATCAGTAAAGATACTGATTAGTGTCCCTGATGTAACGTCTACCGAATACCGACGCCAACGAGATACAAAAGACGACTACCGCCTCCTCTAAACACCACAATATTTTGGTGAGGTGTATCTCACATCAAGGTCAAAGACCTCATCACTTCCGTAAAATAAAGAACTTGTTTAGAGCTCGTACTCATCACATTTTAGAGATGGAAAAGTAAAATATAGGACGTTAATAAATAGAGTGAGTGAGTTCGTTTAAGCCTCGACGCTAGTCGCATCTGGGATTTATGACCGATCGCGGACTTCCTAGGTAAACATCCTACAAAAACGGATAGAGGTTGGATTCGAAGCGACATGTTGGGAGGTTTGCACCGCAACGCTCTAACCACTGTGCAGTGTGAGAGCCGTTATAAGAAGCAACTATACAAACATACTTGATATATGTAATGTTCTGACCATCTATACAACCGTTCTTCGTATGATAGACCTACCTGTCTGTATCCCTATCTCCCAATCTCTTTATTGTTCAAGTTGGATGAACGTTATTTGTTGACATACTTCGACCCCACAAGACACGAAGTCTTCGAAGAATAGAGCAAAGAATGGTTTAAGAGAAGAACATTTCTTGTTGACCATGACTAGTCATAATGTTCGTTATAATGATGACGATGATAATTGATGTTTTATTGTCACTTTTGTCCACAAGGTAGCTAAATGGGCCGAGCGACCTCCAAAGGTAATGAAGCGAAGTGGAAGGTGAAACACCCTTCAGGTATGCCCATGTCGAGATTCGAACTCAGGTGGTAGTGATTTGTGGTCCAACGCGCGTGTTCTCGATAATGTCGATATATTGTTGACACTTTCCCGTAAGGTTTCAGAATCAGAGAGGATAGAATCTTCTGACCGCGAGATCGAATCTCACTGTTACCTGTATCTCTGAGATGTGTCATCCCATCATCTTAATTACTCACGGAGTAGCCTCGCGGTCATAAGTTCCAGAAGTCAACAACGTCGAAGTTAAAGATCACTCATCACCGTTTCTTCTGATAAATATTCTTCATGATTCCGATCACGATTGGCCAAATATCTCTAGATCATGGCTTCATACTGTTTATTGAATGGTTGTTCATATTCCCCACACCATTCACAGGGGAGCAGTACGGAAAGATGGAGTCGAAATACCCTGAGAATGGTCACTACTAGAGTGCATTACGTCCTCAGGGGTCCTCCCTTTTAAAAATCAATTCAGTGGAGACGGCAGCGCCAGTTAACGTAGTCATCCGCCCACGATGTTATGAGCCGAGAAATTAATCCATGGAAAAGTTTCGACCTCTTGATGGCATCGAACCCGTGACCCTTGACACAAAGTGCAACGCGCTTAGCAGCTAGCTATATGAAGAGTGTTCGTGGATAAAACAAATAGCGTCTGAATTTATCCTTATTGAGGTACTATGTGTAATAGAGAGTTACCAATTTTTGTACAGACAATAAACCATTTAAGACGTATTCAATATTACCTGAATTTCGTCTTACCTATAAAAAATACTATACAACGACAAATAAAATACGTTGAAATCAGCGAAACTAGTACTATTGGCAACTCGAATGAAAATAATTTGCGTTTTCAGAAACTTTGACGGAATATGTCGGCATCGAGAGGCCAAGAAAGCGACACTTTCCTGTACTATTAATCCCGATTAATCCAATCCCGACGACCATCGGGAGTACTGCTGAAGTCCGTTTCTTGGCACCGATGCCCTGAAATTACGTCGGCACTTAAAAACCAGAAGTTGAGTAATGAGTTATTATCACCGCAATGAAGCGATTATATCAGAAAAGTAGCTACAAATTACAAAATGACTTTATAGCAAAAGGTGATAGCTGACATAACAACAACGACAATAATAACAACAACAAGTAACATAATAATAATAATAATAATAATAATAATAATAATAATAATAATGTATGATGATTTATATAGCACCAGCTTCAATTGTGTTGTTCTAGGGTGCTTTACATATATTATTATCCCCGACTCAGATATACTTCAATCCGGCAGCTACCTCAACTCCCAAAGAGGCATACAACGCATAGTGCCATTATAGGCGGAAAGCGTTACTCAAACACATAAACATCACGTCCTGTCAGGTTCTCATTTTATGGATGAGTGAACCAGACGTCAACATGACGAAATTGCAACTCCCGGAGCCTCGAACCGGTGACCCTTCGTGTACGAGCCCTACGCTCTAACTAACCTGTGCCATCACGACATGTGACAACAACAACAACAACAACAACAGCCACAGCACGTCTATATATTTAGAAACACGACCAGCGTGTACGTCTGTCATCAATAGATCGGTATAAGGTTTGGTCAACTTATTTGGGGGCTAATTGGTAGTCAATGGATTACAAACTGAAGTTTCCAACTCCTCCAAATGTCTCTCCGTTCTCCCGAATTTCGTAGACCAATCCAGTTAGCTTGTTTCTCGACTCACAATGTTGTGTAGCTATGTGTGAGTGAGTGTGTGTGTGTAGCTTATTACTTTAAATGGCACTGCCATCTTACCTAAAGTAAAGTTAGAGTGTCAAACACCATTCAGTACCTGACGTTTTTACCGAAGTAACTCATTGTATCATCTAGTTCTATGTACATATATCGGCATATATGTTAGCTGTTGTTATTACTGATATGGAACTAATAAAACAGGTATTAGTTATTAGGCAATATTTCCTGGCTAAGCTCAGACATCATCATAAAATAAATAACGATGTCAGGTAAATATTATTAGTATAGTAGAGAATAGAGTTATTATTTAAAATATGAAGGAATATTGTTTTATATTATGTAGCTTTTTCAAACGTTTAAATATATGTTATATGTAACTTCATCAGAATATACACACACAATATATATATATATATATATAACACACACACACTATATATATATATATATATATATATACACACACACACACACACACACACATATATATATATATATACACACACACACACACACACACACACACATATATATATATATACAGACATACAAACATATATTTATTTATATACATAATGTACACGGGACTTTATGTTTTTATGTTAGTTTTACTGATAAAACGACTGAATATAATTTTATAAATGACTGATATGTAATTTTGTTGTTTGATAAATTTGTATCAGTTTTTCAATTGGATATTTTAGACTTCAGTGAAGATGGAAGTTGATAGAAGATTCGAAAGGTATTGCTCTCTCTCTCTCTCTCTCTATATATATATATATATATATATATCAAGGCTTGAAGTGTTAGATTTCAGTTCACTGATACCGACAACAGATTTAAAAAAGTATCGCATTTCCCATCAAATGATCATCTCATAAATATGATGAGTCTAATTCTATCCACTCCCAAATAATGTAGTAATTTATTAATGATCATAAGTTATAACTATACAATTCTGAATAAAATTTAGCTTTAAATAAATTCTTCCTTGTTGTTTCTATGAAGTAAATATGGAAACATTAATTGATGTTCGCGGACAGAAACGTCTCAAATGAAACACAAGGTAACTATTATTAACTATGCCAAGGTATATCTAACATCCATTGTCGATTTGATAATTTCAAACATTCTTAATAACCTTAAATCGATCAAATGTACAGAATCAAACAAACCCAATAGGACGTAACCCCCCCCCCCCAGATTATACCATTTATTATTGTATATAAATTATATTTATTCGCGATCACAAGAAATAATTGTTTTATATTCAACGAGATAGTTGTAAACGGCACATTAATTAGTTTTAACGATTCTGTTATTTTCATAACTAAAGTCTCGACGACTTAATTCACGTCGTAAAACATTAAAGCGCCAACATTTAACTGTATACGATAAAATCAACCTTCCAGATTGTTGGTCTATGATGATGATGATGATGATTGATGATTGAACAAAAGTATGACATAGAGGAAGACATCGTACCTTCTACCAGCCTCAAAGTCGATGGTATTATTATGTGGTACATATGGTGTGTTTAAAGGTCAGTGCATGGAGGAAGGACATAGGCCTACTCAAGTGTAGTTCACAGTTTACTTTGTTATTCTTGAGAAAATTAAATCTATTTTAGAGGAATTTAAACTTAACACCATGATTTAATTGTTATGAATTTGTTTATAATAATAATAATACTAATACAGCGTCAATTTATTTTTTCCTGAATCCCATGGAGAATCCCATATATATACAAGTACGAGCCTACATACGTTGTGTAAATATATCTGTATACATTACGACACTTTGAAGAAATTAGACAATACTTCCATTCATCACCAAGGGTTCGAGATTATAGTTTGGTAGGTTCGTTTACTTTGTTGAGTCATTGTTTTATTGTTATTCTGTTCAGGTTAGGCTGTGAAAATATGGTTTATTTAAGTGCCATACAGAATGTATATTGATTGTGTTTCCGATATTTTTCATACTTTGACCACTCTGTTATGAACAATTAAATTAAATTAGATGCATAATGCCATAGCTGTTGCGCAATTTATAATAAATATCTGAATACTGTCTTGATATAAATATCTAAGAACGTTCTCCAACAGGTTGTACCATAATAACAGGTATGATAAACAGAGCAAATGTTTTCCCTTCACTGGGTCAATGGGTGTATTTATGCAACATTGATCATTAATCTACAATAAGCTAGGATTATGATTATTTTAAGCAGTTTATACATACAAGAGAACTACCAAAGACTGATACGCCCACAAGGTGTTATATATATATATATATATATATATATATATATATATGTGTGTGTGTATGTTTGTGTGTAAGTGTATGTAAGGATCCCCCCCCCACCATACATTATCACCTGTTGACCACTCTACCTGTCACCTTACCCCGATATCCAACAGTTCCCATTTATAACCAGAGCCGACTTGCAGCTGTCATATGGCTTAATTGTGGCACATTTCCAAGAGTTATCTGTTCTGACAACTAATAAAATAGACATGGTAAAGGTGTCAATGCTGTCATCCTCGGTGTCAAGACACGTGCATCTCGTCGTCTTTATCATTCCTCAGGCTTCTCGGTGATGAGAGTTACATCGACAATGTGTTGACACCATAGTGTCGATGTCAGTGGCTGGTTTGTTGGCTGGCTGGTTGGTTGGCTGGCTGGCTGGTTGGCTGGCAGTGTGGCACGAGCTAACTGAGGTGTCAGAAAACTCATCACAGACAATAAGCACTTTGTTGGTATTGTTCACTTACCTGTCTACAGTTAGTGGGTATTACTTGTCGCTTGGTGGATTAACGGTTGAGTTAGATTTGAGGTAATTTTGTTGCTTTTTGTTAGGCTAGCCGATGGCGTACTCCTCCCTCTTCTTTCTCTCTCTCTCTCTCTCTCTCTCTCTCTCTGTGCGTGTGTGTGTGTGTGTGTGTGTGTGTGTATGTCAAAAACAAATCTAAGTAACCGTAATAATTTTTTTAATCTCCCATCATTCTTTTACTTTAAAGTAAAATGATGCACAATCCTAATAATTTAATCCACAGCGTTTATGACACGTTATTTTTCTTAACAAATCGGAAATATAATATTTTTGGATTCGTGGAAAAACTATTTTCTACACACTCAACGGACTAGTAAACTTCACAACAAATAACACAACGCTCCGTTATGTCATTTATAGTGTCTTGGTTGCAAACATCCCGGTTATGAGATCGAATCCCATTGATGCCTATGGAATGTTTCATCTATGAAAACAGTTTCGAACTGATCATATCAATAGACAGGCAGGGATCAAATTCGCTCGCTCTGGATCAAATTCGCTCACTCACTCACTCACTCACTCACTCACTCACTCACTCACTCACTCACTCACTCACTCACTCACTCACTCACTCACTCACTCAACAAGTAATAAATACGCCACTAATTTATATCTCCAATAGTCAAACAGTCAACAAGATACACAAACAAGCCAACGTCACCAATTATTCGGCCATATCCCGACATTAGCATGGGACGGACATGAATCGTTTCCGGACACGAAACCCGCCCCTAAATGGACTTCACCCTATCAACCGGAAGTGGGTCGTCCGCTCGGATGATGTCGTTAATTACTTATCTTCAGCGATAGTTAGGAGACACCAGACCGAGTTGGTTGTTGGTTTTCCGTGCACAGGTTTGTTTCTGGATCTGAAATCATTAGCAATGACCTCAAACGTCGAGAGCTAATGTCGTCTGCTCGTGCTCAGAGTTCAATGGCGGGAAATGGAGAGAGAGAGAGAGAGAGAGAGCGAGCGAGAGAGAGAGAAAGAGAGAGAGAGAGTGAGTGAGTGAAAGAGAGAGAGAGAGAGACCAAGTTGAGTAGCTTGTGGGAGAAGTGGCTCAATCTGCGAAGAAGTGCGAGCGAAAAACTGTCTTCTGTTCTAGTCAACTGCTATTGGCGGCTTCGCTAAAAACCGAACAAAATTCGAGGAAGGATAATATTATGGCTACCAGGCGTCCGTCGCCGGAAGACAGTGAAGTGATCGCTGTTCTGAACAAAAATTATTGTCGACGTCTAGAATGGGTAATGTTGACGTCATTGTTACAGTGGTCATTATGGTGGCTTAAAATTGTGTTAGAATTAATATCAATCTACTGGGAAAAGTCTTTTATTGGTAGACAATTCAAAATGTATTTATAGAGAGAGGAGACACACATGCACACATACACACATAGACATACACGGACACGGACACACACATACAGAGAGAGAGAGAGAGGGGGGAGAGACACACACTCACACATACAGAGGGGGAGACACTCTCAAACACCACCCAGAGAGACGGACGGACGGACGGACGGACGGACGGACGGACGGACGGACGGACGGACGGACGGACGGACAGACAGACAGACAGACAGACAGACAGACAGACAGACAGACAGACAGACAGACAGACAGACCATATATAGGGGTATTATTAAATCATTCACCGCACCAAGCCAGTGATTAACTACAGCAAATATAAAACTATCCCATAATACTCAATAAGAAGCTTGGTACCAATCAGCGTACAGTCTTATAAGTAGCTTTATACTCCATTGTCTATCACGTGCCACCAACAATCAATCACGTCATAAGACGACGCCTGCGCGGTGGTTAGGTAACAGCCGGAAGCGACGATTGGTTAACGCTGGGTTACACTATTTCGGTTGTCAGAGTAACATGTAGCAATCTTTACTTGGTTAGTAATACCAGCCGTTCAATTACACCACCAACATATAGGTTATTAGCCGTGCTTAGGATAGTCGGCCATCTTGGATCAAAGTTCAGCAAATAAAAAAGAATGATTTATATACCTAAGGAAATCACGGTGGTATATATATATATATATATATATATATTATACCATCAGGAGCTGTTCAGAGGGGATGTACGGTGATTCCTCAACAAGATATATGTAAAAGCCAATAAGAAATTTAAACACGATCAACATTACCTGTTGGTGACAGCAACCCTGAACATGTGAACGTTTAGAACAGATAGACACCACCAACAACATGTTACACAAATAGGGGACTGTCACACTAAAAATACAACATCCCACACACAGGTAGTAACAACAACAGTGGTTTTATATATATATATATATATATATATATATATCTTTGCCCTCATGGGAAGAGCGTGAGATTATTTACCTATGGTCATTCTGTGCGGGAGGTCGCAGGTTCGCGAACATACTATTTATTCTAAATTCTAAATTTAAGACCATATGCGTCTCCCTCATTTTAGGTTGCCGGCCACTTTAAAAACTGTCATTTCGGTCATTACACACACACACACACATATATATATATATATATATATATATATATATATATATAATTGGTAGACTTTAAGTTGTAAGTATTTGCCATTATGGAGCTCCATCATTCTGAATTCGCTGAAAGTGAGCCACCTCACAATCATATATTTTATAAACAATAGTCTATATGAGATCTCACAAAAGCATGAACCAGAGTAACAAGTAACAAGAATCGTTTTACACAGTGGATATTCTTAATATTGTAGTAGGAGGCTCAGCATATGATGTTACATGTTCAAAAATAGCCCCTAGAGTTGTACATGTCCTTCAGGGGTAATGAAAGAATCACCAATCTTTAATGCTAGTGCTTTACGGATTTTAACTTTAATTGATGAAGCGAAATAGATCATATCTGTCTTATCATCATTTAATTTTAGAAAAATTTTAATCATCCATAGCCGAATATCAACAATAAAATGTTCTAAATTCTTCAAGGAAGATGGAATAATATAATTAAATGTCACGGATCCAGTTGTATATACGATTGCGTGTCATCGACATAGAAATGACATTTATTGCAACAGCACTGCGCACTAATCCCAAGAAGATTTGTAAACATCGCGAAATTCAAAGGACCAAAATCCGATCTCTGTGGTACACCAGATAATAAGGACAGAGAATCATATAGAATACCATGAACAGACAGGCGTGGAGCGTTGTTCTAAAAAAACGCATCTTTCATAGTGAAAACAACATTAAGGTCAACTGTATCAAATGCATCAGACATGTCCAGAAGATATCAATAGATATTATGATATTAATTTATATCCGAAGCAAGGCTGAGTTAGTGCTGAGATCACTTTTGTATACAGAAGTAAGTAAGTGCTTTTATTCCTCCATATACTGTACATAATTGACATAAACTACAATATTTTTTTCATGATACAATATACAGAGAGGTAACACCAATAACCTTATAGGTTGAGAACCCATGACAATAATATACATTATTTGACATTCAAGACGAGATATATAAAGATAATGGGTTAGGTGTTTTATTTAGGTTATCATTGAATATCTATTTGTTTAGATGGAAATAAATGTTCTTTCCATAATTTTAGAAAACAATAAAACATTTTAAATAGGTCTGTAATTGTAAATTGTAATTGTAAATAACAGTCCAAAGTTTTGTTTGTTTTAATTAATGGTTTTACAAGGGCACCTTATATGGATCTCAGGAAAACACACCCAGAGATAGATAAATATTTATTAACTATCTTTGTAACTGGCTTTATCATAACATCCAGACAATCTTCACCATGTATGTAGATATAGAGTTACTTTTACAGAAAACATTTTATTACCTCGTCAACGACTATATGACATCAATCCCTATTAGAGGTTCAAACTGTCATTGAAATATCACACCAGAATATTATTAACACGCACGCACACGCACACACACACAAGAATCTGTCTAAATCATATCATGTAAACACCGATATCAGGTGCAAATCGGACCCAGCTCGTTGTTCCTGATTTTCCCAATCTAAACTAATACTAAAGATTCTTTATAAACCAGCCATTGACTATCCTGAATAACAGCTCAATATTTCATCCCATCATAAATTAACTGAATATACCAATTTTTGGAAAAGCGAAATGTCCAACGTGATCGATATATCATTGAACAAAATTCATTGTTTATCGTGTACAGCTGTATTAGATTAGTATACCCGTCCTCTTGGGATCATTGCACAGCAATATGGCGTTAAATATCACTTGTATGCTGATGACACACAGCTGTATATATCACTGGATCCCGACAATGAGTTAAATTTCTCCTCTTCCTTAAAGAATTTAGAACTTGTATTGTTGAAATTCGGCTATGGATGACTCAAAATCTCCTAAGACTAAATGATAATAAAACAAATATTATATATTTGGCATCACTAGACAGCAGCATTACAGATGGGTGCATCTTCGATTACCGCTAATGGGTCAGTAAAAAATCTCGAGGTTATTTTTGACCAACGTATTAACATGCATGAACATGTCACATCAGTATGCTGAGCTGCCTACTACCATCTTAAGAACATCCACTGTTTAAAAGCATTCTTGATACAAGAAACACTTGTAACTGTAGTCCATGCCTTTGTTACATCTCGTATAGACTATTGTAACTCCCTGTTATATGGCATATCTGATTATAACATTAATCACCTTCAGCGAATTCAGAATAGTGCAGCTCGCATTGTAACAAATACTAGAAAATATGATCATATCACTCCAATTCTTCAAAAACTACATTGGCTACATGTTAGACAGCGTATCCATTTCAAGATTCTGTTAATAACTTATAAATCTATTAATGATATGGCGCCAGAATACCTGTGTGAACTGGTTTCCATTAGAAAGTCATCCTGAAAACTCTAGGCCATCCAGTCAGATACTATTGCAGGTGCCATTGTCTCGGCTCAAGTCATATGGTGATTGTGCGTTTAGTGTTGTAGCACCCACTTTATGGAATAGGTTGCCAGCAAATATTAGAAATGCGTCGTTTCTTGGATATTTTAAGTCTCTTCTAAAAACACACCTATTTAAGGTCGTTTTCACAGATAAATAATTATTATCTTTTAAATCATTACATGGTTTTTACACACATTATTTGGGGTATTATTATATTACATATTATTTATACAGCGCCTTTGAATGGCTCCTGCTAGTAAGGGCGCTTTATTAAATATACGTTATTATTATTCTGAGGCGCTGTACAGTATTATTATCCTTGACTCAGACCTGTTTCCACCCAGCACACATCTCAACCCCCAAAGGAGCATACAACGCATGCTGCCATTATAGGCGCAAAGCGTTACTCAAACACATAGCCATCGCTTATAAATCTATTAATGATATGGCGCCAGAATACCTGTGTGAACTAGTGTCCATTAGAAAGTCATCCCGAAAACTCAGGTCACCCAGTCAGATACTATTGCAGGTGCCAGTATCTCGGCTCAAGTCATATGGTGATTGTGCGTTTAGTGTTGCAGCCCCCACTTTGTGGAATAGGTTGCTGGCGGATAGAGAGAGAATTCATTCATGATTTGCATATCGATTGAATAGTGTGTGTGTGTATATATATATATATATATATATATATATACAAATTAATCAAAGTACATTTATATACCTAAGAAAATCACGGGACAAATATAGGCAGATTGGCTGTCTTCCTATTTGCCCCCACAACACATAAATAACACCTAAACAGACACACATCTTGACAATTTTAAATCCCTTCTAAAACACCTGTTCAATGTCGCATTCACAGATAAATACTAATTATCTTTTAAATCTCGTATAGATTTTTTTACGGACATATTATTTGGGGTATTATTTTAAATATTGTACTTATAATCAAATATACAAGTCTCATATATATATATATATATATATATATATATATATATATATATAATATATATATACTCCAATTGTCGCTTAATAATAGGCTTTCAAATATGATAAATAATGGTGATATTCAGCACAATTCGTGATGAATGTATATCATATAGCGGATACACATCAATATCAACATGTCCGTTCCTCACAGAATACGTCTTCCTCTTGAGCTTGATTTAAATGTAAAAGTGAAACTTATCAAGGAAGCCAGAATCAGGCCAAAGCTTTTCACAGTAAATACATACAGTGTCGGTGTCAGCACAGGGTCTGACGTCCTGTAAAAGACCCCTGTCCTACTTAGACAATATGAATGCAGTGACGATGTCAAAACAGAAACGATTTGATAATGCGTGCAAATTTGAGGAACTCAACAGATTAAATTTGGAGAGGTTTTAAACAGTTCGGGATAAAGACTATCCAATCGTTGGTATAATTATCCGAAGTAAAGCTAACCAGGACGGTTTACCTAAATAAAACCGGCAACCTTTCTAATCCTGCCATTCTTGGTCATCCTATGGAAGGCCAGTTTAGGTAGGTCCCACTCACTCACTCACTCACTCACTCACTCGGGCACCTCCGTGGTCTAGCGGTAACGTGTTGGACCACAGATCACTACCACCCGTGTTTGAATCTCGGCGAGGGCATATCTGCAGGGTGTTTCATCTTTGATTCCCTTCATTACATTTGGAGGTCGCTCGGCCCATTTAGCCTACCATGTGCACAAAAGTGGCCGTAAAACACCAATCATCATCATCATCATGATTCACTCACTCAATCTCTCTCTTTCTATATATATACGATGCATGCCAAAAATTGCCTAATATTGAATATTAATTTGCGAAGAAAAATAAACCAAAAGCCTGAAACCGAAAGCACAAAACAGGATGTCAATATAAATAATAATGTCAAAGATGAAACATCCTTCAGATATGCCCACGCCGAAGTTCGAACTTGGGTTGTAGTGGTCTGTGGTCGAACGCGCTACCAGTTAGACCACTGGCTGAGATTGAGAACAAAAATATTTCGACGATGCGGTAGTGAATTCGAGGCGAGAAAGTGAGACTTGGTGCAAATATAGTTTTGCTGAATAAAGAGAACCAATAAAATATGTTTCGATTCGATTGAACTAAAAACTGTATATATCATGTACAAAACAAAACACGCTACTCTAATCCAAACTATTAAAAAAAACATTTTGATGCTCAGAAATTCTGTTAATTCAAACACCAAAACTAAATATAAACTAACACAATTCTTTAGATCACGTGGTATGAAATAAGATGGGATAATCTACTGCTATATATTAAGTAGCTGAATAACATTATTTGTTTGTTTATATTGCATACATTCAGAAAATATATTGTTATTCAATTTGGTTATTCAAGTTATTCTAATTAAATAACGAATAGATTTGTCAGGATTGAACATGTGATAACGAATAAATCTAACTGAAATTTTATGGGAAGGCATGAATGGTCCCCCCCCTCTGTGTGTGTGTGTGTGTGTATGTGTGTGTGTGTAAAAGGCGCTGGCACAGATAATAAAGAATCATTAATACAACCTCGGAACAATTCACCAGAGGACGGAATCTAAAAGACCAAAAAGCCAATTACCAAGTTAACTTGTTAACTAACTACTGTATTTCATGTCAATCTCTTCACTGCGGCTTCTTTGTTCAAATCAATAATTTAAAAGTCGCAAATCTCTACTGTCACTGTCCCGAAAAGATCGGTTTAGGCAACGAACAATAGCCATACACCGACAATCCGCTTTGGATAAAAGAAACTCACAAGTTCAGCAATTTCTTCATGAGGAAAACGACAATTATCACGATTAGGATCATTTCTGATTCCACAAATAATACTAGAAATATATCCATGGATGGGAATATTATGTTTAATAACAAAATGCTCAGCTTATGCCACTGCTAACAGCCATTATCAATAGGTCAATGGACGAGTCAGTGATGCCGTTGTGTTTGAAACGAAGCACCATAGCCCCGCTGCTTAAGATATCTGGGCTGGATAAGGAACATCGTCCAATTTCGAACCTTCCTTTCATCTCCAAACTTATTGAAAAGGTAGTAGCAAGGTGCATAGAAGAGCACTTAGAGCACAATCATCTAAATGACACTTATCAATCTGCTTATCGTCGAGGTCACTCAACAGAAACTGCTCTCTTGCAAGTGCAAGGTGACATTACTGAGACTCTTGATGAAGGATGAAAGACTGCATTAATTATCCTTGACTAATCTCGAGCTTTAGATGTGATCGATCAGCCGATACTACTGAAGCTTTTAGAATTTTCATTTGGTATCAGGGAAATGTCCTTAACCTGGGTAAAGTCATACCTCACCGACAAGATCCTGTGTGTTTTACGCGAATAATTCCTCACTAGATATATGTCTTAAATATAGGTGTAAAGTGATATGGAATACAAATAATAAAGACAGCCATCGTCTAGATCCGAACCCACAACCCAAAGGTTTGCAGCGCAGCGCTCTAATCAGCCATCGGAACCGTCTGATATAAATATGAAGTCGTTCATCTCCTTCACGGTGTGAACATTACCTATTTTTATTGATATGTGGCTATCTACTTATATTGCATATATTCAGCTTAAATCGTTCAAGTTCACGTTAATCTGTGTCATTGTTATCTGTGAGTTTAGTTAATTTTAATTTGTGATATTGAATACATCCTTTTGATAGATTCACTGATTAACAGCTAATTACTGATTAGACTGTAAAATGTTAAATTGTTTCATTGTCACTCACTCACTCACTCACTCACTCACTCACTCCTCCCTCTCTCTATCTTTCTATCTCTCTCTCTCTATCTCTCTGTGTCTGTCTGTCTGTCTGTCTGTGTGTGTGTGTGGGGGGGGCTGTTTTAGCTGTGTATAATAAGGCACAGGCACAGAGAATCTCGAACCGTGAATTCAAACTCTGGACGTTTCTTCAGGGGACTGAATCCAGGGTGGCGACTTTTCTTGCTGAGACATGTGTAATGCTGAGATACAAACATGAATATATGTCGAAACATTTACGGCGAATGAACTGATAATACAGATTTTTCCTCTGGTGTACAAAACTGAATTATAATAATCCTGTTCCATATTTTCTCACAAAATAACGATGTCTGCCATTTATTTCATTGGGAGTAAATACATAATTCGTAGATATTAAGACTGTGGGCGGGTTTCGAAATGAGAACAAAGAATTAACCCACACATTTATATACATATATATCAGATGATAATAATTGATGTTTTTCGGCCACTTTTGTGCACTTCGTTGGCTAAATGGGCCGAGCGACCTCCAAATGTAATGAAGCGAAGTCAAAGATGAAACACCTTTCAGATATGCCTACGCCGAGATTCGAACTCAGTTGGTAGTGATCTGTGATCCAACGCGCTACATACTAGACCACAAAGGTGCCCTTATATATATATATATATATATATATATATACGCGCGCGCGTGCGCACCAATAAGAAACATAAATGTTTCCATATATTATAACAGTAACTCTTAATTCGTGTATTACAACCAATTTAATAGATCCTGTTGTGGTTATTTACGGCGATGCCCAGTCAATAGATCAGTAACTGACCCCCTGACATCCGGACAGTCCAACTCGTACTCGATCACAAAGTGTCCCCTTGTTCTCCGCCTATATTGTGCCGGCTCCAGATGGGCAGAAGTTCTACACAAAGCTATCGGCTACGGGACGGGACGAACGCGGAACTGAATGAAACCGGAGATGATCTAGTAATATCGTGGATAATGATGAAAAAATCCCGCAGTTATAGACGTCTACCAGATAATAGAAACCCTCGTTGTAAATATACCACATCCCGTGTTATTGGCTGGTGGAAAATTGTCAATATTGTAGGGTCGGTTATGGATAATGTCACCGGGAATAGATCGACGTACAGGCGGACGAGTGGAAGTATATGATGACATATAGATGTACGCGTCCACAGATAAATAGACACTGTGGAGGGGGGGGGGTCGGGCTGAGGCATCATGCGTTCTCTCGATAAAATGAGTAAGTAAATGAGTGAGTGGTTTGTTCGGACTCGGCGCTAGTCTAGCATCGGATATATGCCCGAATGACGTAATTTTATAGCGATGCACGTCACTAATCGTAACCTTACGGAGGGTTTAGCTGAGAGTTTAGCTAGCATCTGATGACGTACGGCTGAGGGGCTACTACGCAGGGAAATGAGATTATCAGATGAAACTTCCCGCATAAACAGAAAACAGTGGCTTGATTGATGTTTTACGGCCACCTTTGCACAGACAGTAGGCTAAATGGGCCGAGCGACCTCCAAGTGCAATGAGGCGAAGTCAAAGATGAAACACCCTTCGGATATGCACACACCGAGATTAGAACTCTGGTGGCAGTGATCTGTGGTCCAACGCGCTACCAACTAGACCACGGAGGCGCCCCCAGGCAACAGTGGGACCGGTATATGAACTTAGAGGTTGACATAGCAGCGGCTGCTAGGTGTTCTTTGGGATGAGTGTCCAGTTGGCAGAGAAGGACAAATTCAGAGACATCGGAGAATAAACACACATTTCGATAATGGCTGCTGAAATATTTGTAGATTTCGGCTAATCAGAACATGGTGACGCTTCTTCATCAAAATTGTAGGTTTTGGGTTCAGCTGTACAGGAAGTATCCGATGACCTCTTAGCCAGCTTTCTGATCCCGATCTCTACAAGAAGGTCAACCGAGTCCATTATAAATGCACACAACTTTTCTACCAACGGGGTGTGTCCTATTTTAAATTGATGCAGAGAAAACCCATTACGATAGAACAGTGTCGGGGCAAGCTCTCCGACAAACGAATGGGAAGAGGGGGGGGGATGCAGGGGTAGATGGGCAGAAAGTAGAACACGAGGACGAATAGAAACTGACACGGATAAATGGGAGAGGGATGGATAAACTAAACAAACCAAATGTAGGACAAGTTGGAAAATAAAAGATATGAAGAGCAAATTTATTATTTATTTATGGTGAGGAGGATGGGTGAGGAGACAGATAGACAAATAGACGTAGACACAGGGGGTGGAGTTAGGATACCTCTGTATATATGAGGATAGACTCATGGATACATATATGAATTGAGGGAGGTGTGTGAGAATGGGTGGATGGAAAGTTGGATGGAAAGATGAATGGATTGGATGGATCGATGGATCCGGTGGATGAATGAAGGATACCAGCGGGAACGAAAACGATGGAAGGACGGATGCGTTTAGAAAACAGCTTTCAGATTAAATTACCAGTTAAAACAAATCCAACGCGAACATTATTACATAAGAGAGACGAGAGAAATTCCCAATTGGAAAATCCAGATGGGAACTGACTCAATTTAGGGATGCGGACCGAAAAGAAATTATGGTTTAATTATCGGCGTCTTTCCGGAAGTTTGTTGGAATTTGTCAACAACTAATCTTTCTCTCCCGGATTTTAGTTTGAGAATCAGATGTCTTTCAGTCGTCACATTTTCGCACCAATCGTAAAAAAGAAGTGTGTGCCTATATGTGTGTCCGTGTGTGTGTTTCCGTATGTGTGTCCGTGTGTATGATTATATATATATATATATATATATATGAGAGAGTTATTTTTTATACATAACACTACAAATAGAGGCAAACAAACAGTCAGCTTATGATATCATAACGAATATAGAAAATCATTAGTAGTCCAAAAATCATCACCTTAAACATAACCTTATGACGTTTATAATAGATTTAATTGTATGATGGATTGTCTGTGTCTGTGATATGATCGCTAGTTAATCACGGTGCAATTATCTCTCTCTGGTCTCAAACTTATCGCACAGCAATTAATATAAATGGAGGATCATTCTAGGTCTAAAAACTAGAACTTAGTTGGAGACTAAAGACCATCGAATACATCATCATCATCATCATCATCATCATCGTGATGATCGATAATGTCAATACTTATATACCGTGTACTGACTATAGTAAGGACAAAGACTACATAATGGTGTATATTTCTTACTGTGTATAATGTAGTCATTTCTTATTTATGTGTCTATCTATCTATCTATCTATCTATCTATATATATATATATATATATATATATATATAATATATATATATATATAATATATATATATATATATATATATATTATCTATCTATATATATATATATATATATATATATATAATAAACAATTATATAGATATAATAAATATAATAATATGCATGAGATGGCTGTGACTCTATATCTCTCTCTCTCTCTCTCTCTCTCTCTTATATATATATATATATATATATATATATATATATATACATATATAAAACTAGTTAACTATATATATATATATATATATATATATATATATATACATGTAGATAGGCAAATAGATAGATTCAATAAATAAATAATATGACTGATTGGTTTCACTCTCTCTCTCTCTCTCTCTCTCTATATATATATATATATATATATATATATCCCTCTTTCTCATTTTCCATCCATCCATCCATCCATATCTCCTTAGTTAGTATAGTTACACCACAAATAAAACTGATCTAAAGTCTCATGTCGTTAAATGATTATGTTGTTGTACGAGTTACATCTACAAACACAAACCATAAACATCATAATAACCGAAATATTCACAATTAAAAAACAAAACAATTTCTCTCCTTCTCGTCACGTTCCATAAAACTTAACATTGTTCGTTGTTTTACTGACTGTTAGTTGCTGCTCGCGTAGTTAGACCGATCTACAGTACTCTAAATAAAATTAACATATCTAGCCAATCTTCATTATGCAATTACCATGGCAATGAATATAAACAGTTAACGAGTTACAGGTCAGATTTCGAAGTGGTACCTCCTGAACTGGCGTCGGAAGCGAAAATTCGGCAACAAACCTTAAGTGACGTATTGTTGACATTTTATCTCTAAGCTTAACTCATATCATAGTGATATTAACCGTTTAGCGTCAGCTGATTAAAGATGAACCATCAATAACCGGATAACGATGATAAATCCATAATTTGCGTGATGGCTTCTATTGTTTTCGAAACCCGTCGTTTCAGTATTTAGAGCGAGCGTCTCCTAACCCGCAACCACAAACCGTCTTCGGTTACAAAGAATCTTGGTCGATTGTCTAATCGTTCAACAATTGATTTGAACTCCACGTTCAATTTGGCTGACGTTCAAAGGGGTCGACTTTCCTTTTGATATTTTCTAGGTCGGTGAACTCTTCACGAGTGCAGTGATGCTCGCTTTATATTAGAGAAAAGAAGAGAACAGATAAACTGGGCTAGAAATATATGTAAGCATTTGAATTTGAACAATGCGCTAAGGCTGCTAAGAATAATAGTGCGAGTTTTTCAACTCTGCAATCAAAGGGCGCCGATTAAACGATGAGAAGTGATAAACTCATCATCACATGTCTTATCAGTAAGGTGGTGCCATCCTACTAGTAACTAATTTCTGTGTGATGATAATAATAATCAGTGACAATTATTAAATTGATATAACGTATAACTAATTCACTCCCATAAACTGCTCCAAAATTTCTTCCATTACCGACATTTTTATTTTATATTTTGGTAAGTTGACGTCGTTGTCGAAGATTATAATTATTCCCGTATTTGACGGTAACACGTCGACGCTACCGCGGACGTCAGCGTCGGTAGTACGACAGAATTTCTGGTAGTTTTCGGACTACCGCTATTTCGAACCCCGTGTGAGAGAGAGAGATGCTATATTATTATTATTATAATAATAATAATTATTATTATTATTAATGTTGTTGTTATTGTTGTTATTAATTTTTTTTTAAATGGGGAAAAAACCAAGAAAAATAAATCGTTAAAACGCTGAAAACGGCGAATTTAGCTTTCTGTCGCCAAATCAAACTCATCTACAGTATTTCAGTGCTGTCATTCATTAATCTTCGCCATTATGAAGATGTTTTTGTTCGTGCCGTCTCCGCGAAATCACAACAACACACACACAGACCCACACAAAACCCGTCCTTCTCGGTGAAGAAGCTCTTTCCCGCGAGCAGACAGCTGGTTGCTGAAAGACAGTTCGTATGACGATTACTAAAAGTTAGGAAACCGTGGTACATGGTCGTATTTTTCCAGTCCGACTAATGTTTGGTTGAGTCAGGGTTTAAGTTTTTGTTTATTTCAATACCACATAACTCGTGACTGAATAAGCGCCTTCGAGTAATCGCCCTACAGATTATATAGATCATTATACAAATTTTGTATATTATTATTATTATTATTATTCAGTAATTATCTCGATATATGTCAAACATGTTGTCGTTTTGCAACCAATCATCATCATTATTTCATGTGCACAAGGTAAGCTAAATGGACAGAACGACCACCAGAGGTAATGAGGTCAAGTGGATGATGAGACACATCTCATACATACTCCGGGCGCGGTTCGAGCCCGGGTACTAGATGTTTGTGGACAACTGTGCTACCGTTTAGGTCTTGGAAACGCTTATGATGATATACGACAGGGATGTTACAGATCAATACGATTAGTTTACATTCAGTAATACAACCTCCCACCCCCACCCGGAGGAGAATATCAGATTCTGAAACACAAGCACGCACAAACACACACACGCACGCACACACGCAGTTAGTTATAGCGTAGGACTCGTAGCCGAACGGTCGCTGGTTCGAGGCTCCGTGAGCTGCAATACTGTCATCTGGCGACTGGTTCACTCATCCATAAAAAAACGAGCACCTGACAGAACATGATGGCTATGTGTTTGAGTAACTTTTGGCGCCTATAATAGCAGCATACGTTGTACACTCCCTTGGGAGTTGAGATGTGTGCGGGGGTGCAACCAGGTCTGAGTCAGGGATAATAATATTGTAAATTATTGTAAATTAGAGCAACTTCTAGCTGAATAGGGGGCTATATACATATTACATATTATTATTATTATTAAACACAAACACACACACACACAGAGAGAGAGAGAGAGAGAGGGGGAGAGAAAGTGAGAGAGAAAGAAAGAGATAGGGAGAGAAAGTGAGAGAGGGAGAGAGAAAATGAGAGAGAGAGAGTGAGAGAGGGTGTACCTGCTTTATTATTACCTCATAAGGTGTTCATTCAAACACGAACTTAATGAATGAGGCGAGAACAATAACGCCAGCTAGTGTACAATCAACGACAGCTATTTCGGAACGGTACGAACTATGGCAACAAGCAAAGGTGTCAGACGACGACAACAACAACAGCAGCAGCAGCAACAACAACATAACCAGGTGTTTATCTAAAACCAGCGCAGAACCTATGTCGCCATAACGTAACCGATAAATGAACTGGTTAGCGCATTACAGACAGTCGTCATTATAGCTCAATGCCGTTAACAAAAACACAACAAAAACAACGACAACGACATCGGTGACCTCGGTAATTTACGACAACCTCTATAACATCAAATACCATCATCATACGGCCACATAAGGGCCAAGTTGGCACCTCACCATTTTTGTACCAAACAGGGAACCCGTTAATAACTGTTAATATCATTTCCTTACAGGCCCCTCCCTTCCTCTTCCTCATCATTCCCTCCACCCCCTCCCTTCATTCATTCATTCATTCATCCATGAGTTGACGTAACAAACGGAAGTTGCTCGATTCATTAACGAATATCTGCGCCTCGTCAACGAGTGATCGTCTCGTTGTTAAGGCGTAATGACAATCTCCAGGTGGCGCCCCTACCGAGAACACGGCATCGCTAACCAACTATCACACGCGCGCGGACCGCTCGACGAGTGGCGGGACACCTGTAGAGACGTGGGCGGGGATGGGCACCGACGGGGTCTATATAAACCGACGAGTCGGCGGGAAGCACCCATCACATAGGTGTGTCCGTGCCATCGAGCGGCTAAAACTCCGTAGGTCTCATATAGCAAGAGATAGCTAGCTAGCAGCTACCCGCAACCGGACACCGTATTATCAGGAACAAGAGACGTCCCACGCCAGTCGACAACTCAGGTAAGTGACGTTATTCATATGATAATTAGCCCATCGTAAAGTCGGTCAGCTTCCAGCATCATCAGCAGCTGCAGCGCGGCGTGCACGTCATTAATCGTGCCGCTTGGTTTGTAAAGCGCGCACTCTCCGGGCGGGAGACTTCGTGCGCCCGGATAAAACCGCGCACCACCAGGGGGACTCACTTATACATCTTTGTTCGTGGATGAGATGCGCCATCGTCCGCCTCACCCCGCAATCAACCCGCAAACAATAGATACCTTATCGGGGCCGGTTTTATTTTAAAACGTCGAACGTGTTGGCTCGTCATTCTTCATCCGGGAATTTCATTAGGGGTCGTTTTTAACTTTATTTTGATTTGTGTCCCAACTTGGTTGACTAGAGTTCTGTCGACTAATGGAACAACGCCATATACGGGGAAAGGTCGTAAATCTTGTCGGCGATATCCGTCAGTCGATCAATCAATTCGAACTAAGTTCAATGCGAGTTTTGTGATATAAATCGGCTTAAAAACTAATATGCGCTGCATACCTTCAAGATCCGGGTTCGAATCCGGTTCGCAACTACGTTTGAATGATTTGACTCCAGACGGTGACGCCCTCTCGGCCACACGTGACCAGCGCACAGGGTAAATAAATCAACTTTACTACGCTCCTCCCCGCCGAGTCGGGTCTCTGTTTTCCTCCAAAACAAAATGGTTGGGACTTTATTTTGTCGATACGACAATCACCGTACCAATGGAACTCAATTACTATATATGCGTGTATATATGTGTGCTGGCGCGCGTGTGTGCGCGCGCGTGTTCATGTTCCCGTATCACCAATTCGGTGAATAGTGCCATTTTCATTTGATACAGTAATTATGGCAGATCTACTTGATAGAGAATTACTGATATTCGTAGGGGAACAGCTAGTGCTTTCTTCCATCACGTGGTTCTTGCCAAAGAGGGAGAACACTTCCTTAAAGACCGGGTGCTAGTTGCTTGCGTCAGCTGCTAAGGGTACGAGGAGGTGTCGTCATACCGTATGGCAACAACTCCTCGTACAATAGGAACACCTTGAAGCGACATCAAGCACAAACTTCGAGTAGGGATATATTCAAGGCTAGATTTGCTGAAACTCATCAAGTCGTTATCATCACATAACAACTAGTTTACGAGGTGTTTGGTTTAATAATGATCCAATCAATATTTCACATAACAACAATTAACAATTAGCGGTTGTTATATTTGGCTTCTCGGTTCAAAGTAAATCTTCTTCTTCTAAGTTTAATTTTTATCTCAGTTACTTTGCTGAACATGTTTATTATTTACGCAAGGTTTTAAATTTATTTATTTATTGTATTTAGTACTCAGGTTTTCCGCATTGGTTAAGAGTACATCGCCGCAAACGTCCAGATTAGTTCCAACAGACTCGAAGCACCTTCATGTCTGTGATGTATATTTATAGAAACGCTCCATGGCTAAATGTCTCAGTTGTTTTCCACTTAACAAAGAGGTTTAAAATGTCCGAAAATCCTGTGACCACGAAAGCCGCAAATATTAATCCCACGCAAAAGAAAATACTTCTACAGTATAGGGGAGAGGGCTTTGGAAGAATAATTACTGGGTATGTCCTACTTGATTTAGTGGCTTTTTTTCAAGAACTCGCGACGATTTTTGTACTGAAAAATAGCAAAACTAAATTTTTATACTATAACTAGTACCTAAATAAGTTGCAAATGACATATCACCATCCCTATGCACTCTCTCCCCCCCCCTTCCTTTTTTATCAGAATTCGGGAGAACTTACACTCACTTTTATAAGAAAATCGGTAACCAGATTAAGTGAAAGGGGGGGGGGTGACATCGATGTTATGAGAAACATGTCCCAGAGCTGCCCTCATACGACCGGTTATTTGACAGCTAACGTTTTGTTATCTTGTAATATCCTCATCACCTTCTGGAGGTAGAACGGCAAATGGAAGAAGAAAGTCGCCGGATGTTGGCAGTTATTAAATATGAGTGTAGCCAATAATGATCCGTATAAACGAAACGTAACGAATGAGAGCCTCGTTCCTGTCGTGGTGGCCTTATTAATTAATGGAATCCCCAGCGGGAGATGCCTATTGTAATAATCAACAACTTATTTGATGCGGCCCACTCAACCCATGGCTTATAAATAAAAAATCACTTTCCGGGGTCGTCTACAATGGGGGAGAACCCACCGAAGTTCTTGAGTCTTGTTTCCATTGAACCGCTCATCAACTGCTAGACAATCAGCTCATATAATATAATCTGTTTATTTCAACATGCAAGTATGTACGAACAAATGAACACACACATACACACGCACAGAGAGAGAGAGAGGGGGGAGCTGGCTGGGGGGGGGGTCGACTCACCTTCAGATGCCGAACAATGACTGAATTAGCGGCGAGGACGAATGAAATGTACAATTTCTATGTCTTAGACATAGAAATTGTCTATGATTCAATGGAGCAATGATACATGGCTCAGTACGTCGGTCTATCCGACATTATGTATAGCTATCGGGCTGACAACTTGTCACGTGGCCACAACTTGTAGGTCTGCTCCCAGTAACAGTCTGAAATAAATAACTCCGTTATGAGTCAGCTGCCCTTTAACTGTAGGAGGATGAGGGGAGTGACCATCTGTGAGTATATCTATATGTGCGTTGTACGTCTCTGGGGGGTGCAACTAATGAAATCATGTCATGACATTTTCACTTTCCCTTTTTTTACTCCGTGTTATTGGTCCCTGACTCCGTGTTATTGGTCCCCGACTCCGTGTTATTGGTCCCCGACTCCGTGTTATTGGTCCCCGACTCCGTGTTATTGGTCCCCGACTCCGTGTTATTGGTCCCCGACTCCGTGTTATTGGTCCCCGACTCCGTGTTATTGGTCCCCGACTCCGTGTTATTGGTCCCCGACTCCGTGTTATTGGTCCCCGACTCCGTGTTATTGGTCCCTGACTCCGTGTTATTGGTCCCTGACTCCGTGTTATTGGTCCCCGACTCCGTGTTATTGGCGGTAGAGATTTGCTTAAAACTGGAAAGCGCCGAAATACAACGTGACGCCTCTCGCCTGCCGATACCACGCCGTCTTAATGTGATTAGGAATGTTGGCTATAATTCGGCATTCGTATTGGTCCCCGACTCCGTGTTATTGGTCCCTGACTCCGTGTTATTGGTCCCTGACTCCGTGTTATTGGTCCCCGACTCCGTGTTATTGGCGGTAGAGATTTGCTTAAAACTGGAAAGCGCCGAAATACAACGTGACGCCTCTCGCCTGCCGATACCACGCCGTCTTAATGTGATTAGGAATGTTGGCTATAATTCGGCATTCGTATTCTTGTAATTGTTGTGATTTGTCTGTATATCATCAGCCCAGGAGAATATGAGGAGGTTTGAGGAGATTTCGGCTCTATATCTTCATGGAGTCACGTACCGTCACCAACCGACGTGATAAATGTAGAGGATCAAAATGATGATGTCATTACATATTTATAGTCATAACAGTCGAAATCACAAACAGGTTTTAAAGGATATATAAATTTTGATGTTCTGAGCCAGTGCCACCATATATATATATATATATATATATATATATCCTAAAAAACACACACACATATGCGTAATAAGGCTATGTCATTACTTCAGACATATAAATGTGCACTAGCAGATAATGTACACCGCGGGGATGGCACATTTCACCTAAATCAAGCCCTCTAGGGTAGGTCGACGGTGGCGCCCCTATCGTATTCCTTGCCAAACATAAAGCTTCCGGCAATACAGGCGCTGTGCGACAAATGTATTATTGTGTTGATGACGTTCAATTATCCTTATTAATCGTGGTGCTCAAGCCAACTCATGTTTCAAGCATTAATACTTAAGATAGATAGATATATAGATAGATAGATAGATATATAGATATATAGATATAGATGACTTATAGATATGTAGATATAGACAAATAATATATATATATATATATATATATATATATATATATAGAGAGAGAGAGAGAGAGAGAGAGCGAAAACGACAAATTAACAGATCGATGTGATAAATAGCTAGCTAGCTAGACAGACAGATAGGCATCAGTCACCTTTTACCCCAATCTGGTTGGATATCGGGTAGAGGTCATGTGACATCATTCTTAAGCCTGATTGGATAAAAACCAGATATTGTTGACACCGCATCAATTATAGACCTTCTCGATACTATTGTTATCTTCTAATATTACAACACACCAATGATGATGATGATGATGATGATCCCGTATCTAATAAAAACGTTTATTGCCCATCCCGGCACCGGTTGATCCGGGTATAAGATGAACATCAATCGGGTTATCCTGGATAATCCATGTCTCCGACAGCAAACATTAATGAGAACGTCATCGGAAAACGAAGCCATATCGATGACGTCATAGTATTAAGTCGCGCACTAACAGAAATCTTATCTCTAATACGATCACGTGACATTAATGAAGTTATATTTTAGTGGCAGATCTGATTTGTTCGACTGCGGATTAGTAAATAATTTATTGTTGTATGTGGCAGTAATAGTAGTAGTAGTAGAAATAACAAAAGGTAGACGTCAAATTAATGATAATGATGTAGTAATTGTAGTTGTTTTTATAAAGCAGAAGTAGTTGATGTTAACATCGGGATTGATCTAGTAGTAGAGGAGTTTTTATTATCGTAATGAGGTAGCGAAGAGAGACTGATAATAATAAAAAAAAATATTCTGCTTAAATAAATCATGTAAGCTTTAGTTTGTATAGTAATTTGATTCTGACCGTGCTTTTATCCACATCGGTGTCCAGTGCGCATGTGTGTGTTGTAGCAGTGTGAAATAAGGCACTGGCACAGAGAATATCAAATCGTGAATTCAAACTCCGGCCGATTCATGATCATCGGGGAACTGAATACAGAGAAGCGACCTTTCATGCCGGGACATGCGTAATGTCTCACTAGTTCAAATCGAGAAGACAGACTCAGAGATAGTGGAATCCAGAATAAAGACTCGTATTAATAAAATTCCCTAAAGTTTAAATTATTCCGTATAGAAATTCACCCCTTGAATGAAAATACAGACAAAACATCCCGAATTAAATCAAATTTTGATGTCCGAATGGATCATTTTAAAAATGGCTTTCCGTAAGAATATTTCAGATATATTACCGTAGTTTTAAAATCGATTTATTCATGAACATGACACCATAAGACGTTACTCGTGTTTACTCGCAATCCAGTCACACCCATTTTTGTTATCAGATGTTATCTCAATCGAAATATTTAAATATTCAGTGTAACTTCCCGAAGCCCCACCTTCCGGACACCAGGTGAATCATTGTAATTAAATGAGATTAAAGGAATAACATATTAAGGCAGCGTTCCTCAAAGATTTCAATTAAATGGCCGGATCTATAAATTAGCAGTTTACTGAAAACTTTGGACAATTCCACGAAGGACCTGGTCTACTCAGTTTTAGCTCATCAGTCATTTAAACCTTATGATAACAATAGAAATAAGACAGAATGATCAAGACGCCATTAGACAGCTCTATTTACGTTAATAATTTAATGTAATGCCGGGCAGATTTCTCACAAAGTTAATCCCCAAATTATGAAAGCGGATTTTGTCCGCATGGATTTGTCCACGAACGTACACTTGCCTACAAATGCCGACAAGTATACACTGTAGGATGTGGCCATGACCGTATACTTGCCGACAAGTATACGCTGAAGGATGTGGCTATAAGCGTACACTTACCGACACGTGTACCATGAATGACGTCTCCATGACCGTACACTTACCGACTAGTATACGTTGAAGGATGTGGCCATGACCGTACACTTGCCTATAAGTGTCGACAAGTATACGCTGAAGGATGTGACCATGACCGTACACTTGCCTACAAGTGTCGACAAGTATACGTTGAAGGATGTGTCCATGAGCGTACACTTGCCTATAAGTCCCGCCAAGTGTACACTGAAGGGTGTGGCCATGAACGTGCACTTACCGACAACTGTACACTGAAAGATGTGGCCATGACCATACACTTAGTGACTTACAGACAAGAGTACATTGAAGGATGTGGCCAAGACCGTACACTTACCGACACGTGCGTCAGTCGGATGCCGATCTATTTATTATTTCAAAGCCACAACGTATCGATATACCCGTCGACAAACAGGAAGTTCCGGCTCAAAGCGAGTTCAATTATTACGAGCGACATGTCCATTATTCGTCGCATTTCGGTTAAACATCCCAGCTACTTGACGCCATTTGTTGCCACGGAGATGAAGATTACGTAAACAATATCCCGAATAAGACGAGCTAGTACACTTAACATGCTCCACAAACTCGGAGATGTAATCAAATATTTACCTCCCTTCCGGTCTCATTCACCGCGGAGTACACGTTCCTGACTGAAAACTTTCTCTGATAGATCTGGCACAGACTGGGCAAAAAAATCGCCGTCGGGATTTTTCTAGTCATAAAAATATTATACCAGGATTCTGACGAAAGGATATATATATATATATATATATATATATATATCTGTATACATGAAGGTGGTGAATGAATAAGTTTATTTAGAGAAGAAAAACCTAACGCAGAATTAGAGAGTCAGAGTTTTGTAGTCCGTAATGCTGTTGTCTGGATAAATGAAATGATCGGATGTAACATCCCCCAACACACATCACACGGATTGGATCCCATGGCGTGGACTGGGGAAGCGGTTGGGCGTTAATGAGACACCTGAACAAGAACAGGTCATTCAATGTCGCCTCCTATCATCTTGCCCTCATACGACACGCAAGAGGTCGCCATGGGGCCAATACTCAACACCCTACCCCACGCGGCTAGATACCATGACCTGGAGATCGGGTGTGCAGGCTGCAACCATCTGTGCCCCGGAAGTGTCTGACACCAGGTACCACAGAAATCCATCTGGATATTGTCGTCTGATATCGACTATCTGTTCTCCGGACAAACGAATCCGGCGGCGATCACTGTCCGGATGTCGGCCACGTAAGTTTCAGAAGTCTGTGAGATCTCCGACAGATGTCGCCGTTTGGCCATGAGGTTGCGAAGACCTCGCGAACCGACGTGAGCCCCCCACCCCCACCCCGCCACCAGCGAGAAAATCTCATTACCTACCGTGCAAAGGACAAACACGACTCATCAGCAGGTGACCGCGTAACACCGGCGTTAGCCTGTTCCTCAGTCAGCAAAGAGGCGCGCGTCTTTGTAACGGACCATTCGTTGTTGCCCGTACTGAGGCAGGGTGTATATTTCAATTATCATCCTCCGCTGCGCTCTGACGTTTATGATGGATAACGTCAGGTCAACAGGGGACGCTCTTTAGTCTGGACGCCTTCCTGCCAACTGAATCGGGATTAATAATTGACCGTTTTTATAGTATTCTCTTATTTAAAGTTAGCTACACTATCCACTTGTGGCTGGGTACTCGGTCGAGTCTAGTCCCGATCCGGCACACATCAGATCGAATATTCCAACAAAACTTTGAAGGTCTTAGAGATCGTTCGAAGCTTCCGGAATCCGGTATTTGAATTTCTGTCGTTTCCCGATCGTAAACAATTAAAGTACACACGACCACATCGTCATTCTGCTGGCTAGATAGAGCCATTACTGGACTTTTTGCCATTTCAATTAAGTCAGTATTAACACTGTCACGTCCACTCCGATGCCAACGGTGGTGATATTGCGATATTACCTGCCATAAAGAGTAAGCCGCAGGCGACGCGTCGGCAGGTTGAGATGCCCCCCCCCCCCATCCGAGTGAAAAACAACCAGCCAACCACAGCTGATTGCTTGCCGGGATTACCGATGACAGCCATGCTGGAAAACAACCATTGAGCTGACAGGGTCGAGACCATCCCACGCCTAGCTTTGCCAGAAGAAATGATACCCTGCGAGTTAGTGAATAAGCGAGTAGGTGAGTGAGTCAGTGAGTCAATCGGTCGGTCAATATTAATAAACTTCATCGAGTCAGTCAGTCTGTCCTCACTCAGTCACTCACTCACTCATAAACTCACTCACTCATGAACTCACTTATACACTCATAAACTCACTCATAAAAAGGAGTTTTAAAAATGGCGGTAAAACGGCAACATTTTCCTACAACTCACTCGCTCAGTCTTCCATTCAGTTGTTCTCCGACTGATTGACTGACTCACTGACTGACTGACTCGGTCGGTCGTTCGGTCGTTCAGACACCCACTCGCACAATGAGCGTGCGATTATTCCCATCCAAGAGACAGAAAGGACATAGGAAAGGGAAAGGAATAAACGATTAAAGGAGAGAGTGTAAGAGATAGAGGGAGGAGTAGAGGAGAGAGAGGAAGAGAGAGACTAGAGCTGTCCTCGCTAAAGTACCACACCGTCCGTGCCCAGTAATGCCACGCTCCGATTACACGGTGAGTGATAATTGAGACAAAAGCACCACACATCACACTTAAACGCCGATACCGGAATCGGCATCCGGGTTCTCGGTCCTGGTCCAGGTGCGATAACGGCGTAAGAACTTAATCGGGATTCGGCCATCTTACTACGTAAGCTGATTTCGGACACTCGCCCCAGAGTCGGCCGCCGATAATTACGTGCCGGTCAGGAAAGTCGCTAGGTGGGGCCAGTTGTCCGGTGTGTCTCCCGCCAAAGTCACGCGTCACCAGAAGGAATTAATAACCAGGCGGCACCGGGTGATATGGCATCGTTTGTTGTTATGGTAACAATAGGATGCTGACGAGGATCAAATTTGTTTTCGTGTCGAAATCCTGCTCTAAGTATATGGAGCCGAATATCAGGGAGGGGCGGGGTAGTGATGAAACGAATAAATAGAGAAATAATCAGCTATATGGATTATGAATTATCACATAATGCACATCAAATCTAAATATTTGTATAAAATGCCAATTTAATGAGGAAAAAGTGGACACGAGCGAGCGCGCGCTTACACGCCTAAACACAGACTCGCATAGACTTGTGACAGCGAAGGCAGGCCGAGAACTGCGGACAGACGGATAGGCCTTAATCATAGACGGACGGACGGACAGACGGGCGCACACACACACGCACAGAGAGAACCCCCCCCCCACCACACACACACAGAGGGAGATAACCCTACCAAAGAGAGAGCGAGAGAACCCTTACACACACACACACACACACACACACACAGAGACAGAGAGAGGGGGGCCGTGTGAGAACCCTACCAGAGAGAAAGAGAGAGAGAGAGAGAGAGAGAGAGAGCTCTAGACAACCAGCTCACGGGGCTACCTAACTAGAACTAATACAAACACTTGCTCCGTTCGAAAGCCATCTCAAATCAAGTCTCATTTCGACGAGAGAAAGCTTCCATTTCGCAGCCAGTCGGCGGCCGCTAACTGAAACCGACATATCTGACGTCATAAAACTACTTCGCACTCGTAACCTCAATCGGAAAATGCCACAAGTTGATTGGCTAACAGATAACCTCTTAAAGTCACTCGAATCACTTCCGGTGTCCAGATTACGTCCGTTTCTTTCATTTAGTCGTTTCCAATTCACGGACGAAGAGCCCACTCGGGGGGGGGGGGGCGCCTCGTGCTGCGCGTAACGGTTCGCACTGATCGTGACCCTGATCTCTGGCCCACGTGGGCAAGACAATACACGGTCCATCCGGACGTCGACGTCAGGTAGCGTATAATCTGCTATGACGTAAATGGAACAATGGCGTATCGCCGGAAGTGTGATAATTACATGGATCTTTTGTTGGCCGAGATAAGCTTGATTACTATCGGTGGGCTTGAGCCGTTTTCTGGCAGTGATTCGTCATTCGAGTGCCAAGCGTTTCTCGTTTACTTATGACACCCGTTTCGGGAAAGGGACGGCGGAAAATGGCGATGTCGAAAGAATGAGAGAAAAATAAACACGAGAAAACCTAACCGGACCCAGACATCGTTTTTGGAACCGAAAAACATCGTCAAACAGCCGAACATGCATAAATTCAATTGTTTTGGCACTAATGATTACGTATTGTTTCGAAAAACGAATAAACGGCCAATGATATAAGTCAATTAGCGTTCGCCATTACATTTGCTGCCGTATGGACGACCAGCGTGCATCACACCAACCCCGCCAGCTTGGAGATTCGATCAGAAACGTCCTTCCCTTTATTGGCGGTTCTTATTAAATTCGTCAAATGTTAATATTCCGTACACTTCCTCAGAACGTAAGCGGAGTAGGCTCAGTCGTTTGGGGCGCCACTGTATACTACCATGACACTCCCAGCGGGTGAACCGCCGCTGTAAATGTCGGAACTTGACGACAGCGAACGGGTTCTGTGTGCCACCTGGAGAATCGATCACTCGTCAACTATAGTCACATTTATTCCGTTTTACGCTGTTATTGGTGACAGCATTTCGGCCTTTCGGCTCTAAGATTTTTTAACCCAAACCCTCCTACAATAGCGAGTTCTTTCATAACATACTCCACCCCCCCACCCACCCGAAAAAAAAATCGCCATTTTGTTGCTAATGTCACCAACTCGAGGGAGCTTTTTAAGGACAACCACTTACTAATACAGGAGTAAATTATTGCTTAATAAGCAGACGACGACGAACGCCGTTGATACGATGCCTACGCGTCAGGATATGTTTACAGATAACTCTCTCCTTCATCTGTGTTTACAGTAGTTTCTTCCTTTTTTCTACGACCATACATTATCGTTACCGGAAACTTGCCCGGACATGACGTCATCCTATACGCTTGAAGCGTAGTGCACGCCGCTTACAACATCAACGTCAAAAATGACAACTTCACCATGACAACGTATATGTATGGCGCTGGATAAAATATATTACTAAATATTGACGTCTATTTATTTTCTCTCTCACTTGTACGTATTAGATTACAGTTATATAACAGACATAGTGTATTACAGCGTTCAGACATACTGGTGTTGACATGCCTTCAGTGTGCTCTGATTTTACTATAGAACAAAATCACTGCTACTCCTAATACGTATATTACTGTTATTACTGATAACACTACCTCTATTACTTCTACTACTACTACTATTAGTATTACTTGTAGTATGTATACTAGTATATTAGTAGTATCATTAGCAGTAGTAGTATATATACAGTGTACATCATCATCATCATTTTTATTTGTCTTCAGCATCATCATCATTAATTGCATTACTAACAACAGTTACGTGGAATCGTAGTAGTAGTTAGTTGTAGTGGTGGTGCTGGTAGCAGTTGTGGTGGTAGTGATAGTAGTAGTAGTAGAGATTTAGTTTCAGCATTACGGTCATCACAATCAACATGATCTTCATCATAACCATTAATTATAACACCAGCAACAATTACTTGTTGTAGCATAAGTACAGTGACATCTACCGTTACTATCAGTAGTAACAACAACAACAGCAATAACAACAACAACAGCAACAACATATCTCTAGCCCTTTATCACAAATTTATTAAACGTCCCTGTCTTTATCAGGAACAGGTGTATCGCAGACATCTAACTCTTGCATATTCAACTTCCGTGAATTATCGACGAGTTATTCATAAATCCTTTCCATCCACAGCATGAAGACCAGCATGACACTTATGGCAACAGCCCTACTCTGTGTAGCAAGCCTACTCGTCAGTCAGGTAATAATCAGATAGTAACATTTTAAAGATAACTCAAGTCAACGCAGCTACAGCAGATTACTCCAGCTTATACCCTGATTCCTAAACGGCCATAACTTATATTAAATTAACAATTTCATTATATAAACAGGTGGCAGCGAGACCTTACGATGGACAGTTAGCTGAGAAAGATCGACAGGTAGGTCTTATTCTTATAATGGACATATAAGTGCTATTGGTGTAAATTTCCCACCTCTATTAATTCGATAACACATTTACGTACTTTCGGTCAATAAGAAATCTCTTGCATATTGTAATTACAGTTTCGTCCAAAGTGTGTTGTTGTTTTTGTTTTGTTTTTAATTTGGGGGGGGGGGCAGTCTTAGCTTAACCTTGCCACCCACTATCAAGCCATTGTCATCAACAAGTCCAACCGAAACTTGCAGACCTTGTAAAAAGTTTACTCTTTCTGATGCAAATCTGTGCCAATGAAAATTCCTATAGATATTCAGTGTCCTGACGTGCATATGTTTGAACATTGCAGGCCATTCTTCAATATGCCGCCAGAATAGTTCGTCTAGTTCTGCAGCATTCCGACTTGGATTCCCTTTCCACGGAAGCAAAGAGGAATTCCGGAATGTTGGACGCCGTCATGAACATGCCCGACCTACTCGGAGCCGGAAAGAAATAGAAAGCGTCAGATCCAGGTCAGCTAACAGTCCCGACACAGGACAACCGGTGACGATCTCGACCTTCTGAACTTCGGGTCGAGCCATTACTGTCATCCGACTTCGATAAATTTGGTAATTGACGCACGATGCTTAGGACGTTTAGATCATTAACGGTCATCTCGTAATTCTATTTCCAGTTTCATGCTTCCCCGGATGTACCGATCTGGTCGTGACGTCAGTTGTGGTTTATCGTACAAAACGGAGTCAAAATAAAATTGTAAAAGCCAAGATTTTCTTTCGAGTGTGTATCAAAATGTTGACGTTTAACATTGCTTTCTTTGCGGTTTCGTGGCTTTTCTTTGGCTGAGTTCTTTTTTAATATATAAATGGCGTCACTCCAAAGGTAATGTAAACTAAATAAAATTGGGCAATAAAGGTTAATGTTTTGTATATCATTATCGTCTGCTTGGGTGTCTGCACGATGCAAAGACATAAATAGAGAGTTACTCTTCTACAGTTTGAGGAAGACCATCTTTACTTCAGGTTGACTCAGGTAGCTCACTAATTGGATGTAGCTAATAACGACTGATATATCATCTTAACTATATTATAAACTACACGCCAAACTATAAACATCCGCCTATAAAATGTTTCGTCGACGGAATCGAATGCACAAAGAGTTGTAACAACAAGCCAAGATGGAGACTGGTGAATAAATAAACAATTAAATTTAAAAAAAAACAAATGCTCAGACCGTCAAAAGTAAACTAGTGAACACGTCATCAAACGCAAAACAAGACACAAGTTGGTAAACAGAAAATGATACACCATTTACTGGAAATAAACTAATATATAATTTGGTTAACATAAACCAACACGCAGTGAGGTCACTCAAAACCAATACGGTAGTCATCGATTTACAACCTATGCAACTTACGAGTGGTCGACGTTACGACTTGAAGATGATTATACTATCGTTACACAGTATGATATACATAAGGTAATTATAACATATAGGACGACTTACGACCGGTCAAGATCGTAACCAATCAAGGTCGTAACCAATCAAGGTCGTATGATGATTGCTGTTTTACGGCCACTTTTGTGCACAAGGTAGGCTAAATGGGCCGAGCGACTTCCAAAGGTAATGAGACGAAGTAAAAGATGAAACAACCTTCAGATATGCCCACGCCGGGATTCGAACACGGGTGGTAGTGATCTGTGGTCCAGCACGCTACCGCTAGACCACGGAGGCGCCCAATCAAGGTCATAAGTCAACGACTACCTGTATACAAGTTTTTTAGAAAAATAAATCGAAGGTAAACTAGCAAACAGATTTCAGTAAACAAACAAATATATAATTTACATAATTAATATAATTATAATTTATATTTATATTAAACAAATATAATACAATAACTCGCATCAACCAATAAACATAATCTGGGATTACCACTTATTATTTTTGAAATAGGTGATTGATAAAAACAAGTCAAGACTCTTCATTTGAAAAGATAGGTCTTGTGGTAGCGTGTTAGACCACAGATCATTGATGATTGATGTTTTATGGCCACTTTTGTGCACATGGTAGGTTAAATGGGCCGAGCGACCTCCAAAGGTAATGAAGCAAAGTCAAAGATGAAACATCCTTCAGATATAACCACGCCGAGATTCGAACTCGGGTGGTAATGATCTGAGGTACTAATATTATAAGGCTGTAGTCTGAAACTACATCTTCTTATTAAAACGCAAAAACAAATATATCTAAGATATTCAAAGACGAATACTTTTGTAAATTATTATATTCAATTACCTTTTAATGCCAGTTATAAGTTTTACACACACACACACACACACACACACATATATATATATATATATATATAATCTAGCCTCACCACTCTCGAACAGTGGCCAGCCACATCTACCATCAACCTTCGATAAAGACTCGATTTACTGCCAAGATAATGCCCCCATTATAGGCCTTTCTTATTATTCCCTACTGAATATTCAGGAGTACACCCAGATCGAGGCTGTGGATGCTCTGTCGGGTATGATCACAGTTTGCACAAAGTATCAACATGGATGAATCATATAGTGATGTACTAGTACACTGACATACAGTGACCGTAATTCGTTTATGGTTCAAGAATTTACATACTGTTTATTTGACAATTACATCAAGAATAAGAAGAAAGTTTCTGGTGATGCTTACCTCGGGAAACGGGATAAATATTTCAATTTCACATTGGATAACTTTAACCTTGGTCATCTTGGACCATTTACTTATAGTCACAGCAGTGGATTATATGAAGGCCCTCTTTATAATTTCATTTTTGGAAAATAGGATACTACAGTTTTTGAAAAATCTCCAGAAATAACATTATCTGTGATATATTGCTTATAAAAATAACATAAAATCTGTATCCAATTGACACTTGTCTACGGCTACTTTACGGTGGTACTGCAGAGCACATATATGTAAATGATATAATATCAAGTGAATTGTTAATAACCGCCTCTTATGGCCTCATGGGAAGAGTGTGGGACTATTTACTCATGGTTATGATCGTGCTGTGGGTGGCACTATACTTGAATAACGTCGACACGACAAAGCAGATCCAGCTATGTGGTTTCTTTAACATGGTGGCATGATAGAGTATTCATATAGGAGGAGGAGATTTTCATCCAGCCAGGCAACCGACAAGGTTTCCTCCGTCGAATATCCCATCTACTGTAAATTCTAAATTTATTTAGAATTAGTCCCCGTGGTGAAACAGTAAATTACAGACCATGTGCGTCTCCTTCATTTGAGGTTGCCAGCCACATAAAATAACTGACATTTCGGACACTATTATTATTATTATTATTATAAATGTTATTGATTATGCGATCAAAATAACATCTGTTGGTAGTGTAATCAGACATGTTACTGTTGCCATGCCTACAACATATTATTATTATTATCATAAGCCTTAACCAAGAGTAATGTCACATATAGTATTGGGTTTTAAAAAAAGGGATAATTCCAATAAACAAATATGTTTTCTCAATAATAGCCTAAATTCTCTTGATCCGGATGTAATGGGCAATAAATCTTGGACTTGATCCGATTATTCCAGAAGCACCCACACGTGTTAGATAGGCTGCATAAGAAAATGGAGGAAATAAAACATGTTATAAACCGTAAACAAATGGTCCAGGATCTCTACCAATCTTAACAATCCAGGCTTTTCTTGTGGTTTTAACCTTAGGTAGCCGATAAAAGTATATGCTTTGTGTTGTTTGTGAACCATTTAAACATTGTCAAATACAAAATTATTTGTGTTTGCCACCTGATGAAACCATATTCATTGACATTATAGGATACATGTATAGATGTGCTCTGAAATACTGGTCGTACAACGTATATGGTGGCCGTTACCAGAGACGCTATGTTTGGAATTCCCCCTGAAGCGCCCACAGCCTCATTCTGGATCGGGATAACCCAGCATGCATAAATACTGAGAGAGGTCTATGTTTACGCAATACGAATGCCATACCTCGCCATATAAAAAGACCCTATTACCTCCACACACTGAGGGTTATAATATTTCTGGTAATCTGTAAAAGTCATGTTACGATATATCAGATAAGAAGGACAACTGTCAGAGATCCAGAGTGTGTGCCTATTGGTCAATATCCTCGGTCATATAACGAAAATCGTCCGGTGAATGGCTGGAATGTGTGTATCTGTCACTTCCTTAGGTGACGATCATTATGGTGTAAGTAAGTAATGAGTAATTTTATTTTCCAAAAATTACATAGATCCCATACATTCAATTATATGCATTAAATAGATACAACGTTTATCACTGTATTGTTTCGTGGCCAATTCGTATGGACATAGTTGTCCGTATATCTAGGTAGATCTGTCTGTAATATACACGTGCCATATACATGTATGTATATGATCGCGCGATCGGTGATGGATATAATGAGGTTAACAAGGGATCAGAAACCACGTGTAATTAACCACCCGATCAATAGATGTCATAGTAGAGAACACTACTGAGGTGTTCAGTGACATGACAGATGACGTCATCTTATCTCGGGTTACATATCATCCCGACACCATCACTGCCGAGACTGACAATGACGATATCCCAGAGCCAACCCCTATCCCAACGTCAGGTGGACGCTGTACTTGCTAACTCAAGGGATGACCGACGAGGAGGACTTGGCACACCTTAGTGCTTTGAAATGTTCCATTTTTAAATGACGAATCATTAATTCCAAATAGTCTACCATAAAATATATTTGTTTTGCATAATGTAAGGTATCATATCAAATTATTAGATAAATAAATTATTATTACTATCTACGGTCTCTTATTATCCTGATACCAAAATACATGTGCATATTGTACACAATCACGTGCTTTAATCATCCATCTACTATCTACCTCCAATCCCCCCCCCCCGAAAATGCCCCCCACACTCTAATGTCATCCCACCATAACGCCAATTTTCAGCCAGGTCCCCAAGTTGGCATAAAGGTGAGAATATATATATATATATATATATATATATATATATATCCAAGTAGCCACTTAACGGCACACAGTTCAAGAGAAAACAAAGTCTAAAAACATTAAATGTACTACATTAGCTGAAAGCCAAATATGTATAACAAAATAATATTCTAAGAACTTCAGATATAATCGGTTATGCATTTCTCAGCCAACAAATATATTTGACATAATACACCACCCAATATACAATATTTTACATAGCGCCTTATTCAACATGAATTGCTCTAAGGCGATTTATATTTAAAACACAATTGAAGCATGTTCTAAGCTCACAAAGCACAATCACCTTTTATACATAAATACACTGGTTTAGGCTAATTTAAATCAGTTGGTTTTAAAAACCTTACAAAATCTGTTTTACATGCTCCAAATTTAATACGATTAGACAACTTATTCCACAGCCTGGGAGCTGATGTTCGGAAAGGGTTCTCTCCGTGCAATGTTTGCCTTTTTGGTACCGTCAAAAGTGACCAGTACTCATCTCGCAGCAGTCTTACTGGTGATATACATTTTTCGATCGGTACTCTGAATGTGTGTGAAGCAGGATCTTGTACAGGAAGTGGATGTACTATGTTGTCAATATTATCTTCTATGAATACCTGTGTGTCTTAATTAGTATTTATATACAGCTAAACGACCCGCACACTTTACTATTATGTTTTACAAACATGATCTTAGTCGTATTTATATCTAGCCGACTCCAGATATTTTTCCTCGTAATTATTTATATATTATTAGCTGACGTCACTTTTAGTACCATTTAAAGAAGTATTATTTGGGGAAATATGTGACGGGTCAAACATAGTCAATTACTGAGACAGGCTAATATTGAATGAGTGAACGTGCGAGAGAGTGAATGAGTAAGTAAGTGAAAGGGTGGCTAGAGTTAAATGGCTCAGAAATGTCACCTAGTGGTGTTCCCTCTAAGTCGCATTAAACGATATTCTGGTGAACAGACCCAAGCAATGAGAAGAGAGATTGGAGGTGGGGGGACGGGTTGGTGGAAGAAAACTTATAATTTCATGAACAAAGGTTCTTGTGGAAGTATTTAATTATAGATACAAATGCATTATCTTTCTAATCTACGAATACCAATAATGACATATTGATAGAAATATTTAAATATATCCAAGTAAAACAAACCCATTTGTTATGATGTCAAATCTTAGTCAAGTTCGGGAAATCGTGAGATTAAAACTTTTAAATATAAAGAAGAAAAACCCCATTAAAAACTAACTATCTAGGCATGTATGGAATAACCATCGTCATGTGAATATTTTGTTATACTAGTATCTGAAATATGACATTTGTGTATACAATAACCAAAATCCAATAAGTCATGTCTGTTCGTCTGTCATATTTTCACTTGTCAGTCGGTGTAACGTAATTCGCAAAATCAGCCCCGCTGTAATTCTATCTGTTAATCGATTTACTTGTAAAGTACAGCGAATTTGAATGGCTCCTGCTAGTAAAGGCGCTTTATTAAATATACATTATTATTATTATTAATTATTATTATTATTATTAAAGCAATTATTCTAGCCCCATAAAAGTAATTATTATTTATAAAAACAAGGACGGTATGTTTTGTATTTGTCGATCTACTTCTCTGTAAAAAGTAATTCTAACATTTTAAAACAATAGCCCATAAACGTATTTATACCTCAATACAGAAACATTATGTTGTATGTAACAACCAGTGTGGTTTCTTATCATTAACGCTGTAAATAATATGTATACACCTGTGGCGATTCTTGACTGGTGCAACATTTACGTGTGTGTGTGTGTGTGTGTGTGTGTGTGTGTGTGTGTGTGTGTGTGTGTGTGTGTGTGTTTAGCTGTGTATAATATGGCACAGAGAATCTCGAACCGTGAATTCAAACTCTGGACGTTTCTTCAGGGGACTGAATCCAGCGTGGCGACTTTTCTTGCTGAGACATGTGTAATGTCTCACCAGTCATCTTCAGATGTTTCGTCCATGTGTGTGTGTGTGTGTGTGTGTGTGTGTGTGTGTGTGTGTGTGTGTGTGTGTTAAAGTTAATCTGTATAATCAGGTAATATGTATATTACCTGAAATATTCAGGTAATACGTTTGAGATTTAATACAGATTACCTGAACATTTCAGGTAATATACATATTATACAGATTAACTGCAACATATATATATATATATATATATATATATACGGGAAGAAATGTACGAGTTAATGATTGATTCGTTTAGCCGCAGCGCTGGTCATCCCTGTAACAAATGGCTGAGGGAAGACTCTGACAAACACAACTATGAGTCGGGTTCGAACCCACAACCTGAAGGTTTGTTACTGAAGTCTCTAATCACTGTCATATTGCTCTGATGTTTGTAATATAATTTTATGTTTCACATGTTTCAATGCTGAACAACTAAACGATATCACATTATCTGTATCCCGGTCAGATCATGAAGATGATTGATGTTTTACGCCCACTTTTATGCACATGGTAGGCTAAATGGACCGAGCGACCTCCAAAGTTAATGAAGCGAAATCGAAGATGAAACAACCTTCAGACATGCCCACGCCGAGATTCGAACACGGGTGGTAGTGATCTGTGGTCTAACACGCTACCGTTACTTGGCTAGAGAGGTACACTGATACGGTCAAAATGAAACATCACACATCTATTAGATACTAAATACAATATATACGTGACCCATCTGTCCAACCGATTACAATAAAGCTCAGTTATCTAATATTCATAACACTAAACTGGAGAAATATATCTATTTGTTATCCACTGAACAACTTCCAATATTCAAACAACAACTATCAATACTTATTACACTATGACGTCGAAATTACTTTCATCTAAAAATAAGAAAAGAAACTGGATAGCTCTCTGTAAATTATGATATCGTCAAAGTAATAACAAAACACAGGATGAGATGGTTAGAGACCTGACACTTATCTATATGGTCTGGTGTGGGTCTTAATGTATTGTTTACGGTGAGTCAGCTATTGATTATGAACGTGCACTATTGACAAAGTTGTTACATGACAATAATAGATCGGCTTAGAATATATCATGTTATTAATGATTTAGCGACAAGACTAGAGTGTTATATCGACATATTTGGTTGGCATATACATAATAAACTATACATATATATATATATATATATATATATATATACTACATAATGTACTGATTCGGGGGGGACTTGAACATTTAACAAAAACTAATTTATTTAAAAACAATTAAATTACATTTACTCTGAAGTATTATGACCACAGTGTGTGTGTGTGTGTGTGTGTGTGTGTGCCGGTAGCTTTTGAGTTCTGTAGATATTAATATCCGGATAGTACCTTTAGAATACGCTAATTAATGACACAAACGATGAACACCATAATATGTATGGGGCATTATTTGTGGAGATATATCAACCTAAACATATGTTACTCTGTAAACCAAAGCTCTTTGTGTTCTTCATATTATATGTTATGTAAACAGTTGATAAACAGTTGATAAATTGCAATTATCAGGTAGTACAGATGAAATTATTAATTCTGGGGAAAAAAGTATAAATATCGGATAACTTAGTTTTCAGTATTCAGTTATACAGTGCTTTTATGGCAAAAGATCGATTTTCGAAGCCACTTTCACAAATTAATAGTAATCTTATATTATGTGTGTAGAAAACCAGATTCAACTATATATCAATAATAATAATAATAATAATAATAATTATGTAATAATAATAATATTACAGAGATGTCCAGGATTATGATCTAAATATGATGCGGTCTAGTGGATGTGACCTTCGGCGTATAAAATGAACGTACGGCGAACAAGTTATAGTATGAGAAGCCATATAATATCCGAGTGCCTTTCTCAACATTGGATCCATGGTATGGATAAATCTATAAAATTATATAAAAACAACAAGATCTTTTAACAGCTCACTATTATATTAAATCTCGGCAACGCATAGTAGCAAATATGCAGAGCTTTAAAAATTACTATTTACACGATTGTGCATGTGAGCTTATGTGGATCATGCCGATTTGAATGCCCGTACCTTATAATATGACTAAAGGTTGATAATAACACATTAGTGAAGGTATATTAGCTTAGAGCCGTTTTCTGAACACAGAGGTGTTGGGCATGAAATAAAAGACGTGATCAATTTGAAATCAAGTCACCGTTGTTTTTTATTCGCTGGCCAAGGCCGAGTTACACCGAAATATATTTTCTGGTCATCACCACTGAGTGAAAACGTCATTGAATTTATTGGGTTTCAAAAACAATCAGTTCAACCAATTAGCGCAATGGTGAGCCAGTCTGGCCTCGACAAGCTAGCTATAACGGCTTACAGGCGTCAGATATACAATACCATACATCAACGTTGATAGCTGCCTAAACATGAAAAATATATGTAATAATCATAGAGTCAGTTAGATTAGAATATCGTATAGTAAAAACACTGTCTGTCATCAACACTGAGTCAACTTAGGATGATTGATGATGATTGTTGTTTTACGGCCACTTTTGTGCACAAGGTAGGCTAAATGGGCCGAGCGACCTCCAAAGGTAATGAGACGAAGTGAAAGACGAAACAACCTTCAGATATGCCCACGCCGGGATTCGAACACGGGTGGTAGTGATATGTAGTCCAGCACGCTACCGCTAGACCACGGAGGCGCCCTTAGTCAACTTGGGAGACAACTAAAGATTAAAATGATAACTTATTTCATGCTCCTGAAGCAGTTAAAATCTGTGTCATCATCAGTATACATGTATCTATATCGTTTCGTGTGATAACATCTGAAATATATGTGTGTGGGGGGGGGGTTCGACTGACAACTAATTTATTTTATTAAATAAATTGGTCACTAATCTTAGTTGCAGACTATTATAAAATTAAGTGATTAGCCTTCATTTAGTACTTTAAAGGATTTTCAAAAACATTTAATAAATGCTAAATGCATTAAATGACATTTCTAAAAATATAACACAAATATATTATGCTATACGGATAAAGTCATGATACTCTCCACCTTTTTAACACACAAAATGATGCACTGATGTATAAAAATAGTGTCACAAATAATACTGGGAAGTTGATAAAACATCAATTATAAAATGATTATTGGAACAGATCAAATAGTTGACTACCTAAAACTTCACAAGTACCATTCATCTTCTGATCTTCGTCATATTTTAATATCCTGCAATATCAGACTCTTATCTTTACAAAACCAACACGAATAACTCCATACATTACCTACTCTTAAAGATAATATTTATGTGAGCTACCCAAACCAACGTGTCCATAACAGTATATTACTATTTAGCGATATTATTACTTAATTAATAACATCCCTGACATCTGAAAGCTGACAGCAAAACCATTCCTAATAGGGAAAGAACATGTACACGTGTCAATGTCACTTCACATTATGTTAAGATGAAGGAAGAAGATGTTACCGTTTACTTTTCAATTCCCATGGTATGATATTATGATTGATTGATTTATTGATTGATGTTTTACGGCCACTTTTGTGCACATGGTAGGCTAAATGGGCCGAGCGACGTTCAAAAGTAACGAAGCGAAGTCGAAGATGTAACACCATTCAGAATCACCCACGCCGAGATTCGAATTCAGGTGGTAGTGAACTGTGATCGAACACGCTACTAGTTAGACCTTGGAGTCGCCCGTATTATATTATGAAAACTTATCTCTCTCACTCTCAGTAGCTTCTTCGCTCTTTGTATGTTGTTGTTGTTGTTGTTGTGTGTGTGTGTGTGTGTGTGTGTGTGTGTGTGTTGGTGTGTGAGAGGCGAGCGGGCACGTGCATGAGTATGGAATGAAGAATAATCTCTCTAGAATATGTTTAACCAGAAGTTTAAGTATATCCTAGTAAGTATATAAACTCCTTCAGAAGGTATAAAACCGTGTATTTTGATCGACCAAATCCGTTTTAGAACCACACTGATATGTTCATATCGCACATTAGTGGAACAACTGTGTAACAGTTGTGACAATCATATAAATATGAAAAGAGCAGCACAAAGTGCACATCACTTCAGTCTAAATCGAAGTCTACCGAATTTTAGTCCAACTAACGAACACTAGTTTTCACTTCTATTGATTCCTTTCGCATCATAGCTAGTGAATGCATTTAACCGAATGGTTCTCAAATTGGTTTTCCAAAAACAACAGAATTATCGTATAGATACAGCACACCTAGCAGAGTTATCTCTCTGGAGATGTGACAAGTGACTGTGTGTCATAGACCCTGACATCTATATACTGTAGAACAAGTGGCTGAAGCTGGGGTTCCACTCGGGGAAGTCGTTACGTCATTTGGTGTCAAGCCTGATACTATATCTAAACTGAAGAACGATGCCAGTGAAATCGGAGTGATACCAGAGCCAGAACACATTCCATAACGACATACCTGTATTTGACTCTCACATCACTTAGAAATTGAAGGTCGTAACAACATTGAGTAACAACATTGAACATATATAGTAAGTGAGAAGTAACAACACATGAGTGAGTAGCCTAAAGTTATATCTGTAAAATGAGATGCCGCAGTTGCAATTGTTGCATGGAGAACGGTAACTACTTTTCTTGGTGGCTTTGGCACGGTATAAGACAGGAAAATAGTATATTCCAGTATGTCACTGGAAAAATCAAGCTCGATTATCTCCGAAGGAAATCTTAATCCAGACATTCAGATTAAACAGCCAGGGGATATTCAAATATCTCCCATATATGGGAGCCGATATCGGAGCAACTACTCCTCGGAAAATCAACCCCCCGGACATCTAGCCCCTATTCCTCATCATAGTAATAGGTTATATAGTGCATGCTGGGATTTTTGCCACCTTCACTAATCAAATGGTGACACCTAGAGTTGAAATAACCTGAAAAGGTTAATTCATACAACAGATCACAATATTATATTTCCAATATTACCTCAATATAGCGTTATTTGCTGAATGGCTTTAAATTGGTAAAAAGCATATTTCGCAAAACATTTTTAATATGTTGTACGTGTGCCAGATCGATTAACAAAGATCGATCTGATTTCATCTGTTTACAAATGATTTACCAAATATTAATACGAAATGTAAACTAATAATATGTGATTTTTTTTCTTAAATTCTAATAATGAGCCATAATGTAAAACAAAAGCTGGTTTCAATCACGAAACAAGGAATATCAAAATTTAGCTTACGATTAATTAAAAGCATAATAGATATCGATCAATATCTGGGAGTCAATGCTCACAGAAATATAGCCTGGAATGATTATTCTAGTAAGAATCTATCAAAAATATCTCAGTATTAAAAAAATTGAACAATTTATAAACAAAAATAACTTAATAATATAAGCTAATTCTTCCTTTGAAGTTTCGGGCAATGCTTGTAAACCAAAATTAATATACTCAGTATTCAAAAACTTATCAATTACTTGATAAAGAAAATTATGGTGAAAGAACAGTTTTGTTTGTGAAATAGAGTTGTCGGAATATTTTTTATTGTTCTTAACCGGAAAACAATAATTATTAAACATCAAGGAGAAAACACAATATTATCTGCTAGTTCATAATCAGAGGACAATGTCCCAAAATAATGATAATATTAGATTACAATTCTGTAATATTAAAATAAAACTGATGATAATTAATGTCAAAGATGTAAAATTATGGAATTCTAATGAGAAATATTAACATATTAAATTTGTTCATGATTTAAAGGTGACGAGAAAAGAAATTTCACATTTCGAAGTAAACATAACCTAACAAACAATTGTTTTATTCCTTATCAGATGCACTACCACACTCAAAACAATTCTAACCACCGGCTATCTTATTTCCATTAAAATGTTCCCAAATTTCCGAACTTTAATGAGCCATTCCTAGTGCGTAATACACTCGCTAGGGGTTATGGCACATCACGTAATGCCATAGCTTTGTTTACAAGCGACTTCACCGGCATACAGACAAAATGTCGGATTTCGACGAAAGTTCTGACATTCTCAGGGATATCAAGTCCTACAGCTTTGAACCAATCGCGAAAAAGATCACAGATAATTAATTTGGATGAATTAGCTGTTGCAAGAGCATACGTGGACCAAGGGCAGCTACCTGTGAGGCCGACACCCGGCCACAATTCACAACAAGAGTTTGATTGGTGTGTATTTGTGTTGTTATAGGTTTACTTGATAAGTCAACACACTGGACCTCAATGCGAGTATTTCCCTCCTCCTATCGCACAACGTCATGTAAAATGAAGTGGTATTTGTCTGTAAACAGGATCCCGATGGGTGCATGGGGCTCTCCCATACGTGACTTATACTAGTCTATACAATGATGTGCCGCCCTCGGTGTGTCTTTTTAGCCATCTATTTTGTAATTTTCGGGTTGTTGTTGTTGTTTCGGGCCGGGTTTTGACGGCACTTATACGTGGGATATAATCATTGGCATTTGATGTGTTTCTTTGCATAATTGTATGCGACACAATACACCATTTCATATGTTTACTAAGACAATATGGAACACACAACACAGGTTAAACAAGAAAGTGTTAGCTTTATATTTCAGTAGAAATGTCTCGTGTCTTTGTATTGTATTATTTTGTTTATTATTTGGAGATGATTGTTTTTAATTTAAAAATTGTGGTTTTTATCATTCTTCTTTTCAGGTACAGCACCAGTTTAAAGTACATAATTATAGACGATTGAATAAAGACACGACTCCGTACATGAATAATAAAGTGAATATTTGTAGCAAGACAAATGTAAGTGGAAAATAAATAAACTTTATGGTCTTTTAATTATCTCGGTGCATGCCGTTGCTAGTAGATTTAATAAAAAAAAGTTAATTTCAAGGCGGAATATATTTCGTCCTTAACCCACAAAAAGGTGAATGCTCTCATCAGATAATCGGAATCAGGTAATTTGTGAGAAATAGATTTAGTCTTCCTTACACACTTATTGTTGAAACAACGTTAGCTTTATTATTATTTTGTTATTGTTGTTGTTAATTCCGTAATTTATGGTCTAGATCCATATTACAAAGGCATTATTATATTGGTACATGTAAATATACATTACAGCAATGAAATTCTCTCCTCTTTAGATAGTATATTTTGACAACGTATCCCAGTCTCCATAAATAACCAATAACTGCTACATCGATATTTTGCAATTACCGATTTAAATGTTCTGTCTCTTACACTTGATAAATATAATTCTGGGGTTATCTCAATTTTAAGATTCCTAAAAAGCGATAGTTTACTATTTTTGTTAACAGATTCGCTCCATTCCTGAAGATAACAATCTTTAACAAGTTGTTTAAATTCAAACATAAATAATGATTCATTACCAACTCCTTGGTTCATCCAAACATAATCATAGCCATATCTACTTAATAAATTCTCAATTTTGTTTGCAAATGTCATGTAAACTATAATTCATCATATAGCATTGCTTAACTAATCAATTATCATTCATACTGATTATTTTCATCCAAAATCTGATACATTTATTAAATTAGTTAACATCTAAAGGATATCTACCACATTCAGCTAATACGGCCGAATTTCATGTTGTATTATTGACACCAATAACACGTTTATACAACTTTAATTGTACGCGTTCAATACGCTCTGTTCTTTCATATCCCCATATATCAACACCACAACATAATATAGGTAATACCAACTGATCAAACAAGCTAAAATACGTCGAACATGGTATTCCATTACATAGTGATTATAATTTCTGCAAATTAGCCCATCGTCTGCCATATTCCACTTTAATAAACTAAAAGCAATTCCTAAAAATATATATTTTTATACAAAAGAAATTTGTACCGCCACTTTTCACCTTTTTTTAGCAATTACACCAATTCGTAATACAACAAATATTAGATTTTTGCAAATTGACATTCATCCCCCATTTACTACAGCATCTTTCTAACACCTCCAATTACCCTGCCGTATCCGAACAGAACACAAGACCGTCTTGCATATAATAGAATATTAACATATGGAAAACATTCAGATACAAAGATACCTCTGCAGCCTTCTGATCTCAATAATCCAATAAGTTAGAGTGTAAATAACAATATTGATAACATACAGCCGTGACGTGTACCAATGACACATTTAAACCATTCAGTAACATCATCATCTGTACGTAAACAAGATTTTAATTGTTCCTACACTGATCGTATTACTTTCACATTTCGTCCATGTATGCCACTTTTTATGAGCTGATGGAATAATAAATTATGGCAGATACCATAAAAAGCGCGAGAAGAATCTATGAAACCAACACAGAAACGACCCTTCTTTTTAGACAAATATGCTCCATTTTTATCCATAGTTTAATTGTATTATACAGTTTATCTTTATAAACATTAGCCTTTTTAATAAATGCATCCTTAAATGGTTTCTTACATCTACAATATTCTTCTAACTGCTCATCATTTCTGTAATCTCGATATAAATTTATTTCTCAATGGTTTTATCTGTTGTAACTCATTATCCCACCAAGGTACGGTTTTAGCAGGACTCCGTGTAGAACGTTTTACTTCAGTTTTAGTCCTACCTGTTTCTCTGACAGCACGTTTATATACAGTTTCAATTATGTTTAGCGTCACATCTAAGTTAACAGTGTTGCAACATTGTTCAAAAGAATGAAACTGGTTCCTACTATACTCATCAGTCAATAGTTGATGGTATTTTTCTAATTTTTCTGCATTCCAAATAATACGATAGCCAGATATATGATTATTATCATCTTCCCGAATCCCCCCCCCCCCTCATTGACAACATCTCATTATACAACATACAGGTAGATGATCAATTCCGAACTGTGTAATATCTTTAAAAAACTAATTATTTTTAATTAATCCGATCATATATATTTATCGAGCAAATCATATAATCAACAAAACGTTTACCTGTAGATGTTATATATGTATATTCACCTTGTTCGTCACAATATTTACGCCCCATTTAGAATATGTACATTGAAATTGGTGCAAAGCGTTACTAGTTACTACGTTCTACTTGTCATTTTCATTCATGGAAATATTATTATATAATATCAAATATTTCTGATGATAGCATAATCGCAATCGGTAAATATAGAGTTACTTATATTATTATTTAAGTTATGGTTTTTCGTTATAATCAGATATTGTAGATACTCTCCTTTTTCCTTCTTCATTAAAACCAGACAGAACCCGTAAGTCTAACCCACAACCTTTTTGGTGAGAAGCTTCACGTCGGTAAAGTAATCTGTAAAACATCATCTGTTGGATCCAGAAAATATAACACACCGTTGATATTACATTATCTGTGAGATAAAGGATTCTGACAAATGACATCCTCTGAATTCAGAAAATATAATTATATAACCGATGTGATTATATACAAGTATCATTAATGGTACACACACACACACACACACACACCCGGGAGAGAAGTAGGCTCTCTACTCTCTGACTGACGATGTCTGCATGAGGACATGCTTAGGAGCGTTCATGAACACTTTATGACTGTAATAAATCATCGTTACACCAACGACTAAGGATCCTAGTCCAGGAAACAATTCATAACGTATCCAAAAAGATAATTCATGATAATTACTCGTCGATATAAACAACAACAACAACAATTAAACAAACAAAAGAAGTGTAACATAATTCTTCACAAATAATATACAAGAATACGAACAATGATTGTTTCATTTCAAATTTTCGGATCCAGAATAAACAATGTTTTGACCCTGATGGTATTTAGTATACGTTTTAGTGATCTAATCTGGCTTTTGACAACGATGGTGTACATTGGGGTCCAAACGTATTAAGCTGCCCCATAAAATTCAATATTTATTATAATTTCATGAATCCTGTCAACTATGCTGATGTAACATCAACTTTAAAATTAACATTTAACTAAACGGAGATTCTCTCAAATTCTAACACGTTTTATAAAAATGTCGTTAACATAAACAATTTATGTATGTCTCGATTATAATAATTTAAAACAATCATGTACTAAAAACAATAATAATATAACTAACAAACTTCAAAATAAACCGAATCAAGTTATTTAAAAAACATTCTCAACGACGGGTATCTTTCCCACCGATCTGTAAACACTCCTGGATCATGCTAGGCATGATCTGGATTAATTATTTACATCTGGCTCTGCCAATGTCATCGAAATAATCGTGAACTGCCCGTTCTAAACTCTATGGCGTTTCCCCGAGTGTTGGTTCATCAGTTTTCAATTCACATCATCCCAGAAATTCTCAGTGACATTTAGATCCGGGACATGTTTAGGCCACTTCATACAGTATATGTTGTTTTGCTCCCGCCATTCCGTAATCATCTTGGCTCTGTGACACGGTAGCCCGTACTAGTCAGGTTCATTATGTATTTTTGTTCACAATTTATGGAGATTAGCAAAGCAGCACATTTTTGGAAAGCTTTTAACATCAAGAATCTGAAAACCAATGTTTACATTTGCGCGGATGCTCGTACGGCCGCCATTTTGGATTTTCAAAATGGCCACCGTAAAATCAGAATTTCCGTATATCTGGGCATAGAAAATTCATTTAAAATGCTCTTCCTATTTTTTTGGACCAAAGTAATCCACTGATAGAATTTTTAAAATCTCTATTCCTGATATATCATTCATTTTCAGCCAATTTTTAACAGTAGAGTTCATTTTAGGCGAAGACTTACTCCAAGGGCACTTTTTGCACCCGATGGATCAATGTTGCCCTGCACTGACAAATTCAAACTGATACACAACATTGAGAAGTTGGCAAACACAGATGAAACCAATGAACAGACAGAGACCCCAGCTGCCAATTAGCAGGATGTTGACAGAGATCCTGTATTAACATCTGCAAGATCCTCAACAAATCTGGAGATTGCCATTGTTGACGGAATAGTTCTTGTCCAGAAGAAGATGGAAAAAACAGGGACACTCCGCACTGTAACAGATCTGGCCGAGAGTTTCAACGACAAGTTCACGAGTTTGGCAGCAGAGAAAACTAGAGAGAGACGACGACAAAGAAAAGCTCCTATACAGTATCAGATTCCAGATGATACGAACATCAAACACATCCCGCTGACACAGTTTCTATCACTTGAAAAAACAAAAGCAGACCTGACAGACTACCTTGCGAAAGCAACCCTCGATTACAAAATCGAGTTTTCTTTACTCCTGCTACAGACGTCTTCGTTCTGGCCGTGGCACACTACGACAAGCTCTGCAAAAGTACGTCGCTTTCGATGGTTGCAGGTATGGTGGATATTGAGCCAATTTGGACAACTTTGGGAAAAGAAAAGGCGCAAGCTTTATCTATATTCCACGCATTCACTGGAGCGGACAATGTTAGAAAATTCTCAGGAACGGGCAAACACAATGGTTTCAGCAGTAAACGAAAGCTGACGTGGACTTACCCAGACCACTCATGAAACTACCAATGGCAGCTGATCTAAGACAGGAGGTGAAAGACGAATCGACCAAGTTTGTTTGTTCGAGGTACTATCCGAAAGGTGTGCGCATTACAAGTATACCTTATCTAAGATGGCATCTGTTCTGCAAACAACTCGCTGAACGTAGCAAGTTATCATCTACACTTTGCACACTTGAGGAACACATCAAGCACGCCAATCCACCGTCATGCAGTAACAGCCTTTTGACCCATTGAAATTCGGTTACTATAAGGACACAGGTGGTCATCAAATGCTGCCAGTGATTACCAAGGTTCTTCCTGCACCACATGCCATCGTCGAGTTGGTTGGATGCCAGTGCAAAACCAACTGCTCCACAAAAAGATGTTCATGCAGAAGGAATAACTTACCGTGTACGGAACGCTGCTTGTGCAACGCAAAAAATCAAAAATGGCGGCCATATGGGCATCAGCGCAAATGTAAACATTGGCTTTTAGATTCCTGATGCTATAAGCTTTTGAAAAATGTAGTGGGTTGCTAATCTCCATGAAGTTTGAACGAAAATTCTTTTATTGACATGGTGAATCTGACTATACCATAAGGTCTCCACCAAACACTGTACGAAGGAACCGAGATTTCCTGGTACTCATAGCATCCCACACCATGACGACACAAACCCCCAGTTGGCCAGTCAACGGTTCGGTGTTTCTCCTCCGTACACACACACATATCACACTTTCACTTTTGAACAGATCGAACTTGGACTCATCAAAGAAGATCACCAAAGACCTGTCCAGCCATATCCAGTCTCAATGTTCATTGTAGCTCATTGTCTATGGGCGAGTAGAGGCTTCTCATATACTTTTCCTCCTCTCCTTTGACGAGGCAGGCTGTTTTTAAGGGCGCCTACGTGGTCTAATTAGTAGCGCGTTGGACCACAGATCACTAGCACCTGAGTTTGAATTTCGGCGTAGGCATAGCTGAAGGGTATTTCATCTTTGACTTCGTTTCATTACCTTTGAAGATCACTCGGCCCATTTAGCCTACCTTGTGCACAAAAGTGGCCGTAAAGCATCAACCATCATCTTATATGGGGTTTGAACGTAGAGCGCTAAGCAGTTACCTCATGGGCCCTCAAAACACTCCAGAAACTCCTCAGATGTCAATCACATTTACTGCTGACTCATCCAGATCATCTCTTTCACTTGATATCCGTGGTCGCCCAGTTCGTGGATGATTATTATATTTTCCAGTCAGATGATGACGTGTTCTGACATTCTGGGACAGCGCAGCGTGATAGTTATTGATCTCTGGTGATTTTTCTTTGGTTTCATCCCTGCTATCTCAGCATGTCTCAGCTGTCAGTTACGACATCACGAAATCCTCGACAATCCAAAAATGTACGGTTGAGGTACAAATATTGCATTATAGTAATAATGTTATTTTACTATTAAATTGGTATATTTTAACAGGAATTAACAGGGATGCCATCAATTTTACATAATCATAATATACGACAGCAAATGTCTAGAGAAGTAATCCAAACATTTTTCACAGCTAGCATACACTAATATATGAAATTGATTAAAAATTATCGTCATAGTCGATAACGGGACACTGTGATAATAAAATGGTGATTGATTTCATGAGGTGGCATAATACTTTTGAACACCTTTGTATATCTGTAAAGCACCTGAACCAATTAAACTGTTCTGAACAAAACAATTAAATTACAGAACATTAAGGGCAGCAATGAATGTAGTAGATCAGATGATGACTTTACGGCCACTTTTGTGCACATGGTAGGCTAAATGGGCCGAGTATATCTAATGATCTGTTCCCGATTTGGTTGAATGGATGAATGTTGCTAAACGACGCATCGGCACAATTTAGGCCATTCAGTGTCTTAGAACATTTGGTTGGTTGGATGTTTGGATGGGTTGGCACTTGTGTCACGCCAAAGACATATGGCTGAGGGGTGAATATCGACCTTAACTTTTTTTGTCTCTGCCAACACTCTGTGATGGGTAAACCTCTTAATAATCTCATTATAATACATCAGTATTAGTCACACCTATGATTTATGACCTACAGACAATTCTTAACTGACTGAATGGTAATTAACATGTCACGATATTTTTACTTCGATTTAAACTGATGAGAACGATACTGAAGCGATAATTTATCAAAGAGGGTTTGCGCACGCACGCACGCACGCACACACACTCGTATATATATATATATATATATATATAGTTAGTCACTAAATTAGTAACCTGTCACCTGTAAGTTCTATCTCCCATATAACCCCCCCCCTCCCCTCCGTGCACAAATGTGGCCGTAAAACATCAAATATCATCATCATCATCACCTGTAAGTTCATCAGCAATAACGGTTCTCCGTCAAGATCTTATCTCAACAAACCAACTATCTCTCAACACCAGAATATATAATAATCTGACAACTGAGAGAAAATACACCTCTTTATCCCGTTCTGGTTGCTTCTTGATGCGTTCAGTAATGTTAGTGTCAGGACCTCTCTCCGTACTAACCCCGCACAATAAACCTGGTTGTTTGAGACAGAAGTTTGTTAGCTTGTTAATTATTCCTAAAATAGTTGGCTTCTTCATTTAGGTTGGTAATAATAATAATAATAATAATGTATATTTAATAAAGCGCCCTTACTAGATAAATAACGTCAGAGTTTTCAAAGAGAATCCCAGACTAGACATATCTATATTTAGAATGACACATACGTTCAACGTTGATGCGCCGATATTCTAGAATTCCAATCCTACTAACATTCGTACCAAACCTCACTCCGGCTTGTTAAACTAGGGGGTCAATTTGACATCGTTACACAATATCACTTTTTGTTCAATACCTTCATATTACTAATCTTACCGTATAATAATAACAATAATAATAATAATAACTGAAATGGCAGTTCTTTTACGTGGCTTAGCTACCTGAAATGAGGGAGATGTATATGGTCTGTAATTTAATGTTTCTCCGTCCGGGGACTAATTATAAATAAATTTAGAATTTACAATATATGACATATTCGGCGGAGAAAACCTTGCCAGTTGCGTATTTGGATGAAAAACTCCACCTACTATAAAGCCACGGCCGGGATTCGAACCTCCGACCTCCCGCACAACATGACCATGAGTAAGGAAGTCCGACCCTCTTATCCACTAGTTGACTAGGCTATAGAGGCGGTGTACTACTACAGTAGAGTGCCTAAGACCAGTTTCACTGAATCAGCCGCATTATAAATCCCGAGCCTCATTTCTATTTCCCTCAAAGACGAATACCCCAAAAATCCAATTTAAAGGTATTGTGAAAAGAACAATACAATCAACAGTATTAAATGGGTCCGGGAAAACGTGTAATATTTTCTTACCCGATTTCGGTTCCATAATCACATTTATTTGCAGCCTGTCATCATTTATTACGATTATTATTCAATAAATATTTGATTAGACCAACTACCAACTATAAATTATATCCATATGAACTGTATGTCATTTCTATACAATTTAATAAAAAGGGTGAAAAAATCTGTAAAACGTGACAAGAGATAAAGAAGCTCAAATGATTTATTAATGAATGAAGACATGAAATATTAGGCGAAAGACCCACAACTCCTTATCTGGCCCCGAGAAGCTATTCAGCATTGTTGAATGGCTCTATAACCGAATTTGTCGCAAAGAAGCAACATAATTGTCACTCGGAGTATATATTGAACCATTATACTTGGTTCGCAATAGTCATCGTAAGCAGCATAAATATATGACACGTTTTAAAATGTAAATTCTTTTGTCTCGAGCCAGAGTGGATAACATTATATCGATGGAAACCGAACCGGCTTACAACAGGATGATGATGATGATTGATGTTTTACGGCCACTTTTGTGCACATGGTAGGCTAAATGGGCCGAGCGATCTCTAAAGGTAATGAAGCGAAGTCAAAGATGAAATACCATTCAGATATGCCCACGCCGAGATATGAACACGGGTGGTAGTGATCTGTGGTCCAACACGCTACCGCTAGACCATGGAGGCGCCCCTTAGCAACAGGAAGACAGAGAACTATGCAGTCGAAACAGCTTTTTCTAGTCTATAAATAAATTGGGGAAGTTTGGTCTTTAGATGTTTTTATATTAATTAAACATAAAAGGGTGGAAAAACTCACTCGAATTACACTACAACAAACTGAGCAGATTATAATTACACATAAATTTTTTATTGGTAATTTAATTGAATTACTTAACCACGATTGTTATCCCAATATGGTCAGTCTCTGAAATACTGTATTATAACAAATGAATATTAAAAAATATACTACAATAAAACTCAATAAAAAATATAATATTTGGGCGGGTTATGATATTAAGTTAGATTGTATATAACAGTGAAACTGACATTTGTCTAGCCATTTAAGGTACATAACACTCGGTTATTCACTGGATTTGAAATAAGCGAATACCTGAAGCGCAATATGCTTGTATCTAATTAAAACAATTGCCGCGAAAAATGGATAACAAATATGGTGTTGTGGATAATTAACAACATACAGGCAAAATGTTTACAAACAACTCCCATGTCAGATAAGCCTACAACGGATATTGAGTGGTTATCAGTATTGATAAACTGTAACATCTGACTCCTAATAGTCTTTGTTACAGCTGATGATAGGGAGCTGCGAAGAAAAGACTCACTCAATCCGAGTATCACCTGATATTTCTCACATATAATCTCGTCTTCGAAATTGCTCAAGTTTAAACTGAACTGTAAAAAAGCCAAGCAATATGTAAATCATTCCCCGTCCAATGGCAGCCGTATATTTAAAGGTTTTCCTAACCACTAATCCGCCGTGCTTTCCAACAACAAGCAAATTATGACTGAAACAAGTCGTAAATTGGAATTTCTAATTATGAGCATCGTTAGAATCAGTAAACTAATTGAATTATGCAATCTGAACAAAACATTAGTAAATTATGCAGCTCCCTAGAAAGAAATATCCAAGTTAAAGATTTTTTTAAAGTGTAAAAATTATAATGGCTAAGTTCATAACAAATGGACATTTAAAATACTACATATATATATATATATATATATATATATATATGCGAATGTGTGTGTGTGTGTGTTCCCAAAATATTATGACAAGTCTTAAACGGCGGTGAATATGACATTAGTTGGGACTATGACTGTGACTGTTATGTCGGTGATGACCAATATGTTGACAACATCCATGTCACGTGGAGCATCCATTACCTCTAACGTAACGAACGTGACATCATTACGATGATCTCCAATTGATTGTGATGGTTATGTTTTTATCGCTTTTATTTATTGTTTACTCCAATAAATTATTTACTCATTAAAATTCGTTTTATTTAAATTTATGGCTCAATAATAGCACTCCGCATGAGCAGGCTTTAAAGCTTGTACACACACACACACACACACACACATATATATATATATATATATATATATATATAATTCCACAATAAGGCTATATATCTTATATGGTTAAGAGTTATTCAAAATTAAGTAGATATTACCCTTCATCAATATACTAATAGATACAGAACCTAGGCCAATACTTAAAAAGATGACACTGATTGTTTGACACCTTATCAAAGGATAGAACAACAGCAGATACTTTATCTCAGTTACCAGTAACTGTTTATATCAAAGGTGTTTTTTTTTTAATCAACTGACCTCCATGCCTAGGAAGAGGACATAAATTATGGTTGAAGCAAGTACATGACTATATTGTCTGATAAATACCAGCCCTACGAATATTATAATCATTAATTGTTCCCACTGAGCTTGAAGCACCCGGGCAATCATCCATCATCAATTAAAATCACCTATAATCATAACCTGTAGTTTTAAAGTATTAGGACCATACATGACAAAGAGATTAGTTAGTAACTTCTATACTTAGAACTTTTGATATGATAAATAGACAGTAGCCCATATTTGTATTAAGTTTATGTCATATACGAACGCACGTGTACAACAGTTGGATGTAACACTTGAAGATAATAGTTGGACGTAAACAAATTAAATGATATTAGTAAACAAAGTACTTGACAACATAAATCATGGTCACTCGGGAGGGGGGGGATGCAATTTTGTCCAGTTGTGTATTAACATTTATTATGTTAAATCATTTGACTTCGTATTTAAGGTGACGGGAAAAGAAATTTCACATTTCGAAGTAAATATAAAGCATCAAATAACTGTTTAATTCCCTATCAGATCCACTACAATTCTAACCACCAGCTACCATGTTTCCATTAAAATGTTCCCTAAATCCTTCATTTCCGAACTTTCACGAGCCAGTGCTGGTGTGTACTACACTCGCTAAGGATTATTGTGTGACGTCATCTTTGCCAAACATCACGTAGTGCCACAGCTTTCTTTACAAGCGTCTTGACCAGTTGGCAGACAAAATGTCAGATTCCGACGAAGGTTGTGACATTTTCAGGGATATCAAGCCCTGCAGCTTTGAACCACTCGCGAAAAGGGTCACAGACAGACAGTATTAATTGTGAGAAATTACCTGCAGCAAATGCAGACGTGCATCTATAGCAGCCACCTGTGCCGCCGACATCCGGTCTACAACAAGAGTTGGATTGACGTGTATTTGTTTGTGTTGGTATAAGCTTAATTGATAAGTCAACACACTGTGCCTGAATACGAATATTTCTCTCTTCCTATCACATAACGTCATTTAAAATAAAGTGATACTTGTCAGTACACGGGAGCCCGGTGGATGCACGGGACTTTCCTATATGTGGCTTACACAGCAATGTGCCGTCCTCGGTGGAAAGACTAGTTTAACAGTTAAAAAAAGTGTCTACAATACACAGCCATAAGAAGCTGATAGTAGGCCTAGGCACACTTTATTTTATTTTGCGAATAATTAAAATTTTACTTTATTCACGAATGCGTGAACTGGTGAATGTGCAATAGTTTGCGATATTATCCTTTTTATCGCTCATGTATACCATTTTTCTATTCAGTTTCTCCATCAAATTGCTGATTCGTTTTGGCTTAGCATCACCCAGTTTATTGAATATGGTTGGAATAGGATATTCTGTGAGCCCGACACTCTTCATGGCATATCCAGCTGATCGTACCATAAACTGCGAAATAACGAGGATACGTTCCTCAAAGCGGTAAGCCAATCGCGCAAATTATATTTGTTTTGGGGGAATTAATGCCTACTCCATCCACTGACAGATCCATTTGAACAAATATATGCGACACAATACACCATTTTATGCGTTTATAGAACACGCAACACAGGTTAAACAAGGCCACGTGGAGTGTTTGGCGTCTTTGTTTGGCAAAGATAACGTCACACTGCAAAGTTTTCCGAAGATTCTCGATTAAAGTTGTGGCCATGTGAGATGCTAACAAAGGAAGTTTTAAAACCATTGTAACCTTAATTCTAGGAACAAATTTAAATATATCTTTAATAGAAATTGATTTTAATATCTAACACTAGCATTTTAACACATTTTGGGAAACCTTTTCCTGTGGCCTTTAATAGTGAACCAATTTATTCCATCTAACTGCGTAAGGGTCCACATACATAGCAACTGCAAGCTATATGACACACACACACACACACAGAAACAATTAATGAAGAACGCTATGACGGTGTAAGACATCATAATGTTTGGATACACAGGACCACACACAAAGCGCGCGCTCGCACACACACATTTGACAAGTAATAATTTCAATTTAGGTTTCTATGATAAGATTAATTTATATAAATATTACAGTACATTTTTTTACTGCTAGAGATGGGGATACAAATAACTGCTATGGTTACACCCCACGTAGCGGAAGTCAATTAATTAAACTGACACTATTTCGTTCTATGGTACTTTTACTACAGAACTAAGTGGTGTTTACAAGATGATACACGTGTGTGTGTGCGTGTGTGTGTGTGTGCGTACTTCACCCAGTTCAGTGATTTGCAATGGCGCATAACAAAAGATTTATGATCGTAATTCCGTAGCCGGTGAAGTGTCTAGCAGTTTACTCTGTTCTAGTGGCGCTAATAATACATATCTTATGTGGTGAAACATTGTTCCTATCAAACAACGTTATACCTCTGATAGCTACATGCCAGAGTCTGGTCAACCGACTGGCTCTATGCGTATATATATGATGGATAGGCGTTATGTGAGATAACTTTTGATATACGTTTATGGGAAACCGTTATTTGTGGAAATGAGGTGAGCAGGTCGTATATGTGTGTAGAGGATATATATATATATATATATATATATATATATATATATATTTCTCTCTTCTCTATATATATATATATATATATATATATATATATATATAATAAATGCACGCGCACACACATACACACACGCACGCACACACACACACACACACACACAAGCAGACAGTTTGCAGGTGGCCCTATGACAAATACCAGGCCATGAACTATGCGAGGCATACAAATCAACTTGGCACAATAAGTCATCCTAATCAAGAACAGATATAGGTCAGTGTATATGGCCCGGCTTTATGCGAGTCGCTACTGTGTACGAGATTCATTTAGAAAGTCCCAAAATCCGGCGCCACCCCCAAACCCCGCCCCGCAAAAACCCTGGCACGCCTAGCACGTGCTATGGCACGGGCTCCTGTAACGTGATATCCGGTTACGACCAAGAATGCCATTATTACGCACGCGTTGCTGAAATCGCTTTACAAAGAAGGCATCTCGTGAAAGCTAGAACTCTCTCTCTCTCTCTCTCTCTCTCTCTGGATTGTGTAGCTTAGTGCAATGAGATGGATTCGATATGATATTCCTGTACGCTTTAATTAATTGTAGAGAACACGCTGGTACTGTTGAAATAATCAGACATGAAGTTTTGATACACCTGAAATAATTCTACAGTGTGTTTTGGTACAGCTGAACTGACTCAACAATGTTCTGATACTGGATAAAGTACTCACTAACTTGTTTACACACACACACGCACGCACGCACACACACACGTACACACGCGCGCACGCACGCAATCAAGCAAGCACATATTAATGTATAGTTTATCGCCGTGTACAGTGTACTACACTGACACTCTTCCGGTACTTGCCTGGTACTCCAGCACCATGCATCCACCCTTCTCGTGTACGATCCCAAAGATACTGTCACGCCCAGTACCAAGTACGACATCGTCTACACGGCGTCCCAGTATTTGACACGCCACTTTGTACAGAACTTGGGGTAAGTTTTAACCTTATCTAATACTTATCTAATACGTATTCTACTGTCACAATGAGTGTTATTAAAGTTAAACCGTACAGTAATGGCCTCACTACTGTATATAATCATCTTTACACGGTCGACCATTAGAGAATGCTGCCTATAAAAAGTCTCTATTACAGGTTGGAATTTGTCAACATTATGTTTTATTGCTGCATACAATACTATATATATATATATATTATATACATATATATATATATATATTATATACACTAGGATCTGGTGGTATCTCTGTAATGGTTACTGCAGGGTATACTATCAAGATGAAGATGTCCTATTTGAAATATGCGATGTCTATATTAATTTTTTCGTCTTCTTGTATCACCACCGTGTCATGTTTTATGGTGTCTCCGAGGCTCAACTGTTTACGCGGTTGACAGATATCTATCACCTCGGTTCAAATCCCGACCTGGCTATGTCTGAAGGGTGTTTCATCTAACACTGCCCCATTTCATTCTTGACGGTCACTCGGCCCATTAAGCATGGCCTACACTGCGGGAAAATATTGACGTAAAACCGAGACATTATATTTCTATAGCACACCCAACAACGACCTCTAGCGGATACTGTGGCAGTCCAATCGGTGGAAGGCTCTACTACAGATCCCCAGAACGTTGGATCGCATTCCAACGTTACTTTGTTTACGTGGGTTGTTTCATATTCTATTCTCCGTAGGCAGTTGTCTATCAGTCGCTCAGTCACTCACTCATGAGCGGCTTTTACAGGCTTCTCATACAGCCCAATGAGGCGTCTCCGTGGTCTAACGGTAGCGTGTTGGATCACAGATCATTACCACCCGTGTTCGAATCACAGCGTGGGCATATCCGAAGGTTGTTTCATCCCTGACTTCGCTTTATTACCTTTGGGGGTCGCTCGGCCCATTTAGCCTACTATGTGTACAAAGTGGCCGTAAAACATCAATCATCATCATCATCATCTAATACAGCCTAATGAATAACGTATTGTATTATACAAAAGTCTATGTACAGTGTACCACTCCATCTTGTTTTATTTGTACATCGCATCCTATTTCGACATATAATACTGACCACGTGTCGTCCAGGATGTCCGTCGTTTATGATCCCGTAGCGCTCGGTTAATTCGATTCGTTTCATTTCCTTTAAGGAACACAGACCCCATCGACATCGACCCGAGAACTTACGAGGGCCATAACCGTACTTTAACTCGTGGACAAGACCCCACATGGTAAAAGGCGGTGGTGCATCGTGGAGCCTAGCACACGAAATCTTTTAAGCGAAAATGCGCTATAAAGGCTCGCGGCTTCGGCATAGGACTCCTTCAGTGGTGCCAGGAGACCGGGGTTGGACGATCCCGATTTGATACCGAACAGCGGCAGATCGGCGGCACTAGCACGTGACACGCGAAGAGGGAGCTTTCTTGGCCGCCGCCTCCTCCTCCTCCTCCACGTACGGCGCGTAACAAACAATACGCAGTTCCCACAGTTAACGCGAACTACAGGCGTAGTTCATTCATAACATTGTCGGCGAGAGACAACTCGCCCTTGTTTATATCAGTGTCTATGTGTGTGTGAGAGAGATATAGAGAGATAGAGAGATAGTAGTGAGTCCAACGTCCTAGTGGCTAGGATAGGCTGCGTAATGCCGGCAAATGGCTTACATGGATCACATCGTTTGATATCCGGAACGCCAACGGAGAGGCTGAGGTGAGTAAATGTTAGTTACACAATCGGGATAGCCGCTCGTCCCGGATTGATATCGGTCGCATAGCCATCGGCCGCATATAGGTGACGTCACGGCGGGCAGCGAGCGTCAACCGGTAGATGCGTGTCCGCGTGCGTGCGTGCTTGCATGTGTACATGCCCGCGTGCCTGCAAACACGTGTACGAGTAATATCTGGCATGCTGGCTGTAGATCCCCCGATTTAAAAAAAAAACGTGACTATCCGTTCGCCGTAAGCGGGTCACCTGCCCTTCCCACAGAAGCGCATTCCCCGATCCAGACTTGTCCCCGTCCGGGATTCACCTCAAAACGTGCCTTCTGACAGGATTTCGGAACTCGAACCACCATTCAGAACGTGACGACCATCAATTATGTCTTAACCCGAGTCGTATAACCAACGCACCGCGCCGTGCTAGCGTCATCGTTCAAATTTCGCTCTTCTTCCGGTCTCCCTTCCTGTTTTGCCTTTGTCTTCCTATCTTGAACCTATCTTCCTGTGTTATCTATATCTTCGTTCCTTGCCGCTATCTTCTTTCCTCGTTCAAATTTTTCCTCTCTAACCTGTCTTCCATTTTACAGCTTTCTTCCCGGCCCATTTCTACCTTCCTGTCTTGTCCCTTACCTTGTTCTCCTTACCTTTCCTTACCCTTCCTCCAAACTACAAATATTCCTCTCTCATGCCCGGCTTCCCGTACTGTCTACGCTTTCCCATCTTCACCCCACATTCCCGTCTCGTCCTCGCCTTCCTTTCTGTTATCCACCTTACCACTTCGTCTCCACCTTATACAAAATACCATCCGTACGGTTCCGTTTCGTCCCTGTATTTCCCTCCCCAATCCACCCCTACCTGTCCGACCCCGATCTTCCCACCTAGACCCCGCCTTCCTGTCTCGCCCTCCCAGTCCTGCCCTTCCTGTCTAATGCGATCCTGTTTACGACCGAAGTGGCCACCGTATGTCTCTGTTAGCCGGGTCATATCGGACAGTCTGTAAGCCGGCTCTCTCTCTCCCTCTCTCTCACTCACTCTCCCTCTCTCTGTCTTTGGTGTATTCCTAGAAAGCTGATGCCTGACAGATGAGTGTGGGGCCCGGTACACAGCGCCATCTACCCCCCAGCCACCCTGAAAACTATAAACGTCCGTCGAGGCCTGGATTAATTGTCTGCAGCGAGCCGCAGTCTGTCTGAGTGTACCACCGCACCACATCGCACCATACACCACACCACACACCGCACCACCAGTACCACAATCACCACCACTACCACCATCACCACCGTCACGATCACACACACCTACGCACCCGAAACGCGCGTTGGCACATACACACATACGCGCACACTGATATTTGCACGTACTGACCCATACAAATTCACTGGATCATTCGTTACGCGCAGGCGAGCACGTGGTCCGATCGCCAATAGGAGGGCGCATGCGCCTTACGGACGTACCATCCTGGATCGTTTGAGTACCGAGTCTTGCTGACCTGTACCGACTGGACAAACAAAGTTCCGGGTTTATTGTGTTCGTCTTAACGCCAAACCAGAGCCACCTGGTGGCCTCGGGCACAACTAGAGTGGCATTATATATACCGGGACGACAGCCGAGCTACGAACAGTTGCGAGGTGGCTTCGTCACAGTGACGTCATCATGCCTGCCATTCGGGTCTCTAACCGGAAGTGGATAGTTCTGTCGTTCGTCGTCGTCGTCGTCATTCTGGCTTCGGTATGCTGTCAAGACGACATCCAGGAGAGTGCGGGACGAAATCGGCGCATGCGCAGCAGGGCTCGCTACGTCGGCGCGTTGCGCAAGTCGCGCGACAGGCGGCGAGGGGACGTCGAGCCCGAAGCGGGCTGGCGACGAAATCCGGAAGAGAGCGATGCGACTGAGAGACGCGACGACGCAGCGGATCCCGATGGCGTGACGTCGGAAACGACGCATGACGTCACCGCCGAGTCCATGACGTCAGCGGACGTCGTGGCCCCACTGACGACGCAGGGGACGATAACCAAGGAACAGTGGCAGAAACGCATGAGGTAAGATCGTAACTGTATAGGTGTGCATGACGTCATTATAATGTACGTTACGGTAGTGGCATGATATTAATCGTATAGTGGGATGTTTGGGGTGGCTTTTTTATGCATCATCACCGAGTTGCACCCACAAAATATGATATATTTCGAACAGAATGATGCAATATTATATAATGTTGCCGATCTAGCTACATGAGGTTTAGGGGCGTGGAAACGGTCTACATCCCAACATAAGGTCTGCTTCTGTCGACGCGAAATGCACTGTCTAGACACTACATGTCTCGACAAGAAATCTTCTTCTCCAGATTAACCACCCCTAATGAGTCTGTATTCACAATTCCTGATACGCAATCGGTGAAAATGGACGCTATTGTCTACATTCTCCCCTGATGAATATCTACATGTTATAAACACCATCTGTACGATTCTCCGTACCAGTTAATTTTCATCCACTGCGCGCGCGCGCGCGCACACACACACACACATACACGGGAGAAAGAGACCGGTGGATGAATGGACTCAGTGACTGATTGATAGATTAATTGATTGATTGATTGATTGATTAATTGATTGATTAATTAATTAACAGTGATTTATTGCTTGATATCTATACAGACATACAGGTATTCGGACGATTAAACAGACACAGTGAGTGGGTGACTGATAGATTAGGACACATACAACCAACCACAGAAGCTTACAGACAGACGAATGACCAGACAGAAAGACAGACTTGACAAACAGAAAGACAGACAAGCGATTATTTGCGGTCAACAATTTCAAGTTTGTCTAAAAACCTCACCATCTAGTCATCGGCAGGGTACAATCAATGATCTTCCTTTGTTTAATAATATATCGGGGTATATCCATCACCTAAGTTGTAGTGTGGTTGGCCACATACTAACACCTCGATTCAAACCCCAGCCGGCTAGTTCTGAAGGGTGTTTCATCTTTCACTCTACTCGTAAGTCAGTCGGGCCATTTAGCCAACCGTATTCAAAATGGTGAACAGCAACATTTAACATTTACGTTTACTCGCCGCGCTGCTGCTGAAACTGCTGCCAACATATCATACCATCTGCCATCGTCTTAGACTCATCTTCGAATGAAGACTACTTTTATCACCGATGTAGGTCACAGGGTCAAGCTCCCAACATCAGCAACAATGGCCTTCTAACAACGGATACCTGATGCCCTACTGGCCGCCATGGAATTCGGTGTTAACCTACCGAGGAGTGGTGCTACCACGTGTCTATAACCCGTGAACCGAAGGCACGTAACAGAAACTCGGGCCCGGTCGACGACCCCGGCCCCGATCGTCGATCGCTGGCCAATATCGATCACGTGATCGCCAGAGAAAAGCCCCGCCACCTGGCGACTTTTGTTTATCGCCGCGGCGAGGTCTGTTCACACGCGGCGAAGAAGCTAGTGTTTGCTTCCGGCGAGAACTGCGCCTTCCGGCGACCGGATGGTGTTATGTCGGGCGCCGTGCCAAACCTAACAGATCATCATCGCTATTGATGATCCGCCGTTTCGCTGATCATTGCTAATGATCCGTGTGTCAATCACACCTATGTCTATAGACATATAAAGTAGACAGTTGTTAGTTCACACACCGTGTCCAGGTACAGACAACAATACACACACAGACGAATACAACAATACAAGCACACACACAACAACAACAAAAAACATAACAACAATAACTGAAACAATCCAGATCCTGAACCACCACCATCTGTATGAAGCAGTTGATCCGGACATAAGCGCCGTCGGGATCATGCGGCCATTCTTTCGTTTTTCGCACGCAGTGAAAAATCCCACTTCTGAAACCGGAGAAGAATTCCTTCAATAAATCATTTACCAAATGACAGATTATTTAACTCAACAACTGTTTACTAACAGCGAAAACATATACACAAATGATGACGTATGCGTTGTTGATGATCATGGATGATAAGTGCTGATGATTATGACTGGGGGGGGGTAGGGAAGAATTTATTGGTCGAACATCTAAACCCGGTTCGTTGCTTTGAGTACATCCTAACGTCGTTCTACCCGGCGACATCTCGGCTCCCCGTGAGGTATAATATATCTACTCATCAGCCATATAGGACGTACGATCCACAATATCCCAACGCCTTCCAGCCAGCTGACATATTCGGAACTAGGACCTACCCCTTTTTGTGGCGAGCACGTTACCAATGATCTCATGTTAGGGGTGCCAATCTCGATGAGCGGATCCCGTCGATTCGATCAGATGACGATAGATAGGTGATGATGCAATCGCGCCATCTATCGGCCATATCCCGCTTTTCCACAAATTACGAACCAGTTCTCGTCACCTGGCGCTCGCTACGAGAACAACCATCATCGATAGCTGTGGTTCACGTGACCGCTATATGCCGGTTCGTGGCGCCGTCTGTTCGTGTTTCATCATCGGCGTGTTTCCCAGCACAAACTGAAAACAGGCCAACAAGTCAAAAGGGGAAAGTCACGTCACTAATCGCTGAAACATCCCACCCAATACCCGACTGATTGTGCTGGAGACGTCAACTAATACGTTAGCGATATTTCTAGCTAGGGGGCGCCATCGGATAGAAACAGGCGGCGCCACTGGAGAGAGAAACAGATCAATATCACCAATATATTAGATGATCTAGTGACTTAACCGTCATCGATCTAGAAACGAAATAAAAGAAAGCAGCGCATGCGCCCACGCCACGTCCAAACATTGCCGTAAGGCGGCACGTTTTACGAACTACAAAGGTGTCGGGTCGAACCCCTCTGAGGGTTTTCTCTCCACCTCCTCCGCACCCGCGCCCTTTTATGGCCCACTGTACGGCACCCTTTGTACGGGTTCCTATTTATGGAACCAAGTCGGATATAAAGGTTCCATAAATAGACCCAGCCAGATGATGAACGTCCGGTGTTAACGACGATAATAGGCTCAGCGCACTCAAAACCGGAAAAAAAAAATGGGTTTTGGTCAGTTTGAGGATGACCTAGTAAATGGCGGCATCTCAGAGAATGGGGGGGTGTAATATTTTTGGTTCTCACAGAAAACCTGTTCAGAGAAGGGGTGCGCAAAAACTGGGGAGGGGTATTGTTTTTGCGCTTTTCCCCAAAGTCGCTTCAGAGGGCCAATGCTGAGGGGAAACCTGGCCAATTTTCCCGGGTTTCCCCACGCTGGTCGAGGGCCAAAATGGGCTGCGCTGGGGCCGTCTAAGTTAACCCAAACCTTATCGACCTGGCATGCCATGGAAGCTGCGCTCGCACGTCTAAGAAGGAAGCCAACCTTGATCATTGTCCAACAGTGCCCCATGCAATAAGACGCAATCCAGGTGCTATCTCTATCTGTGGGATGTTACATCCTTCAGTGATAGACTTCTGACCGATCTTCTCATTTATCCCAAGCAAGTCCAGCGCCGAGACTAAACAGCCCGCTAACTCGGTAACATATATTCACCCACCCACCGACTCACTAAATTACTCACTCATGCTTTCACTACCTATGTATTCGTGGCGTTATACAAGTGGTAGACCCATGAAGTCATCATATCGGACCTTTTATCCGTATCCGAAAGGATAACATTCGATCATCATATATATATATATATATATATATATAATTGCACGACCATCATGCATATCCCAGAAAAACTCTCTCATCGGAGCTCTCCCGGCGATTCCCCCCCCCGAGGTCTAATACAACCCGATCCCCTCCCCCGCAGAGGGCTGCCCCCGATATTCCCCCCGCAGAGGTCTGCCCCCATCTCCAGCGGTTTATTATCTCTCTTTTCGCACAGGACGTATCATCTTCTATCTTTAAGGATGACGTAATCGTTCTCCCTTTCGATATCGCAGCCGATAGATTAGACAACTCGCTGACGTCATCACGGCAGTGAGCCACTTAACACGCTCGGATAGTAACGTCAATCCTCAGCTGATCTGGTCATGTGACATTTAGGCTTCTCCTCAAAGATAACGTGTATCATATCTGGGTCATGTCTTCCGGTCTGCTTGTCCGTCTTCTTGTTCTTCTATAGTCTGTCTGTTTGTTTGCCTGTCTGATTGTCTGTCTCTTTCTGTCTATTTATCTGTATGTTCCTGACCTGTTCCCCCATATCTGTTCTTTCTAGCTCCAATTTTCTTCCCGATTTCTCCCTCTCCCTTTACCCCGCCCTCTCTCCCCTTTCTACCACCCTTTCCTTCGTCCTATCACCATGTCTCCCCTTTCTTCCCCTCTCCCCTTTCTCCCACTCTTTCCAATCTTAATCTTCTTCCCCTTCGTCCAACCGGCTCTAACTTTCTCAATATGTATTTCCCACATCTCCCCCCACCCCGTCAGCTGCCCCACCTAATTAATAACTACAGCTACGGTTAATGTTTTATCGCCCGTACAACACTTAACCGATATTTCACAAACCCGCCAGCTGTCACGTGATCAACGGGTACCTAATCATTGATTGGCCACAGTCTGGCGAGCGTCGGCATAAACCTATATCCACACGGGAAGCGAGCTAGTTACTCTGTTCCGGAGCTGATAAATGCTGCCTATCGGCTGCCGATATGTTGACAACCCACCCCCACCCCTCCCAACAAGACTCCGCCCTCTCTTGGTCACGGGACTGGACGGTAACCGGTTTAAGTGATCTCCGAAACCCGGCGACTCTTAATCTTCACCGATCATCGATTTGGGCTTGGAAGCAAGTAAACGAGGTCCCTAGACGGCTGGCTGTCTGGCTACCCAAGGGCCTTCCGTCTCGTCAGGTTACGGGGCCTGTCTGTAGGGTGATGCGGTGGCCGGGGCAATCCAGTCACTGCGGGATCCCAACACCAAACACGCACGCATGCATGCACGCACACATGCACGCACGCACACAATCGGATTAACAAAGCTGACTTCCCAAGAGTACCCCATAAACATCAGCCTTAAAGGGGTTGCCTCGGTACGCCGTACCCTAACAACGTACCGTCTGGCAGCTGGTTATCTACTGCTGAGTCGGTGCCTCCTCCCGGAGAGATGGTGAGACTTCAGCGCGGAGATTGACCCGCCGTAAAGACGTCACATTAAAGCAGAATGGCGGGAAGTGGTTTTTGTCGGCATCTACCGCCGGGGACGATGGCATCAAGCTGTCGTCGAATGGCGGCGTCGTATTCGACGACGACAGACAGTGGGAGGCGGCGGCTCCTCAACGATACCTCCGACGATCAGTTCCCTTTGATGAAGCCGCGTCGACACTTCAGAGGCAGGAGGGGGGGGGGGTGCGGCGGAGACGATATCACGCCAGACCGTGGTTAACTAAACATCGACGCATAGATACGTCACGTCTGCGCATGCACTCTTCTCGCACTGTTCAGCCGCCGTTTAATATCCGACCGTCGCCAGGTAACACAGGGACGTGTCTCGGTCGGGGCTTTAAACGGCCTCATCAGGCAGCATCCTCTTCGCTTTTCGCCACCGACCGAAGAGACGAACCAGACGCGGTACGACGTGAACCCGGTACGAGACATGTCTGGGGCGCTTCGCCCTTCTCGAACGTCGTCCGCCAGCGGGCTGCAGACGGGAAGCGGCTAATTGTCTAGCGTATAAATAGATTTATCATCCGCGTGCACGTCTTCCTGTCACCGTCGCGGCCGCCGTTTCCGCCACGTGCCCAGCACGACGGAAGCGTCCTCCATTAGGGCCGGAGCCGAATCGTGCTCGGGCGACATTCGTATCAAATGTCAGACGTCACCGCCTCGGTGACATATCGCCACCACCGAGTACTGGAACTCTTTAACTCCACGTGTACAAAACTGGATGTGATTATAAGGAGTACAGAAATGGTTCTTATTTGCTTTCTTATTGGTTTTTTGGCTTAATTATGCAATTAAAATAGATTCACTGTATATCATATATATATATATATATATATATATATATATAAGAGAGAGAGAGAGAGAGAGAGAGAGAGAGAGAGCTAGAGGGAGAGAGTACATTTAAATATACACACTCGCGCGCACGCACACACGCACAACACACACACACACACACATATATATATATATATATATATATATATATACTCATACACACATTGTATACACAGGTCTGTAGATTTTTGTGTGATTGGCGGGGATTAGAATAACATGTTTTTTTCCTATCCACCGTTCTTGAATGGATGGGTATGCCTCAAAGATATCCACGTCCCTACAAATGCCTCCCCACACACCCACACCCATACATTCACTCTCATGCGTCCAGACACACACCGATGCTGCATGTGTTCGAAAATTCACAGATTCACACGTGAAAACACACCCTTCCAGTTTTCACATGTTTTCTGCTACAAATCCAGAAGGAGTGGAACGTTGCAATCAATTTCCGTTCGACATGAGAGCAACACACACACACACACACACGCAGACGCACACATACACACACGCAGACGCACACACACACACACACACACACATACACACACGCTAATACAGCGCTGATCTGGTCCATAACCATTATCCAATGCATGCTGGGTTATGTCACGGTGCATGCTGGGTAAATGATGGATGTTCTGGCGTCCAGCCATCGCCTGTTACGTCGACGTGGAACTGTCAGATCCGGATTGATTAATTTGCCTCGCCTCACCTGGATCCACTCCAGCCACGGGAATCGGACTCGCCAGATCCAGACCGGAGCCGCTTACGTCACCGACGGGATCTTGTCGTGTCACGGACGTCACGAGAGTGGCGTATGAGGAGGCTACCTCAGCTGTCTGGATTCTCCCATCATCGGCTCAGCAGCAGCAGCACACACACACACACTTAACACGACTGATATGATTCCTGTATACGTTTTGTGGGCTACTATCAGCAATGGCCGCCCATTCAGTCAGGATTAACGAAATGATTGCCACCATTCACTACTGAACCTGAGGGATGTTTCATCTTTTAATTTACCTCATTATCACTAGAAGTCGTTCGGCCATTCAGCCTATGACGTATACAGAAGGGACCGCAAAAGAGCAACATTTCGTTGCCTAAATCATCGAAGACCCGACACTAACGATATTCATCCCGTACGCCATTAAAGCTCGCCACCATTAAACGCCATTCCGTTTTTAAGTAGGTCACGTCTACTACTACTGAAGTGACCGACCAATAAACGACGAGGTCTCATCTCCAGTGACGACATTACGAAGCAGACGCTAACAACACAAACAAACAAACAAAAACAAAAGATAACATTTCTTATCCAACATTTACACAGTCATCAGGGGGTTATCTAATCGTCAATAACTCTAGTTGCACAAGGTGACAAAGTCTAAATCGCTACCTTAGATCTAAACTGCTAACACTGTCACAACACTGTGCCCGTACATGCGTATGGGGTGTTTGGGCAGGTACATAACAGTACGTGCAAATGGACTTATTTCAGTGTCGGCGCGCTTAGAATTGAACCCCACCCCACCGTCGATACGTATCCGTGTGTGCCTGCGTGCCTGCGTGCGCGTTTCAGACACCTACGATCCCACCCACCGACCGACCGACCGACCGACTGACTCGCCCATTTCAATGACCGATATTTCAACTCATCTATTAAAATGGTATTTACGAAATTACGTAACACACACACACACACACACACACACATATATATATATATATATATATATATATATATATAGGAGATAGATAGAGAAACAGAGAGAGGGGAGAGAGAGACATAGAGAGAGAGGGGGAGACACACACACACAGAGAGAGGGAGAGAGAAGCACATACACACACACACAGAGAGAGAGAGAGAGAGAGAGAGAGAGAGAGAGAGAGACAGACAGAGAGAGGAGAGACCCACACACACACAGAGGGGGGGGAGGGAAGCACATACAGAGAGAGAGAGAGAGAGAGAGAGAGAGAGATGACACACAGACATACACACGAGCACACGAACTATCAAAAACTAACACTAATCGTCAGAAAGTCGACGGTAATAAAGAGTAAACTCTTTCTTGAAAACTACCAACCAACCATCACTCAGTAAACTCGACCTGATTGGCTGGCCGGTTGTCTGGTTGGCTGTTTGGCTGGTTAGCCGGCTGGCTGGCTGGAGCCAAATACCAATCACCTGTTTGTCAAGTATTCGATCTGGTTAAGAGGGAGTATTTGTGTTGAAAGCCGAGAGCCCCGCCAAGTATTTGGCCTCCCGAGTACACGGAACACTGGCACGTCGGCGTTATACGGAGCCCGGTGGGGACGACACGCTGCTAGTGGCGATCTCAGCCCAGCGGGGCGGCTCCCTCCGGACACACCCACCGTCGGCTCGAACACGGCAATTAATAGCCGAGCCGCTCTTCGGATGCCCGAGGATCGTCTCCGGAATCCGGTAAGACAAACACGCCGGACGCGGTGCCCCGGGGGCGTCTGGACTCGACGGTTGTCGGGATCAGCCTCTCCGGACAGCGTCCGTCGGGCAAGTGATGTGATACGGGCGTATATGTCTGCCTCTGCGTCTTAACTAGAATTAATTACCTAGGTACCTGTCTATCCAAACGTCCAATCGTGACAGCCATCAGTACCACCGACAGATCGGCCGATACACTCACTCACTCACTCACTCACTCACTCACTCACTCACTCACTCACTCACTCACTCACTCACTCACTCACTCACTCACTCACTCACTCACTCACTCACTACTAAGTAGCTGACCCAGTTGTGATTTTTTTTCTCTCCAAACATTCCGTCCGTTAATCGTGTTCCCAATAACGCCGCCAACACACGGCAGAGGGCGCGCGGGGGCACTTTCAGGCCAAAATGTATCACAAAGACGACCGGAAAACATCGGGATTGGATTAAACCAGAGACGAGACACGTGGGTCGGTCGGTCGGCATGACGATTTATTAGCCCAGTCGCAAGCCGCTCGGAACTCCGGCGCACCTGATCCGACGTTAGGCGGCGCTGTCTTCGGGTTCTTCCGGTTCCCGAGACCAGAACGGGTGACTGTCGTTGGCGCCGGTAAATGGCCGATAATGGGGGCCCAACCGCGGGCGAGCCTGCATCGAAATCTGGAACCGGCAACGTCCAGACGAGCACTCTCCCTCTTCTACATCTGACAGATCCGGGCGGAAGTTCAGCGAGATCGTAGTCGTTGGCCCAGTTCTGAAATTTTTGCGCCGCCGAAGCAAAACGGACGAACCGCGGGCAAAAGTACCCCCACCGGTAACAGATAGGCGTTCGTGGCTCCCCTGGTGGGAGGCGCCCACACCTAGCCGAGGAGACGACGAGTCACGGGAACCGGAAGACGGCGTGCGGCCATTTCCAGAGCCAGCTGGACGTCGGCAACTGGTCGTTATGGCCAGCCGGCTTTATCAGCTGGTCTATCTGGATTTGTTGACACTGGATCCCGATATCGGAGTCAGCTGACTGGCGCTGGGTAGGAATTCGGAATATTTTCGAAAGTTCCATTTTTTCTTTGTTTATTTGTTTGTTTTGGCGTGCTGGGGGGGGGGGGTTGTGTTGCTGGAATGACGCCCACGCCAAGTTTGATAGCTGGCTGGCTAGCTGGTGGTTCGGATAGCAATTCCCGAACGCACTCACGCGCACAGACACGGATGCATTCACCGACCCAATCGCATGCACACAGTAGCATACCGAGTATTAAATGTACACGCGCGAAAATTCAGGCTTTTGGCAGCGATCGGGAGCTGTAGAAGGCATCGTGATGAACATTCGGTTCTGTCCCGTGTCTGTTATATTGTTATAGCAGGGCAGGATTGCTTACTGACGTCATCGATACGGGTGTGTTTTGGTATATTCATATATGAATCTAAGTAAGCCTAGAAGTTGACAGTTTGCTTTCGAATGTGTGTGCGTAGTAACGTCGCCACTCACTGTATGCGTCAACGCTGAGCATGCGCGTACACTCAAAGCGATTCATACAAACCGAAAGTATTACGACCTTTCTACCGCAAAACACGTATTAGCATATTATAACATACAGAATATTAATGATATAGAGTCGCCAACGCTCGTAATAAAAGAATTGCTCTATCAATGTCTAATGATGGTGTGTACATTAATTTTGTTATTAAAGTATATCGGGAGAAGGTTTTACAGATCCACTCTCCGGGTAAGATCTAAGAGCTTCACCATACTACAGTTCCTCCATTATTGACCTGTTCGACCTTGAGTCCCGTTTTTATTTGTCGTCTATACACGGACTAATCCTGTCCAGCACAGAAGACTTGGCCAACCCGACGTCATTTTTCGGAAAGTATTCTCACAGTTTATCTCAAACTATACACCCGTCACTCTCATATGGATCTAACCTGACCCCCATCCATTCAGCAAATTACTGTAAATGCTTTTCAATCCCCCCCCCCCCCCCCATACCAGTGACATATAAACCTTTTCTTATTCTTAGATAAACGAAACAAAAATGTTCAGGCTCAATGTGTTTTGCAGCAGTACCCCAGGTGACGTCACATGTGAGAGATTCCCCCTTAACCGAACTTTGCATATATGAACATAAATGAACGGGCTTAAACCGGAAGTATTCAGCATACTATCACTCTAATAAACACTGACCAATGGGGAGAGAGACCTTCCGTCGCGTACTTATGCATGTGCACAGGCGTAGTATGTTTATTATTAAGTAGCGATATTATGTAATAACAACCATCACTCCACGGGAGCAGTAAGTTAAAATTGAACTGAATTACTTCAGCGTGGTTGGTACCATGTACACCCCCCCCCCTTCACCGAATCCCCATTAAAGTCCCACTTCATTGGCCATCAACACTATCAGTACCTCCATCATCTTCATCATCATCATCATCCTTATCATGTAACGTGATTGATGATTGATGTTTTACGGCCACTTTGTGCACATGGTAGGCTAAATGGGCCGAATTCGAAAGTCATTAGGTACAGTAGTCGGTGCAGGCTGATCTATTTACCACAATAATCGGCAACAAGGTACGTACTAATTATCAAACGAATTCGATCATAATCAATAATCAATCGTTTTGTCGTCGCTGCCACCATCGACATCCGGTTGCACTAGACTACGGCGAATCCCCGGGAATGCACCCACCAACCCGCGACACCCCGCCTCCATCCCTCTCCGTCCCCGGTCGGTCCCCCCGAGGAATTACATCACCGGAACAGGTGCAAATCGACGAGAAACGAAGGCGCAAACTGGAAAGTTGTATTGAATGGTGAACGTCTGGTGGAGTTCGTTGGGGATCGGGCATTTAACACACGCACACCCCCCCCCCCTTCCCACCCCCACTCAGCCGCCCGCCTCACGGGGGCCACCCACGAGCCATACTTTGATGGTCTGTCTGCGAACTAGCCGCCACCGCCCTCCGAGCCATATACACCTGCCTCTATATTTAATTAAGGCCGCGTTCCGTGAAAGCAACACTTTATCATATTATTGGCGCTAATTGTACGGAATCGTTCCAGGAAGGGCGGCTCGGCGTACATCCGGGCATCACCAACGTAGGCGTACTGTTGTTTACGGTCGGGCGGGCTCGTTTTCGTCCGGAAGTTGTTCGTTCGTTCTCGCCTGGTACGCTGAAAACAAGTCCTTGGTGGCCCAAACATCTATCGTGTGCGCATATATAAACACGTGTACGTACGTTAATATATATGCATATAGATATTTATGTGCGAATGTGCATATGTATGCGAAAAAAGGTGTGTAGATAAATGGATGGATGGATGCGTTTTTGTGTTAATACAGGTACACATGCATGTATATATGCCTGTGTTTTGGAGTTGGTAAAAAGACACTGGCACAAAGAATCAGAAATTAACGTTATAACATTTACATGATACATCAATATCTAATACGTATGTGTGCGTGCGTGCGTATGTGTGTGCTTGCTTCTGCTTGCTCGCGCGCGCGCGTGTGTGTGTGTGTGTGTGTGTGTGTGTGTGTGTGTGTGGCCGTCTGGTAAACAAATAAAACTCTGGCCTGCTTATAATGACCCGCTAAGTGGCTCGAAGTGGTCTGAATTAAAATCCCAAATCTCGCACGTACCTGCCCGGCTACAGACAAAACGGGGACCAACTGTCAGCAGCCAAACAACCATCGCGCCTCTCCCACCAGTGATGATGATGATGATGATGAAAACGATGATCAGCATTATCACGTCACCACCATCACCACCAGCATCATTATCATCATAAAAACCGATGACAAATCTGTTTTCGCCGGAGGGATGAATGCCCAACAACGATGCTGGCGTCCATTTCGGTTAATGTCCATGGGAAAAATGCTAATTTTTAGATAAGGATAATCCGGAGTGGAAACTCCCGGAAAAACAATGCCCAATTCTAACTACGCCGCGGGGGGGTTCAGGGTGACTTCGGTTCGTTTTCTGGATCATGTTTCAGTGTGGATTAATTAAGAGCTCGGTGTGGTCCATTAGTGGAGCGCCGAACCGTGATTGCATCAGATCTCGGGTTCAATTCCGGCCCAGACCGGAATGAATTTCCCGACGCGGTTGTCACTATAGACGACTTCCGCCGCGCATGCGCAGCGCGCGATCCCGAGGTCGACTACGGGTTTGTGGATCAACGACGTCGTCCGTATACACTGTGAACGAACCAGCATGGAAGAAAACAGGACATTCGGGCAGATTCACCGGATAAAACTGATTTACAAATTCATTATGTTAAATATAACGTTTCATTTAGATTAATAGTTAGAATGATTTGTTCTAGAAAGTCAACTTTCATCACTCAAGACGACCGAAGATGCGAGGCATGATGATGATGATGATGATTTGATGTTTTACGGCCACTTTTGTGCACATGGTAGACTAAATGGGCCGGGCGATCTCCAAAGGTAATGAAGCGAAGTCAAAGATGAAACACCCTTCAGATATGCCCACGCTGAGATTCGAACTCGGGTGGTAGTGATCCGTGATCCAACGCGCTACCAGTTACACCACGGGGGCGCCCGGCGAAGCAATGGCTGCCCAACTGTAAACCATATGTTACGACTATAAACGCTAAACATCTCATAACGAGCAATATGAAATCAAACACCTGGAAAATATTATTATCTAAATTATCCAAGCTTCAACATAAGTCTCTTGTTCTCACAGAATAACAAAGCTATCGCCGTTTGGAATAGTTTTTTCTAGGATCCACCAGATTGGTTGATGAATATTCATTTGCCCAACGACTGTCTGATTAACCAGCTAGGGTTTACGGCGCTAAATGTCGCGTAAACGATTACGTATCGTGAAACTACTGTTACGTATGTAATCAAATATTAAAGTCCTCCTATATCATCGCTAAATAAGAATGCAAGTAAAAAATATATCAACGACAAGTGGGCCATGTTGCACCAACCCCAACCCCCCAAAAAAAAAAACGACGACAAATAAATAACTCTGTATTAACTGGAAAAATGTTATTGTATTTTTTATCAATTTAGGAACTGTAATAAACAATTTATCAACATGTGATCCAGTTTGTGCCCTCTGTGTTCATTGTGGAACGCTACCGGCGAACCGAGTTCCGCTAGGTGGCGCGACGGTGGCGGAAATTGTCTATTAACGCCAAAGGCGCTAAATATAGTATTACGGCGATCATGACACCATGAAACTGGGTTCACTCTTTCGATGGCAGTGCTGGAGAAAATTACAGGTATTCTAATTAGCGCAATGTTGTGTTCAAGATGCTAGTGTTACGTCAGTCTCTTTATTACAAACAGTCTCTCTCTCTCTCTCTGTGTGTTGTGTGTGTGTGTGCGTGTGTTCCTTAGACATAAACCTGAAAAGCCGTACGGAATCAGGCCAATATATTATCCGATCACGATCTGGTTTTCGTTAGCCATTTGTTGTCAATAACCGATGACCGAACGCAGACTGCCTTCCGCCTCCCCCCCCCCTCCACTACCACCCCTCTCCGCTCCTTCGATCCCATAACCCTCGCGTCGATGTTAACAATTTGCGTCACTACTACGAGAGACGGCTAATAATCCGGCCGTCGCCTCGCCTCGCACAGTATCTGAGAAAAACATCATCGAATACCCGAAAACAAACTCCACCAAATATTACCCATAACTCAATGTTGATTGTGACCCGTAAGCTATTTTTTAAACAGCCCTCCCCCCTTTGGGATCCCCCCTTCACCCCTTCCCCCCATGCAACAATATCCTGCTATTTTAGCCGCCACATATTTATTCTGAAATGAAAATAAGGTTTTCCACTGACCCCCCTCCACCGAGCCACTGGGCGAACAACTTACCATAATTTGGCTATTTGCACAATCCAGATTTACTCCGCCGTTATTAACCCGTGCGTTTGCAGGCGAACAATGTGAGGTTAAAACTCGTTCACGCATCAGAAATCCATCCATTCACCCGGACTCCGGATTACCTCCAGCTTCGGACACGTCACTGGTCTCGCCGACCGCGCATACATTAACACAGTTCCAATAATAGCGGTTACTGTTAAATAGGTCAGAGGTCGTCGTAAATCTAGATCCTGCTCGCTCCGGCGACCATAATTTTCCGGATCGTCGACGGGAGCCAGTCACGTAAACAGATCTGGATGCATGCACGATGACCATCGAAAACGGACAGTGGGATGGATGAGCAGTAGGCTATTCATCCGGATTTTATGACAATTAATTAGGTGAGGCTCATCGGATCCGTGATGACTGCTTGCACGGGGGAGGGGGGGACAGTGTGAGCAATTTGTTTAGCCGAGTGGTCACTTCCTCGGAAACATCACACAAACGTGGGTACCGTTTGAAGATCCGAACCCAGAACTAGAGGTTTGCTGCACAGTTCAGAACGCGTGCAACTTGGATCGGGGGGAAGTCTTATCAGTATAATGGGTTGTGGGGAGTGAGAGGGGGGGGGTGGACCTGTTTCATCACAGCTCACCGTTTCTGAAAAGGGATGAATCGTCCACCCTACACAAGCCCAGACCCTACGCCCCTAACCCTACACAAGCCCAGGCCCTACGCCCCTAACAAACCCGAAAACAAAACTGGCTATGTGGGCATCATACGGCCGTTGAGTGATAACTTTATGTTTGTGGGCACTACTCGATGACAGATGATCAACTGGTTGTGGCCCATTACCTGGGTACTTGACGATTTCCAAGGTGTTGGGACTACCTGGGTGTGGAAGATTATCTGGGTTTAGCCTTGAGGTTCGTCACACCCGGGTCAAGTGACCTAGAGGCTGTTACCTAAGAAAACTTAAAGAAGAAAAAAACATCCTCCAGATATAGCCAGCAATGGGATTCGATCCCACGAGATGGAGAGCTAAATTACTATCTGGACTATGGGGGGGGGGGCAGCTGAGAGATGACGCTGACCAAAGTCAACTTTCATCACTCAAGACGACCGAAGATGCGAGGCATGATGATGGTGATGATTGATGATGATGATAATGATTGATGTTTTACGGCCACTTTTGTGCGCATGGTAGACTAAATGGCGACCTCCAAAGGTAATGAAGCGAAGTAAAAAACGAAACAACCTTCAGATATCCCTTTGCACAGATTCGAAATCAGGTGGTAATGATCTGTGATCCAACGCGCTACCAGTTAGACCAAAGAGGTTCGAAACTGGGTGTTGTTGTCGTCGGTAGCCTGTGGGAATTACCTGAACATAGACACTAAATTCTAAAGACCAATCATGGTACAGTTTGTGTCTGATATTCCTCTCTTTCGACCAAAAAAAATCTCACTCATCCAATCGCTCGTTCTGTACACGATAGACTGACTGGCTGACTGAATCACCTCACTCACTCACTCAACCACCCACCTGTCCATACACCCACCCACCCACACACACAATCAACCAACCGACCGCACACCCAGACACGTAGCCAGTCAGGCATCAACTCATTCATTCATTAATTCATTCATTCATTCACAAACTAATTCACCCACTCACTGGCTCAGTCATTCACCTTTTCAACAACGCCAGTTTTAATCCCCCCTCTCCCCGCGCGCCGAGAGCTCTTTGTCGTAAACACTCATTATAACAGACAACAACAATAACAACAACAACAACAACAACAAAAATATCCATTACCACTACTACTACTACTACTAATACTACTGCAGCCACTATTACTACCACAAACACTTGTCAACGCGAAGCAGGTTTTGCTTTCTAAATCAGTTAGCAAAATGCTAAACACTACTTCCTTTACCAAAATCTTCTAACCAGATCCTTCTAACATTGATCCAGTTTTCAGGTTCAAGTGACTGTGAACATGTGCTTGTTCGGATTCGTCTGTCTGTTTATTTGTTTGTTTGTTTGTTTTCCGAAGTAATGAGTGGTGCCTCTACGAAGAAAACACATTTTTTCAATTAACGAAGAATTGCCTTAATCAAAGAAATCAGATATTGGTCATGTGATCATTGATAAGGACACGTGCTGCTGTAAACACTGACAACTGGTTATAGACGGCTAACACGATGTAAACAAACACGTATTGGGGACAGTCAGTCGGACATAATCCTTGTCAGACGGAGTGGGCCAGAACATATCGGACGGACGGACAGAGGCAGGTAGGAAAAGTATCAAAGAAAATAAGTGTCAGACAGAACAAGTACTGGGCGGAACAAGTGTCAGACAGAACAAATGTAGAACAAGTGCATACCACTTATAAGGTAGCATAGAGAACAAGTATCAGACAAAACAAGTATCAGACAGAACAAGTGGCAGACAGAACAATTGTCGGGTAGAACAAGTATCAGACAGAACAAGTATCAGACAAAACAAGTATCAGATAGAACAAGTATCAGACAAAACAAGTATCAGACAGAACAAGTATCAGACAAAATAAGTATCAGACAGAACAAGTGTCAGACAGAACAAGTGTCAGACAGAACAAGTGTCAGACAGAACAAATATCAGACAGAACAAGTGTCAGACAGAACAAGTGTCAGGTATAACAGGTGACAGAGAGAGCAAGTGGCAAAATAAGATTTAGGCAAACAAGTGTTGGACGAGAACAAACGTCGGACAGGAAAAGTATCAAGTATCAGACATGACAAGTATCAGACATAACAAGTATCAAGTATCAGACAGAACAACAGGTACGAGAACCCCCCAGACAGACAGACAGTCAGACAGAAGTTCCACCAAGCAAACAAACAAACAAACAAACAAACAAACAAATAGACATACAAACAGACAGGAAGACAGACAGACAGTCAACAAAGCCTTATTGACATACCACCAGACAGAGAACAATAAGATCAATTATAACACATCGGCTAGGAAGTACAGTCTATCGCCTTTGGCCATCATCCTGTACGCCAATCATCATTACATCATATCCGGCTTTACTCGGTTGCACTACTTGTTGACGGTTAGCACTATCTGTTATTGGCGTCCTCTCACCTGATGTAACAAAGTTGGCGATTGTTTTGTCTCTTTTATTCCAATTATACGAGCCTGAAAGCGTTCACTTCTGTCTTAGAAATCGGCCAAATATTTGTGACACGCACGCACGCACACACTCAATCACTCGCTCACTAACGCACGCACGCACCGGTGGGAATGATAAGTCACTGCACATCTTCCTCCATAGATATTACCGCCAAAATACCCCCCCCCATTAATCGTCTACATATTTTGGCTACTATTTATGACTCTCTATATGCTCCCATAACTGTTCACCCAGCGATAGGACACACGTGCGCATATCAAGTACAAACTCGCATGCACACATGAACGCAATGGTCAAGCACATAAAAATGCTTCAAACTAAAATATACGTTGACACCAGGAAGATAATATGAACTAATCACATTTCGTCATCACCATGACGAGATCACCTCCAGTAGTCATGCAAACCCCCCCGCCACCTACCATCTTCCGTTCGTGGAAGCATATCACGTGTCAGAGAACGTGATCGAACACTTCCGGTGATTGCCGACGTTCTTTGGCCGGCCTTTAATCGCCCACCCCTCTAGAAAGGCGCCATCCGCGGGAGCCTGCGCGCACGCCTGCGCACCGCCATGCGCGGCAGCCATTACCCGGATGATTTATTTCGCCGTAACGACGAAAAGATGGCGACCGCTGGCGGCACGTCATGGAGAATTATGGCGCCATCGCGGCCCGATTTATGGCGATATCTTCGCCGATTTACGACGGGCCGGCCGTCATAATCCGCGGCCGTAAACTGCTCACCTGGTGCCCGAACTGCACCGGCACAAATGGCGGCATCCGGTCACGTGGCCACCTTTATGTCTCGATGGTCGGTCGGGATATATCGTAACTTCTGAACGATGTGCCCCCGGTCCGTCCGTTCCCGGCATGCTTCGCACGCTGCAGTCCTTAATGATGCTCGGTCTTTCGATCGTCCGACGGTTCGGAACCGATTCGAAACCTTACAGCTTCATTCCACCCAACACCAACCAACCCCCACCCATTCCCCACTCAAAAGGTGGATCGGCTCGTAAAGCCTCATCTCTTTCGCAGCAGCTCGCCATCATCCACGCCATTATTTTGGTGTCTACCATTCGGAGATGCGTGTCAGTCCGTACTACGGTGTCTATGGCGTGCCATCGACGGTACGGACACGAGCCTTTTATTGCTGATCAGTGGTGTATATATTCACGATCCCAGTATGCCATCAAACGGTGCCGCCACCGGGCGGCCGATTTTAATATGGGAAGCCCTGAGCTCCGACCGCTGGTTACGGAAAGCTGAATTATTATTATTATTATTACGACGAGTTGATGGCTTATGCTCAGACACGCTGACAGCCATCGCTTTTTACGATCCCGTTACCCAGAACGAAGACACGTACAGGCCAGGTCAGTCTCGGACTGGATCTGCCGGCTTCTGGATCACGTCCGAGAAATAGTGCACCGCTGGATTCGGCGCTCTTCTCCCGTGGTCATAAATCCGGGCGTCCAAAGATGCATGAAACGAGCTCGCACGTAACCACCGCCACTACTCTACCAGAACTATCGGCAATGACAAAACAAACAAACAAACAAACAAACGGACGAATCAACAAGCAAGCAAGCAAGCAAGCAAACAAACAAACAAACAAACAAACAGCAACAGCTGGAACGAGGAGAAGCAAAGATTGCGAAGCGAAGGAAACATCAACAACAATAATTGCGACAAGGACGATTAAATCAGAACCAATTAACAAATAAACAATCTCTAACAGAATAAACTGCCAATTTGGTGCGGTTCCTTCGGACCGGGAGCGGGTCAATAGCGGATCAGTCCGCCTATAATGAAATGATCTCAATTTGTCAGAACAACACCCGTCGTTTACCAGAGGAACTACGTCATCGGTGAACTAGAACGTTGCCCGGCCTTTTTTAGAGTGTACCCGCCACACGCCATCCATGTACACTCGACCAATCCCATCGGAGATCAAATGATCATTTAACTTCCAATGTATATTTGTCTTTTTTTGTGTGTGTCGTATTCGTTGTACACAATCCGGATTATTCTGTCTGAGTTTTGGTGGAGTTCCTTGGCCTCGGCACTGGTCACACAGGTGTGGATGTATTCGAGGTCTGGATGGCAATGTTATATAACCACGGCGACATCGAAGTGCCCCACGGATCATTCTATTGGCTGTTTGATAGTACTGTTATTCGTTGCGTTTGTTATTTCTTATCATTTTTCAGGAATGTATGTACTCTCTCAACTCACATCGATGTGCAATGATAACCGTTTTGTGGTCTGACGAGTTTCAACTTTTTTATTTAGAGATACTTTGCCCATACCCAGCACCTCCTGTATATAATATTTCTCGATTGCAACCAGGCATTGTCAAACAGCTTAGAGGAGAGACGTGGAGGGAGTACGAATTTCGGGGGGGGGGGAAATGCGGTAAGTTCGTTGCGTAAGCGATAAGTTGTCCCATTTCGAAAAAGTAGTCACGAAACTGGAACCATGGCACTAGGACCAGATTTCTACCGACTGTTCTCCCGTCTCACCTGGGATAGCAAAACCTGCCCCCATAACGATTCCCTGTCTGCTTGCCGTTGAGTGCAAACCAGACAACGCAACGAACCGACGCTTGCGTTCCATCTGACGAGCCTCAAAACCGGCGCTTATGGCGTCACTATAAGCCATCCTGTCGCCCCGAATAACAGCCACCGGGTCAAATGACGTCGGGCATGCCATTAGTCTTCCAATTACGACGAAAACTCGCTAATTCGACACAGCGATTTAAATGCGAGACCCGTTAATTATTCCAGGCAGTGTGAAAAGCTCCCCAGTCAGCTAAACGGCTTAGCCAGTTCGCCGGGCGGATACCTGTGCCGCGATTGGGCTAATCGCTTAATTGCCAATCAACGGGCGAAAACAAATGCAAAACGACCGTTTAATGGCCGAACCAATCACCAGCCCAAACGCAGACGGCCAAGTTTACATACGGGGCGCTGGCCCGTTGTTGCCGCGAACACGACGGGAAGTGGAACGCTAATCGCCGGTAACTGAAACCGACACGATGTGCCATGAATTTCAATTGCCGCGCAACATCGAAATGGTCGCTTTTCGATCAGGCGAATTATGAAAAGTAGACCAAAGTGCGTCTCGCGCTTACCGTGTACTGGCAGCGAGCAATTCGCGGGGTTCGGCTGAACGCATTCCCCGTTCTGGATCGCTGACGGGCGGGCGAGGCCGCCCCGGATTGTCCAGGCTGCGCGTTGCATCCTGCCTGCCCGGCCGGATAAAGGCCTGCTCCCGATCGGCAAACAAGCACCCGGCACTCGGTGCCAACGGTCACAGGTTCGAACCCCGTAAGAGGTCGAAACTTTTCCAGGGATTAATTTCTCGGCTCACTACATCGTGGGTGGATGACCACGTTAAATGGCGCTTCCGTCCCCACTGAATTATTTAAAATAAAGGGGGACGTTAAACCCCCCGAGGACGTAAAACACACTGGCAATGACCACCCTCAGGGTATTTCGGCTCCATCTTTCCGTACTGCTCCCCTGTGAGTGGTGGGGGATGAGGTTTCTCAACCACTCCAACATAGAGGCTGTGCTGATTAAGCGACAGCCTGGGGATTCTCCCCGAACAACAAAACCAAACCAAACCGCATTCAAATGGTGTCATTTTTCGGTCGAAACGCTATTTTTCCCCGATCGGGGAATAAGGCAGAATCCGGCAAAGCCGTCCGACTGGTGCAAGTTTTGATCGCGATCGGAAAGATCATATCTCGGGATCGTCAGAATTCGCCTTTATCTCTCTCTCTCTAACGCTCTCCGGATTCGGCGTGCTGGAGGCTGATCCGGAGAAATGGCGCAGTTCGGGAGAACCTGTTTACAATCAAGCGGTCGTGAAACCATCTGGACGGGCACGCCACTGCCGGGCTAGGCAGACCACTAACGACACCTTTATTGCTCTCCATCCCGGACGGAACCGAGCGGAAACCTGACCTCCGTAAGGTCACACCCAAGGTCAAGGAAACGCCGGGATGATAGCCGTATGCGCGCGCGCGCTATATTTAGCGCCTGTAAACAACCGCTAATTACACGCGATTCGACGATTGAACGGGGCCCTACTTCTCGAGGTCTGGAAAAGACCTTTCAGATGGCATCGTTCGGCCGACGGTTTTCAGCAAAATAAGAGATGCCAACTGCAACGGGAGAACTCCAATAAGATGAGGACTCAAACTCATCCAGCCTCAAAGGGGGTGTGTGTGGGGGGGGGGGGATAGGGAAGAGAAAGAAGTGGAGGGCGGGTTCCATTTCCAAATCAATAATATAAAGATCAGTTGGGGGGAGGCGGGTTCGACGCAATCCGGAACTGGGATCCCAAATCCCGATTACCCATCCGCGTACGGCTTTGTGTACGGTGTGCATCAATGGTTTGACCTCCAGCTCGCTAACGATCCGTCTCCGACCTTTACACTTCGGGTCAGCTCCGGATTGGCAAACATCGTTCGCTGTCCAAATAGAATGCTTTGTGGCGTACGAGAAAAAAAGTCGAAAAGAAGAGAACAGACCAAGGCACCGTTCTCGTTAACGCCGCAATCTATATTTAGCCGACACTAAATTTAGTCTCGCTTTATAGTGTGTACATAAGATGTCAAAGCGGTGTACCGGTAATTAAAAACGCTCCGCAAACACGCGAGCGCGCGCGCAATCCTCAGAAGGCTCCCCCCCAAACCCACACACATGCGCGTACGTGTACGCACGTTCCCTTTGGAGGGCAGGCGATAACGACTACACGCGGTGTCGTGTTTCCTTATCGGGTTCGTTTATCGTATTAGTTTATCGCCAAAAATGGTTGATTCCGCGCGAAAAACTTCCACGTTTTGTTTGGTCTGATGCTCTAGTCTGCTGTTGCTGCTGCTGTTGCCGCTGCTCTCGTTCCTGTTGCCGAGCTACTACTTGATGGCTGAGCGAGGGAATAAAGTTCTGATTTGCGAGAGAGTTAGACGCGTATACAAACATCTTCATCGTGCCCGTACAGCCCCCCCCCCTTGATGACGTTATTGTTGTGCCCTAAACGATGGCTCTCGTCTGAGTTTTGGGAAAAGTCGTATTTCGCAAACCGACTGTAAACGACCACGAAACGATATTTATGGTGGCGGTGTTTAGTCTGCGCTCGATCCGCCCTTTTCCAATATATCAACTTTATTTCGACGCGGCCACACTTTCCCAACTGCCTGTGGAGCATGACGAATCCATACATCCGAACTGTTTGCTCCCAGTAGTCATGCGCCGCTGGGTCTTCAACCGTTCCCCCATCCTTTTATTTTATCCGTGCTCCTATCCCCCATCCATCACCCCACCCCCGTTTGGTGATTTACCCCACCGGCCTTTTGGCAGCTCGAGGGCACTTCGATAACACAGTGGTTAGAGCACTCCGCTGTAAACGGCCGGGTTACGGGTTCGAATCCCGCTCACACATGTTTTACGGCCACTTTTGCACACATGGTAGGCTAAATGGGCCGAGCGACCTCCGAAGGTAACGAAGCGAATGTCAAAGACCAAACACCCTTCAGATATGCCCACGCCGAGATTCGAACACGCTACCAATTAGGCCACGGAGGCCCCCCCCCCCTATATTGTTTCAGTCAGGAATCATTGTCTGCAATTGATGAATGGAATAAAGACGATCCTTCTGAGGACTACATCTAGTTGACCACAATCGACTCGTACACCCAATGACATATTTACTATATACTACACTTTATGGTTTTAGAAGCAATCTGACCAAATCACTTTCCAATTTTTTAAAATCTAATTGGGTTTTTTTTATTATAAAACTCTTGCAGACACGTATTTATGTAGAGATAAAATCATGGGTAGAGGATTACAACAATATTTAGCAGTTTTAATACAAACTCGGGATTGGTTTTTTGGCGTACTCACTTAAATTGACATAATAACAACAACCAAGAAATGTTCCAATGTGAAATGTTCACGTTTTACGGTTGGTTTTGTGCACGGAGCAGGCTAAATGGGTCAAACAACCTCAACTTCCACCCTCCCATACCTCCCCCCACCCCACCCGAAGGCAACTGCGCGAAGTGACAGATTACAACAACCTTCAGACATTAAGTCAGCCGAGACTTGAACGCCGGGTTCTGTCCGAATGTCTGCAGTCATCAGCGCTACCAATTAGACAACGGAGGGATGACTAACATTCGAGGGAACCGAGACACCCGAAATCTGAACCAAAGTTCCCAAAACTTCCCAACAAGAACGGAGCGATTCCATGTTCTCCAACTATCTTCCAGATGAGTTTCTCCCATGTATGACGCAGTCCATCCCCGTTCCACTTTGATCTCCTGCCCGCCGCTGTCCCTAGGTGGCGCAGATAACATATTATCACTTATCGGGTCTCCCGATGGTGTTGAGGTAACTCGCCAGCGAACGAACGTAGCGTGTGATCCATACAAACGCGGCACCGCCTCGTCGTCCTTAATCAAATCCCGTCCCAAAGACGCGCACGGGTGGGCCACCAGACCAGAGGAGAGAGCGAGCGAATGGTTTATTTACCATTGGCGCTTGTCAGCCATAGAACACAGAGCCGACGGGCCAGTACCTACAGAAGAGAGAAGATCGGGGTGGAAGGATTTCTACTGATGGATGGAACATCCTACAGGCACATTAACACCGAAGCCGACCACAACCGGAATGTCTGCAGAACAATTCAGCGACAACTGCGAGACTGGAATACATCTCAGCACATGTACCCAAAGAATTAAATGCGAAGAAACAGAAGACTGAAAACTATAATGATCCCAGTATCTCACAGAGATGCGCGCTGAATATACACTGATGACGTCATCTGGTTCTACGCGACATTTACTATCGTAAGCGTATACATAAATTGAAACAAAAATTAGCGATGTCAATCTCCTCTATATTTTAGACAACCACTCCGTGATAGAGGGCAGACATTATACTTAACATTAATACTGATAATACTCTAGAATACGGCGAGTGAGTGAGTGAGTGAGTATGTATGGCCATGGGACGACTCCGTAAGGAAATATGCCGACACACACACACCTTGGTTCGATTCCAACTGATTCTAACCACTGTGCTACAGTGTCCGCTGCTTCTACATATGGTCAGTTAATAATACTAAATGCTGAACACATCCCAGAGTACAATTACTCAGGTCACTTATTAATCTGGATACTGCTTGTCTTGTCCAGCAGTACACGTAGACCACGTAATTAAACCGAACAGTCATTTCATGTGTATTTGGGGGCGCCTCCGTGGTCTAGCAGTAGCGTGTTGGACCACAGATTACTACCACCCGTGTTCGAAACTCGGCGTGGGCATATCCGAAAGTTGTTTCGTCTTTGACTTCGCCTCATTACCTTTGGAGGTCGCTCGGCCCATTTAGCCTACCTCGTGCATAAAAGTGGCCCTAAAACATCAATCTTCATCAACGATCATCATCATGTGTATTTGGGTGAATAAGCTGAGTGAGTGAGTGAGTGAGTGACCACACATCAGCCTGGCAATGAGTATTTTATGTTCCCACCGCCCCTCCCCCATTCATCATTTATCATGAAATCCAGAAATATATCTTGGGCCAGTTCTAAATTCCAACCCCTCCCTCGTTTTGAACCCCCCCCCAAAAAAAAAAATGAAGCGGATGTCATACTCCAGTCACAGTCCGTCAAACCACAAGTTTTAACAATGTCCTATTGGCCCATCAACACGCACGCACATACACACGCACAAACGTTTCTGTAATACGGCGGGCGACTCAACAGGTATCAAACTATATGGATAGCGAGGTGTACGCTCTCTCCTTGACCTATATTTCTGTTTAAAAAAAATACGGTTTCCGATCTATTACACACTAAACTGGGCGGTGCACACTAAGCATGCGGCGAAAGCATGCGCACGGACGCCCACACAACGAGCAAAAACTAAGTGTTAATGTCATATATTATAAAGACGAGCTGACGACGGATAACTGGTGCTCAGTGGTCAAACTGAGCTGATAACCAAAGTGATGAGAACATTAGTTTAGTTATTATCTCAGGGTGAAGTTAATCTGTCTAGCCAAAGATGTTTAATGTTGATCGTCTCTCTCTCTCTCTCTCTCTGTGTGTGTGTGTGTGTGTGTGTGATGGTTTATCAAGTTGATGATTGAGGCGTCGTTGTAGTAGTTGTTATAGTTGCCCTATAAGGTTCACACACACACACACACACACACACACACATATATATATATATATATATATATATATGATGAATGACTAGTTGTCATACTCCGGAAGATGTACTTAATGCCACCGATGTTGTATACATTATGGAACACTGGGCGCCATTGTTGGGAGTGAAGGACTAATGAGATGTATCCTTCGGCGTTCGGTCAAGGATAGCAGGCATTACATTGCAAAACACACACACACACACACACACACACACACACAAATGGTCTCACACACACAATTCACCCGTGAGTGATTTGTTTGCCTAGGCAGTGGTCACATGACCCAGAGGCTAACAACTGAAATAATCCGATAAAATTTAATAGTCCACATAAAAAGGTAACGTTTGGACTGGAACCCTAGCCTGGAGGTTTGCAGCTAAGAGCGCTATCACCTGCACTACATATTTGCCCAGGTGTAACTGATGAGATCGTATACATCCTAATAGGAGAAGTTATATAATAACAGTGTTCCATCCAACAACGCATTGGTTGCAGTACGACACTGCAAACCTCCAGGTCAGTGTCTGGATCGAACCATGGTCACTGTGTTTATAGACTGTTTCCCTGTGTCCCGCACTGAGGATAAACAAACCACTCACACACTTACTCATTCATCTCTGCTGAATGAAATGGTGTTTGATGATGATGACTGATGTTTTACGCCACCTTTGTTCACATGGTAGGCTAAATGGGCCGAGCTGATCTCCAAAGGTAATGAAGGGAAGTCAAAGATGAAACACCACATATGCCAACGCCTAGGTTCGAACGCAGGTGGTAGTGGTGACCTGTGGTCTAACGCGCTGCCAACTAGACCACGGAGGCGCCAAAAATTGTGTTTGATAGATAGATACCAATGGAAAGCTGACCATGTGATCACCAACTCCTTTCATAATGTATTCTCCCTGTTTATATCGCTTTCTCTAAACAGTTTGTGAGAACACCGTGTCACTTTTTCATTATTTATCCTGCCTGCTCATTCTCTGCGGTAGTTCTGCCTTGGTTGTGTTATGTAACAGTTTTACACAAATCCCCGATCCGGACAGCGGCGGTTGTACTGTTTTTGGTGTGTTAAATGTCCCTGTCTGTTGTCAGTGTTACAGGCACCTGCTATTTACCTACCGGTCACCACCTTAAGGTAAAGCAGACATCCCACTGATAATGTCATTAACTACAACCTTCTCTGGTGTACCAAATAAATGGCGCATCGTTTGATTTACTGTAACCATCACTACTCTCTGGGATATCAGTGTCTGGTATCAGTATTTGCAAACATATTTGTATATGACAGAAAACGATGCACCTGGATGCATGAATAAATGGATAGGTAATATACAATGAAGGGAGGATTGATGGAGTATTACTGAGAGAGAGAGAGTTATAATCAAGCAGATGATTAAAAATGCAACCCCCCCACACACACTTGAGACATTACACATCTCAACATGGGTTGCTCCAAAGGTGCAGTGATTAGATTACTGCGCTACAAAGAGTTGTGGATCTGAGTCTCACACATCTGTCTTTGTGGGATGTTTCCTTATGAAGGCACCACTCAGCTAGATGTCCTAGGTATGACCAGTCAATTTAACCTATAACCACGAACTTCCCTGCTGAATCATCTAAAGGTTATATCTACAATTCAAGATTATCTGTGCATTGCTAAATCACACACACCCACTCAGAGAGAGAGAGAGAGAGAGAGAGAGCCTTCTAGTTCTAACACTAAAGAAGGTCATTATCATTAACACAAGTTGACAGTGACAGTAAACTGATACTCAATCCTGTCAAGAAACATCAACACTTACTTTAAGTGAGTAATTCTGCCTGGTTTATGGCTTGCCTATCATTTGCCTTCAGTAATTTATCATGCACACACACACACTGCGATGCCTTCATTCTATTACTGGATCACTTCAGCTTGATTGTGGGGTGTATTTTTCCTCTCCATTTGAGGGGTTGTTTTTGATCCAAAAAAAATAGACCCCTGAAACAAAACAGCAGATACTATATTTACAACCGTTTCGGTAAATTTAAAACGGAGTACTATTTTAGTATTTGAAGCCATGTGCGCTATTAAAAAAGAGATGGTTATCCGTAAATAAGCCTAACATTCAAAATAATGGCTTAATCAGCAATCTTTGTCTCAAGATATATATTTTTTTAATTATCCCCACAACTCAAAGCGAACCGAACATAGTTTCGATACCTCTCACTGACGGGTGGTCTTTATCGGGACTGGGAATTATTACCCAGTTGGGAATACCGACCAAAACTACGGCGGAAGCGATTAGCCTACACGGTCCACTGCCACAGTCTCAACGCAGACGATCAACAACACCAAATGGAAGATGTACCGTTGGATTATTGAACAATTTTATCATCATTAGTTGCCAGTAATCGAGTTATCGCCCAACAAGTTAGGCCATTACGCCATTACAACCAGTGGCGCTAGCTGCGTCTCGCACTCGCCCTTCGAAAATTAAACTTATCTCCGGCCTTATCTACGCTTCCTAATCCGAGTTCAAGGACCCGATACCATATCCCGCGCATTTCTCTACCTCAATATGGCTCCACTTCGCACTGAATATCATCGAAACTTCGGCCTGTCAACACGACCACGTGGACGCAGCCGCCTAGTTGCCGTCCAATAGGACAGATGGCGCTCGCTACACCGAGCGATCGTTATTTTTCCTGGGAACCCCGCCGCCGCTCGCCGAGTGCAGAATCCGGCACCGAATAACCCCGACCGCCGCTCCTCATCCGACCGAATGCTGGTAAATATTTAAAGTAAAACGGGACGACGAGCCCGTAATTCGATACTTATCGCAATTAAGCCGAGCAGCCACGTAATAACAACATCAATGTGTAATTGTCTGCCTTTATTTCACGTGTTGGGGAGCGGTTAGTTTTTGAGTTCTTCGACTTGTTTGTGTTTATCACTAAACTGGCCCCATTTTGCAGTCCACTGGAATAGTTTTATGGTATCTTTCTTGTTAGTTTCATCGTCTAATTTCAGTTTTTATTTCAGATAGCTAGCTAACTAACTAGCGAACTAGACAGATTATATATAATACATATATATATATATATATATATATATATATATATATATATTTACACACACACACACACACACACACACACACACACACACATATATATATATATATATATATATATATATATATATATATATATATAGATAGATAGATAGATAGATAGATAGATAGATCTTAGAAATGTATCAATAATAACAATAACAGTACCTAGCAGCCATCAGTACTCGTAACAGACTAACATTATTAATGGGTTGATCACTTATTGAAAAGTGCCTTAGGTTATTAATACATGATTGACGTCAATTGACTAACACTACCAGCCAGACTGTTGACGTTTTTATTGGTCAGTTTGTGTATCAGGTCAATAGGTTAGTCATGCCATACTAGTGTAGTCATGTCGTGCTAGTTGCGTCACGTGGGGGGGGGGGTTCGTATCAGCGACATGGTTTTTCTTTAATCGAACTTAAAATGAGCCATGACGAAGCTTTATTTCGAAAGTCCACTCCGGCCTCAAACACCGTATTACCATTATTGGCAAACTACATCACAAGAACATCTTTTTCTATTGATACATACATCACTTTACAAGACGCCATCAAAGTTACGTAAAGTGTGCCCTGGTGGAGTATATGCCCGTGTTCCAAATTCAGAGAAATGAGCATCTTATTTAATAAGATTCGGCATTTAAAAAATTGGCATTAAATTTTAAAACGAATAATTTAAAAAAGAGATAAGTGCCCCCCCCCCCCAAAAAAAAATAATCACCTCCCCCCCGACAACAACAACACAAGACATTCTTAAAAGGACAGATTTTTACTGCAATATACTAGAAATCATGTCGTGTCGTGCTAGTTTTCATACTGACAATCATGTTGTGCTAGTTGTCATACTGATAAGCATGACGTGCTAGTTGTCATACTGACAATCATGTCGTGCTAGTTTTAAAGCAATAAACATCATATAACACTCATCGAACGCCCATCATAATAGTGATATGCCATGACGCATCAGTGAGTGAGTGAGTGAGTGAGTGAGTGGGTGGTGGGTGGGTGAGTGAGTGAGTGAGTGAGTGAGTGAGTGAGTGAGTGAGTGAGTGAGTGAGTGAGTGAGTGAGTGAGTGAGTGAGTGAGTGAGTGAGTGAGTGAGGAGTGTGAGTGAGTGAGTGAGTGAGTGAGTGAGTGAGTGAGTGAGTGAGTGAGTGAGTGAGTGAGTGAGTGAGTGAGCTGGTGAGTGAGTGAGTGAGTGAGTGAGTGAGTGAGTGAGGACCGGCCTCGACCCTGATCTCATCTGGGGAATATTACTGAGACGCTACTCGCTACAAAAATTAAATGATCAAGCCGAGGTTTTCTATTGAAAAATAAAAAATTGAGTTCAGTCCCTTTACCAACAATATCAGGGAAACGTCTACATTTCTAGTGGACTTTCATTGTCTAATACCAGTTTCTTAAATACAGACTTGTGGGATATTTCATTTGATAATCAAATTTTTAAGGACTTACCCTTCGGTCCTATGTTTCAGGTGTGACCAGCGACGAAAGCAAACAGTACACATAATAACTCTCAAAGAAAGAAATAATGCCGTTCCCGGGTGTTTTTCAGCTGTTCGCTCATTTTCACCTGCCCATACTCGTCCCTTAGGTTCGACGAACCGGGGCTTTAAACCTAGATCCCTTGGGGCTCAACCTCACACCCGAACAGTCCCAGATAACCCCAAGTGAACCCCCCAATATAATGTGGTGTCAAAGGTACTGATATATATATAGATATAATAAATTAATTATCGCAGTTTTGAATGTATATATATATATATATATATATATATATATATATATATATATATATATATAAATCAAATTTGAAATAATAAGTGACGCCTGTTATTAGTTCAGCAGTAAGGTGCTGGACCACAAATAGTAGCTCCTCGATTCAAAAGCCCTACATTAACGAGTACCTGAGTGACTAATGATTACGAGTAAGTTCTTTGTTTGACCTCTGACCTGGTAACACCTGATATATATAGCTCGAGGTATGACTTTCGGGGAGACCTACCATAAATACAGGTAACAGTGGGATTCGAACTCCGAAATGGACGCTTTCAGTGTAGGCCTCTATCCAGTATTGTTCCCTAGGTAATGAAGGTAATGATGATGATGATGAACAATTATTGATTTGTCTGTCTATAGTAGAGAGCTGTAACATCCGTAATACTCCCCGTACTGTTGGTGTTATTGGCAGACTGTACAGGTTCCCACATCAATATTAAACTACTGAGACTAATAACATTAACAAACGGTACGAAGGCCCAAAAGCAATGCTACTGACCCGCCACCTACCGGACACTAGACCAACTAACGACTCACTGTTCATTATTGTTAAATACCCTCAGGGGCGGGACGGACAATTCCGGTATCCAATATCGTTTGGGGTCCATATAGAAATGGGTGAAAATGAGGATTGCACAATCGAATATTAATTCAACTCATCCCCCTTACTGATCTGCAGCCACCAGACAGCCGCTGAATAAAATCGACCAGATTTCAGAAGGTATCAATATGAATGGAACAGTCTAACTACGGATAACAGTCTACCTGACTTTATCGACAGAACAAAATGGCCACCTGAAGAGGGAAAAAACACCGAAATAACACGACCATAGTCGATTTGTTTTTATTAGGGCATTCTAAACTAAAGAGAGCAAGTTTTGCTTTTAAAATGATGACTTAAATAGACTCGATGTTTTAAATTGGTCATGAATGATTAATGGATGGATGTATTTCCCACTTCGACAGTTGGTGGTTTAGATTTATGTATACGATGAGTTGTTGAGGATGCGCTGGTAAATGAGAGCGAGTGATGAGGTCGATGTAGAGACGTTAGAAATATACCATAGCCTAATAATTTTCAGTCCAAATTATGAGCGCGCGCGCACACGTATTCTGATTGAAGCTTTTTCGTTTTCAGTGTGTCAGAAGATGTAAGCATGCTCACACACACATACACACACACATTTGACCTACTAGCTTCCAAAACACGTTCAAAACAATAACACCTCCACATGTTTGTGCAGCGCGGAAAAAACACCACCGGGCGGTGTTTTTCTCGGTTTTCGGCCAGTTTTTCCCGCTAATCGTGTGACACGGCGCGAATGCGGCGGTGTTCCAACCGACTGTTGTTGTCTCCCACGCACCACTTCACGTGCCCGCCGCCACACACGCGTAAAACGTCGCCAATTAACGTGTACCTTGAACAATATTTTTTCAGAAGAAGGAGGGGAAAAAAATAGTCTCCGGCCGGTTAATTAATCCGCGATCAGAACCTCTGATCTGGCTATAAATAGCCGTGTAAAACAGATAAAAGTCAAAAACATATGTCTGACATCTGACCCTGTACAAACACCGACTACACAGGTTGTATTAATCTCAATTAGTTCGCAGACCTTTGACATTCGTTTGTTCTGGATCCACTTCCCCCCTGATATTACAACCCCCCCCCCTCCATCTCTCCCCGACCTTTCTCTATCAGGAAACTCCTCCTCCCCCCACTCGGAGATTCGACATACCAGATTAGATAGCGCGTACGCTGGATGAGTCAGTTTTATGTTTATGTGTTATAAATAAAATTTTATTTCGGTTCTGTTTACATCGGCGACGTTCGACCGATGAGGAAACGTCTGGTAAACAGTAAACACGCCTGTCAACATGGCCGCTCGATGTGACAGACAGCTAGGTAAACAGACATACGGACGGGCAGACAGACAGAAAGACAGACAGACAGCAACAAAATCACACAGGGACCTACACTTGTAGAGAGAGAGAGAGAGAGAGAGAGAGATGAAGATGGACTGGCACTGGCAGACAGGCTGACAATGATACAGTATCATCAAAAACTGCTCTTCTCGGCTAAGTGTTCTGATGAATAGTCGAGATGATGTAATACCATGTTTTAATTCACTGAGCCACTCACTAATTATACACACCAACATATCTACTACCCCATAAATACGTCACAGTTGTACGACCAGATGCACGGGACGTCATAAAAGATCCAGAATGATGTTTCGCTTTTTGTGACGTCAGTAGTTCGGGATTACGTAGATAAGAGGTGAGGGCGTCGGTGGTATCCAAGACGCCGTCCAACATATAGTTAGTTAGTAACAATAAACAGTACCGGAAAGTTCAACATCCGGGCGCGCACACGCACGCACACACACACAAGGGGAGAGGGGGGAGAGAGAGAAAGGGGGAGGGTTCTGGAGATCTAGATTGTGACTCCCTAACCTTGGGTGGGTGTAGATCATTCATCAGTTAACCAGGCACCACCTCACCTGACACAGTTAAACGAATACGTCCAAACTTTCTGCCTCTGGCACACAGTACTAACCTAATCGTTTATTTTACAACAACGTGATTCTTTCTATTTAAGGGGCCGGTCATTTGCCTGTCTGTACTCGCCCGGCTGTGTTGACGCCATCCTGGTACACGCGCCTTTGTGTACTGGGGCGTAGCGTCGCGTCTGGTACGACGGCGTAGCTGTTTGCTATTCTTGGCTTTCGGTTTATTTCACCGAGGTTTCGGGAGCTAAATTTATTGACGATAATCGGCGAATGACGCAGACGATTAACGGCCGATGCTATTTCGGGAAGCGTTTCCCGGCTAGGTCACGTGATCAGTCGTAGTAGCATTTGTGAACACGGGCTGTGTGAGGGATGGATGCTTCAGTAACTGTTTGTGAACAAATGATGTCGGGTGCTAAAAAAAGAGCAACCACTTACAGTTATCTCACTAATATCCAAATCCCGACAAACCGACATTTAAATAAGCCGACGCGTGACGATGTCTACCAACTATTACCTATAGTACGTATGCTATTATCCATTTTTAACAGCCCCCTTATCTCTCTCGCTCTCTCTCTCTCTCTCTCTAGGTGTCTGTGTGTGTGTTAAAGTCTCAATGGCCTATCTGTTAACGCACTTGGCCGCAGACTGTTACCACTTCACTTCAAATCCTGACATGGCTACATCTAGAAGGTGTTTCATCTTTAACTTCGCCTTACTTTTGGAACTTGCTCGTCTCATTTAGCCCACCTGGTGCCCAACGATTGCCGTAAAACAGCAAATTATGTGTATGTGTGCAGGTTTAGAAGCTAATTATAATCTACCAGTAGTCGTCAGGACTAGTAACTTGGAAAATATACTAGTCATTCTCTAATCCCGAACATCCCAAATAAGTTTCACAACCATTATTTGTAAAACTACAAATCATTGGTCGCTGATCCCAGAAAAGCATCTACTTTCAACTCCTGTAGCCTGAAGGAACCTACGGTTGAGTGTATATCTGGTCCTATACGAATCCATTGAGATATAAACCCGGGCCAATACCGGACAATTTATGTAATAGTGGTGATGACGCAGCGCGCTGTTCCCTCTGTCACACATTTCCCCTCTGCATGCACAACCCGTTGGCCACAGCGGGGATCTGTTCACATCGATGATTGGAATCAAATGGCCATATCTGGGGTATATGATTGTTATATATATATATATATATATATATATATATATATATATATATATATATATATATATAAGGGGCGCCTCCGTGGTCTAACGGTAGCGTGTTGGACCACAGATCACTACCAACCGGGTTCGAATCTCGGCGTGGGCATATATGAAGGTTGTTTCATCTTTGACTTCGCTTCATTACCTTTGGAGGTCGCTCGGCCCATTTAGCCTATCATGTGCACAAAAGTGGCCGTAAAACATCAATCATCGTCATCACACACACACACACACACACACACACACACACACACACACACACACACACACACACACACACACACACACACACACATATATATGGCTGATGAGTAGACCAGACACATGCTTAGGTATACGCATACATCTATCAATATGTGGAAGTATGGAACATTTTATTTTTATATTAATGTATGTATAGTTGTATTTAGATTTATAGAGGTAGGTTTCGAAGGATGTTTAGATATGTTGATGTTCTGTGCCTGTTGCCTCTTACTATGTACCCTAAAACACACACACACACACACACACACACACACATATATATATATATATATATATATATATATATTAATCTTGACTTAATCAACTAATATATATAATAGTCATATATATATATATATATATATATATAAACCGGGTATATATATATATGTATGTGTGTGTGTGTGTGTGTGTGTTGTGTGTGTGTGTTGTTGTGTGTGTGTGTGTGTGTGTGTGTGTGTGTGTGTGTGAATAAAGGACCAACTCGATTCAGTACTATTTTCAAGCCATTAATCTATTAGAGCATAGGCTGATGTGAATGGTTTGCACATAGACCAGTAATGGTGTGTAACTCCATTCAAGTACCATCAGTTAAGCTTCTGATGATCCTACTGAAAGTGATTAATATCGATCACATCTAATCGGGATCAATTAAAGAATTACTTAATGAATTACTTGATATCTAATCAGAAATGACTAATTATTAATATACCAGGCGACATACATGTTTTGAATATATGTCTGCGTGTATTAAGTGGGGAGCGAACTAAATACTTCCATCAAGCTTAGATCATGGGCAGTTGAAGGTGGAAACACGGCTATAGTGATTGATTAATTGATTGATTGATTGATTGATTGAGTCATCTTGATAGCTCAGGGGTGAGAGTATTGCGCTGCAAACCTCCAAACTGCGGGTTCGAATCCCTGTTTACATCAGCGCTCGCTGGCTGTCTCCCTAAGGAGTCGTTAAACAAACCGATCAACCAAACTCTCGTAATCCAACATTTTGTTTCCAGAATCAACACTTTCGGAGTATCCAGATCTGACGAGTTTAATTATTGGAGTTCGATGTGGTTCGTTTTTCAAGATTTCGTGCTATACTAAATACAGTCATCAATGCCATACCCCCCCTCCATGCCGACATCATTAGTATCTTATGTAGACATCTTTTGTGTAGGATACAACAACCGAGTACAGGGAATTATAATTGTCGTAAGACAGCCTAGTACAGCCAATTATAATTGTCATATGACAGCCTAGTTCAGCCAGTTATAATTGTTATATTACAGCCTAGTTCAGCCAGTTATAATTGTTATATGACAGCCTAGTTCAGCCAGTTATACCTGTCATATGACAGCCTAGTACAGCGAATTATAATTGTCATATGACAGCCGAGTACAGTAAATTATAATTATCATATGACAGCCGAGTACAGTAAATTATAATTGTCATATGACAGCCGACTATAGCCAATTATAATTGTCATATGACAGCCGAGTACAGCCAATTATAATTGTCACATGACAGCCGAATATAGCCAATTATAATTGACATATGACAGCCGAGTACAGCCAATTATAATTGACATATGACAGCTAGCGGCGGGTGTAATCAGTGTGCGAGTAGAGCTGATTGTATGGGTGTGCCCTTAATAGAACAAACCAATTTTCTGAACAGACGGTGTGCTCTAAAATACGTCGATCATCAAATCTGTGTTATCTTGTAGCTTTTATCATTTGAATGCAAATTATATATACCCGAGATATTTTAAATCCATTTTTAAATAATAATATTTCTATTAATTTGATATTCGAATCTAGGATACTAATCCTAATATATGTGTTAGATGTTTGTGAAATAGTATATCTCAACACCAGATTTGATCACATATAAATCTTACGGCAACTATTATGGAAGTATCTTAATTTAAATCTTCGTTGATTTGTGAAGTTTATCCAAGATGAAAAGATCTCAGACAAGACAGCTGGTGATGTTCTGATTAGTGACAGGTGTCAATTACGAAGAGCTAATTGGGCATTATGGTATCGAGTGTTTTTATATGGAGCAAATCGGATCATTACAAAATGTGTGTGTGTGTGTGTGTGTGTGCACGCACCCGTGCAAACATCCGTGTTCATATTTCATAATAATATTTTCGCCCCGTCTTTTTCCAGAGCCAAGTACACCCGGATGTTTATCATCCAGAGTCAGATATTACGTGGTCTAGGAGTCCGACAACAACCCAACGTCACCGGTCGTAAGGTGACGAAGACGGACATAGGTGTCATCAGTAGATACGTACAGAAGTTGAACGAGACAAACAGACGATATAATACCGAGTCTATGTACGCCGAAAGGCTGCTAGTCTACAATCCTTCGTGTGAGTATCTCGACCATAAGATAGTGTGTGTGACCTAAAGGGGCCTGTGGGAAGACAGCTTTAAGTAGATACACGGGTCCTCCAGTTTGTTTGTATTCAACTGCTCTATGTTCTATGTGAAATATAAACCGTAACAAATAATACAGAAATTGGAAATAAATATCATTGTCTAAACGGTGGCAAGGGTTGGTGATTCTAGCCGGCAAACTGTGTGTGTGCGTGTGTGTGTGCGCGCGCGCGCGCGTGTGTGTGTGTTTGCTGTCCAATAACAGCCTATAGGTAAACTGCGAACGTGACATTTTGTCAATTTACACCCACCCATCCCCGTTGGGCGTGGTGGTCTAAATTGGGCCAAAGCATCTCCGAACGTAACTAGGTGAAATGAAGAATGAAACATTCTTCGGGTATAAGTCGGGATTTGAGGCAAGAATCTCAAGAAATGTGAGTTAGCGCACTACCAGCGCGACCATCGTCTGGACGATTAAGGTTTGGAGAGCTGCATTGGTAAAAAATGAGAGAGTTCGCTGTTGGAATGAGGCATCCGGGTTCGGTTCCATTTCGAAATATGAAATATTTACAGGTAATTCTGAAATACATTTCACGGCTCACAACATTGTGGGTGACTAATCTGGACAGAACATTAACTCGACATTCAATTAAACACACCATCGACACAAAGGGTCATTTTATTTGGCCTATCCTTTAGTTACACGTGAGGATATCCAGAAGGACATTGTGGGCTAGTTCTAAACTCGGACGGGGATTGTTCCACGACAGTGAGGACGCCTCCATGGCCGAACTGGAAACGCGGTTGGTCACAGATCTCACCCACCTGAGTTCAAATCTCTGCTTGGACATGTCTGATGGGTGTTTCGTCTTTCATTTGGCCTGATTACGTTAGGAGGCTGCTCGGCCCATTCAGCCTACCCCGTGAACTAAAAGCGGCCGCAAAACATCAAACATCCCAACATCCCATAACAGTGATGTTTTGGGTTTATCCTATACACCATACAATTATATATATATATATATATATATATATATATATATATATATATATATATATAATTCAGCATCCTACAGTTATGCCAGTTGATATGCAATTATACAAATTCGTATCAAAGCATAAACTACCTATTAGGCGGTTATACTTCATGTTATTCAGTTATACTTCATTTAATACAATAAGTCATAACATTGATACTATACAATTATGTTGATTCTCAGTAAACTTCATACACGTCATACACGTTGTATCAAACTATAAACAATCGTGTCAGATGATAGGGAGGGAGGGAGGGGGGACGGAGGCGTAAATAACCCGGGGAGGAGCGGCCGGAAGTGACCCATTAATACACATCGCCATTAATTGTCAACAAACTTGGAACAAAGATAAACGAATGAGCTATTATTACGTTATTCCTATTATCGTTACGTCATTGACCCAATTAGCTTTTTTCCCCTTAACCGGGATCAGGCTAGATGCATGAACCTCATTCTGAACGCCTCTCCCTCCCTCCCACCCCCACCCCCCTCTTTCTTTTGGCAGTAGTTTCCGCCGAAGAATAACATTCTTCCGACAACAACAGTAGTTAATCTCTTTTACCATTGTTTACAACTACCGTAATTAGTCACATCCTGTGCTGACGGCACGCCTAATGATTATCCACAATTTACCTGTACCTATTCCAGGTGAGACGCCGCCCCGTACGCACAAGGCCTGGCGCGATCCGGACTCGTTTCGTTTGTACTTCCCGCTGGAGCCACCTGCCGAAAATCCGACCGTCCAGTCGAGGCTGATGTCCGCCCAGCTGCGGCTCTACAAGACAGGTAGCCGCGGGCAGTGTGTGTGTGCGTGCGTGTGTGTGTGTGTGTGTTAAATGAGGTAAATATCAACTGACTGAGAGGTAGACAGAGAGATAGATGACGAGATGTCAGTTAAAGGATCATCCGTCTGGCGAGTTAGTTAACCTGACTGACCTACTGAAAACGGTTCTCTCTCTCTCCCACTCCCCCCCCCCCTTTCTCTGTCTGTGGGCGAAGTGGGTTAACAATTGGCGAAAGAGATGCGTAAATCGTAAATACGACCTCCAGACAATTCATCAGTGGTATGGAATTGTTTAGACGTCAGGATTAGTTTTTATTTAGTAAATTATTCACAGATCCGGATTACGGTTAATACCTCGTTCGTTCGTATCGGTCGTACCTGCTACTAGCTTCCTGATCCGTGATCTAGATAAATCAAGGTGTTTTGTTTACTTCCGTGTCAACGTCTACAAACACGTACGTAGATGTTGACGTTGTCTTCTCGTGTTGTTATTTCCGTTTTTAGAAACACGATATAACAAACACGGAATCCATCAATTCTCTCTATTTCATGTGTTCGATTATTTATTTCTCGGAGAGGGGGGGGGGGAGGGAGAAATAGCGTAAAGAAACAAACGTATAGATTCCGTTCTATTGATTGATTTTCTTTTCCGGTTGATACAATGCTATAAAGAAATTGATCGATCAGTATTGGATTGTTTATTGTTTTCTTCTTGTTTGGCACGACAATATTATCATACAATTACGTAATTTATACCACGTGTTGTTTGTTATTTTGGCATAACAAGATTATAAAACACTTAAGCTATCTCTAATATCGTCTCTTTATTTATTTCTTTGTTTGTTTGTTTGTTTTTGGAAAGTTAGTATTGGGACGCAGACGCCATTCTTGTTTGCTTGTTTTTAATTGTTTGTTTTGGACAAGACGATACAATAAATACATCAGCCATATATACACCAATTTATACACCAATATATACACCAATATATTACACCAATATATACACGAATATATTATACCAATATATACACCAATATATACACCAATGTATATACACCAATATATTATACCAATATATACACCAATATATTATACCAATATATACACCAATATATACACCAATATATTACACCAATATATTACACCAATATATACACCAATATATACACCAATATATACACCAATATATACACCAATATATACACCAATATATTATACCAATATATACACCAATATATACACCAATGTATATACACCAATATATTATACCAATATATACACCAATATATTATACCAATATATATACCAATATATACACCAATGTATATACACCAATATATTATACCAATATATACACCAATATATACACCAATAATTACACCAATATATATACACCAATATATACACTCAATATATATATACCAATATATTACACCAATGTATATACACCAATATATACACCAATATATACACCAATATATACACCCATTTGGTTTGTTTAGCTATTTTGTTGTTGTTTATTTTGACGATACAATATTATAAAACCCGTAAGGCATTTACATCCCACCCAATTTACTTGTTTATTTGTTGATCTGTTGACACTCGGCGAGAAAATCCCTCAAAGCGCTTAAATGGATAGTCCATCTTCATTTCAAATTGTCAGGACCAATACAGCTATACTCACAAATATCATAAATAATATCAAAATGTGTAAACGATCACCCACATATTAAATAATCCAGTTCAAAGTGCTGATTAATTGACTTTTAATGACAAGAGGAAGATGATTCTCAAAATAGTTCAGATATTAACGCTCAAGAGAAAATATAATCCGCGTCAGTATAGAGATCGCCGATGTGACGTCAGAGCATTTCAATTTCCCCTTCCCACCTTCGAATCTGACTTCCGGTGCAGCCATAATGGCGGCCCTCCAGTAATTTAGATTATTTCCGCATATCTGTAATATCAAACACATTTCGTGATTATTATTGTGGAAATTTTTTATTACTGTTCTAAGCATTACATATTTAAGCCATCCGTGACATTTTTGATACCCCCCCCCTTCACTCCTTTCCAGGATGCAACTGCACGAAAGATTCTGACGATGATGAAGACCAAGGTATTGATGATGGTGGGGTTGGTGGCTCAAAGAAAGGCGAAGGTAACAAGAACAAGTCACTACGACGAGCGAAGCGCATCCTCCGCAAGTCGAAACGCCAGAAGTTCGCGCGATCGCTGAAACGAGGCAAGAAGAGACGTCAGTCTAAAAACAAGCGGTCAAGGTCGAACAGAGGTCGAGGTCAAATGATGGACGACGACGCTGACGATGAACTACGGGTGACCGTCTTCTGGTTCCGGAAGCCGATAAAAAGGGATGCCAAAGGTCAGCGTCGTGGATCCGGATTTTGAGTAGATTAGTAACAGCAGTTGTAGTAGTTCTAGTAGTAGTAGCAGTAGTAGTAGTGGTAGTAGTAGTAGTAATAGTAGTAATAGTAGTGGTGGTAGTAGTAGTAGTAGTATTAGTAGTAGTGGTAGTAGTAGTAGTAGTAGAAGTAGTAGTAATAGTAGTAATACATTTAATATGGAAATTACACAATATTTTAAACTGATATATATTTAATTTAACACTTAAACAATCCTAATATTGTAGTAGTAGTAGTAGTAGTAGTAGTAATATTATTATTATTAGTAGTAGTAGTAGTAAGAGAGGTGGTTTTCGTGGTGGTGGTGATGATAGCAGCAAGAGCAGTGGTAGCACTACCAGTAATAGTAGCAGTAGCGGTTAGGAGAGAGGATAACTACCAATACTCGTGTCTTTTCTTTTGTTGCACATCATTTGATTAGGAATCTTTGATCAGATAATGATATATCGTGATTGTACCAAAATACAATACTTGATGCTAAACATCATCAGCTTCCGTATGTAAAACCCGATATCATCTGTCTGGGGAGCTTTCGTGGCGCAGCTATCTATAGTTATCCCCAACACTTCGCCCTATCAGGTCATGGGGTCGAAACCCAGTGTTACTCGTATCTGTGGAATGTTTCATCTCACGTCATTATGATCATACGCCTCACGTAAGACTACTGGCGTCTCCATGGCCTAACCTGTAGCCTATTTGACTTCATATCTCTAGTGTCTGAGCTCAAATCCCGGCTGAGCTATGTGTGAAGGGTGTTTTATCTTTCAGACTAAATGGGCCTAGCGACCTCCAATGGTAATGAAGCGAAGTCAAAGATGAAACACCCTTCAGATATGCTCTCGCCGAGATTCGAACTCAGGTGGTAGTGATCTGTGATCCAACGCGCTACCGGTTACACCAATGAGGCTCCCTCGGCACTGGTCGTACCTGAGACAAGTAGTCGAGGGGCGACTCCCACAAACACAAATATCAGCTTGATTCGAACTCACATCCTGAACGTTTGCAGTGCCACGCTCTAACTCCTGCGCCCATCCGAACGTCCTGTCCACCGATCCGAGACGTGTAATAAGATGACGACACGTTTCCGGAGCCTTCCCGACATTAACTTTTTGAACACTCCTCCGAGTTCAAACTTCGGCCACATCTGGACTATAATTTCGTTTCGTTTCGTTTCCAGCCAAGAAGCAGCTAGCAGGCTCGGTGATGGTACGTCGTTCCCAAGTCGGCTGGGTGGAGATCAACATCAAGACCCCGGTAAAGAGATGGGTGAAGCGGCCGAACAAAAATTTTGGCATCGAAGTCAGAGTGGAGGACGCCAACCAGAGAAAGGTGGATCCTTTCACTGTCTTCAAAGGCTTCGAATGTACATCGGAAAACGGAGAAGGTAAACGGCTTTATCACGCCGTCATTAACAACTTCAGATACGTACCCCCGTAATGTCCGCGTTCCCGAGATTTTACTGGCCAGAATGTCTGCCGAACAGAGAACTGATCCAGGGTTGTACACGACATTAATGACGACAATGTACTTTAGTTGCAAATTTTCAAATGTAACTGGTGTAACTGCTCGTTTTAAATGGTTTTCGTTTTCTCTTAGATAATATCTACTTCAATCTGGGCAGTCTGAACGAGGTGCTCCTGTTGAATGAAACACTCTACAACCAGAACTACAACATGACGCATCCGACGCTAGAGATAGCCCACGTCGACGTCCCCGTCACCGTCACCAGACCGAAACGTCAGACGTCAGAAACGTGCGTTCTAAAGAAGGAATTCTTCTCGATGGAAGGTAATGAAGCGTGATGAACTTCCGAGTACAGCCAGATCCGTTCTTTGGGTATGACGAAATCGTCGTCACTTCCATGGGCGCCGGAATTGTGCGGGGTAGAAAGGGCGGGGGGACAGGGATCGGCTTTGTTAATATAATTATAGAGTTTGGAGACTCCGCAAAGGCTGTGCTGCAATTGATGCCGCCATCTTGCCAAGAGGCCGGAAAGGAAATCTGGTCCATCACCGTAGTAATCTGGCGAATACGGGCACTGGACCATTGCAGGCAAATAGCAAGCAACGAATGGAAAGTCGGAGAAAAGATCCGCATAGAAACTCGGCAACGATATATGTGTAAAGCAATAATACGGTGCAATGATTCACCGCTCTTTGGTGAACCATCCAAACGTTTGTTGCCCGCATCAATGTGGCTTGCCGTGAAGACACGACAAAGAAAAGATTAGCTCGTGTGTCCTGTTCTATTGGATACGTTGGATGATCAAGTTGGTCTGTTCCACAGCAAGAAGGGGGATTTCTATTTCCGTGGCTGGGTGTGGGGGTGGTGGGTGTCATTGTAGTGCGAATATAATGATGCAACCTAAGGGCCTGATTGTTGTGCCCTGAGAAATCCATTAACACACACACACACATACACACACACACAATAGCACGAACAAACCGGGAAATGGCTGGACAAGCTCCCACACCGTAGTATATATTCTCTAGGAAGCCTAAGTCAATTTAAGCAGAATCACTATAATGTATTTCCATTTGATTGATACGAGAAACGAGGCCATGTGGGGGAACTTGATTCTTCCACAATCGCCTCAAGACTTCCTCAACGATGACATCGCCGATCTGGAAATTCTGCGGTTTTGATGGCACAGTTAGCTGACATTCTTGCAAGTCTGACCTATATCCCTGATTCCTTAGCACTGGCTCTTCCAAGGGACGTTAATTAATTAGATTACCTAGCCTACGTATGTGTGACCTTTTTATACTACCCCCCCCCCGCGGAGAGTGAGAATCGGGGCACCGGGCTGCTCCGCCGCAACTGGTCGCTCGTTTGTGGAACGCTTCCGGCTCTAGGCCTTTTCCACCCACGTGCTAATACTTGCATCAATTATCGCCCAATCCCAGGTGTAAACTATGTCGAACATCGCCGAGAGTGAGCGGGTAAGAAGAATCCGGGCCCCATTGCTCGCCTATCACACATCCGTTTATACGATCCCGACCAACGCCATCCGATATTACCTGCCGACGATTATACGAAGGATAGAATGGTAGAAAACGACGTTCATCAGATACAGTTCATTAGCTTGTAGCTATTGTAACGCGATACAGATCCCCCCCCCCCCACCACCACCACCACCACCAGCCCCGTAGCTACCGACGACATAATAATAATATATCATATCGTAAACTTAAGAATTTCTATCTTCGCCTGCCGAGGTCGGGGGTTCGTTTTATTTTAGCGTAGAACATTCCACCGGTCGATTTTGATGCTAGTCGGAGAAAGATTTTAATTACGTTTCAAAAAAGTATTCTCCATATTTATTTGATTCTCCTGATGAATAATTGTTACACTTGGCTTGATCGATCATATAACTGGTTTTCTTATTGACTCACTCACTCACTGACTCACTTACTGACTCACTCAATGGCCTAACAGCCGAAGACCTTCAGCAGCGGGGAACAATCCCACGTTTCGCTCTGTTTGAAGGTTGCGTCATCCTTCAATTCGGCCCATTCATTGCCTTTCGAGCCCGCTTGACCCAATTAGCCAACCACGTGCACGAAAGTGGCCGTAAAACGGGCAACAACTATTCGCATTTCACTCATTGACAAGAGTGACAGCTGCTAACCCGGCATTTAGCTTGCGGGGCTCTTAGCGCGGATCGTTGTACGCGAACCCAAATTGGCACGCCGCCAGCCAGAGTACGGCGCACACCGGCTGGTTGGCTGGCGGCAGGTAACAACGGGAACGAACACACAATAGTACGATTATGAATCATCACGCTAAGGTAACGCGATTCTCTGAAAGCATGCATCATAATCACAAACACGCGGCCACCTTCGGGCCAGTCCTCCCACGTGACCCCTGTCCCCCTCTCTCCGATACATTCGAATAACGGATCATTTTTGCTATTTCCAGAATTGGGGTTGAACGATTGGATTATAGCGCCAGGGGGCATCGCGCTCGGCATCTGCGAAGGTCACTGCCTGCCAGCCGCACCTGGTGCGCATTATGACGCCGACAGATTAGTCATCAATCAGGTATTTATTGGATGCGTTATGATGACGCGTAAAATCGCCCGTTAAGTTTTTATGTCCCGATCGCGAAAAACCGGTTTCCACAGAATATCAATGAAAGATGAAACGCGATATATCGTGATGAATGGGATTTATGACAAATCAATGTTTGTTTGATCCATTCTCTATGTTCGTATGTTGTCCACAGGCATTTATTTGGAAATAAGTTTCGAGTGGTGCCCCCCCGTGGCTATTCAGAATATGCGATGACATCATAAATGCTCAGATTAATAAATTGATCAAAAGACCAAAAATCATTCATGGACGTCTATGTTTTAGCACGCACCCATTCACGCGCACGCACGCACATAGACACGCACGCACGCACACACGCACCCCCATATATATATATATATATATATATATACACACACACACAGATACACACACACACACACACACACTAATAATAATAATAATAATAATAATAATATAATATTATTACGTTCTTAAAGGGTGTAATTGTATATAACTCATAATAAGCGCTTGATTGTAAAATAAAACTTTATATTTAGATCTCGACGAAATATCATATTCACGAATCCCATTTAAAAAGTTTAGCCGCTCGAGACATTAATCTGGGTCCGAACAGACGTAATGACAACCACGTTGATTTTAATTTTCCTCCCCAAATCTGTGCTTTTGAATCACCACGTCAACACTGTTGGCGATCTTCCACGAGCCTTTGATACCGACGCTTACGATCTCTATTTCCACAGAACGGACAGAAGGGATGTTGTGGTCCGACTGAGCTCGAGTCGTTTACGTTTCTACAAATAATGGACGACAATCGGATCGCCATCTCGTCGATACCTGACTTCATCGTGACCAAATGTGGCTGCCGAATGTGATACGTCATCGTCTGACGTCATATGATGTCATTGGTGTTGTTCGGGGGATGAGTTCTGCAACTGGCTGGACCATTAACAATATATATATATATATATATATATATATATTACGATGAAACAAGGAGAGGTTCGTGGAGTACACTAAATGTCGAAGTTGTAACTGGTTTCACTCTGGTACCACGTCGGTGGCCGTGATGGAGGACGAGTCCACTCCGTTAACGCGGTGGGGGTAGTAGGCCGGGATTTGACGCGATTCCTCGAAGATCCAGAGATTTTTAACTGCCCGTCATTATATCATGTTTTGTGTTTGTTATTGTTCTCGTACGCTGTGTCGCGCTACATCAAGCTGGTCCTATGGTGTAGCTAGACGTATTTACTTCGGATTTTGTCCCCGTTACTTTATGCATTTAATGTCGGCGTCGTGTACATAAAAGATGTTTTCGTGGGTGTGTATGGCTGTTGGCGGTGTTTGTGTTTTTCTTGTTGTGTTTTTTTCCCGTTGTTTTTTTCGTTTGTTTGTTGTTTGTTTGTTCGTTTGTTTTATCCGTGGCTTGGTTAGATTAGCCGGTAGTGGATTAGATTGTTAGCCGTAGAACGTGTCTCATGTTGTGAAAAAAACTCGTCGCTATGACGTCATACGATAGGATGCTGGTTTCCTGTTACTGCGTTGACAGCGTGTCATAGTCCGGCTTATATATCGGTACGTTTCGGAGTGCGGTGCTCGCGCGCGCACGAAATATTGCACGTACATGCGCATATCCACGCCCACCTACACACACACACACACACACACACACCAGCAAGCGCACAGACGTACACGCGCACGCCCGCGTACTGGTAATAGATTCACAGGCAAACACCAATAGTGGCAAATACGGACATCGATGTAACAATACGCGAACACACGAACAGACATGCGCAAACAAATCCTGATTAACGAACAAACAATCATAAACAAACAAACAAACACAAACAAACACAGATACCCTAGTGAACAGAAACACCTGTACAACAAACGACAGAAATACATCAGTTCAGGATTAAAACTTAATCCATACGGACGCACAAACAAACCACAACGTTACCGCAAACAAACAAAATCCCCACAACATTCCCACAAACAAACAAACGCGAACAAATTGTAACATGACCACAAATAAAAAGCCAACCACAGACAGACACACAGACGCACAGAAAGACAATCCGGAACATAATTAAAACCCAATATTAATGCACGCGGACACAATAAACAAAACACACAAACAAACGAACACAGACAAAGCTCTTTTATTTCCGTACACTGTTCACCTCAATAAAGGGCATTTCAGCATGTGACCTACCTACTTTATTGACGATGTTCATAATACAGGGTAGACATTAGTAAACATTTTGTACTGAACTTAATGTCGTCATTTCGTAGAGCCAATCGATGTTATACGTCACGTCGTATTTAATGAATGATTCATATTAAGGTCGTGTAAGTACTTAATTTATGAAGCATGGTTGTAAATAGACCACCCGCTCACAAAGTGTTATCTCTGTTACCCAATGGTATATTTATTTTTCGCCTATCAACATCACCCACGCACCCAGGCATATTTAATATTACCATTTGCGTTTACTTGGAACATCCCACATACGGAAGGTGTGGCCAACGCACGCACGCACACGCGCGCACACACACGTAAGCACGCATACACACACATATACCACGACACACACACACACACACACACACTGACAATCGTACGTATATTCAGCTCTAGACATGCTGTAACTTGTATTTCGCCTTATAATTCAACCAATTGGCTACATTAATCAGTCACCTGTTGTTACATGTATTCTATGCCATGTACCAGATTTGAGAGAGAATCAGTTGTTGCTCTGCTTTAGTAAAGAATTCGGTTTCTCGAGGATTTTTCTAAACACTAGGATTAATAAGGATGACAAATAAAGCTAGAAATTGCTCATTTGGTGTATATATGTATAGATGGTGAATACAATCATAACCCAAGGAATGTTAATATTGAATTTTGCGTCTGTTTTATATATATATATATATATATATATATATATGCAGATAGGAACTACAATAGCTGATTTCTTTCATAGAGTAATAATAATATTTAATATCTGATTATGCTTCTCCCTAGTCTACGTTTGTGACGTCATTTACGTTTGTCTCACTAACATTTGCCTTTGCTGTGGGCTCAGTGTATTCGTCAAATTAAATTCTATGCCAGCGCACGGTTAGAAACAGTGTATGGAACTCGAAGTGCAAAATAAATTTATATTTATGTAAATATGAATGTTAGACTCGTACAGTCGTCGTGTTGGTGTCAGCTGACGACCAATTTGTCACTGTGTCGTCTGGTTTAAAACATCTCGAACCAACTGAACCACAAACGGATGCCAGAAGGCGTTGTTTAGCTCGCTCGCACCGACGCACGCACGCATGCACACACCCGCATACACACACACACGCGCGCGCGCACACACACACAGAGAGAGAGAGAGAGTACAAATGATTGAACTATAACAGATTCATCAACATCAATATCTATACAATCAGGTTGCTATAATATCTGAGGCTGGCTAACATCACACCAGATATGATGTTGACAATCTGAGAACAAAATAGTAGGGCCTATGTATTACAAAAATAAACTACAACAGAATAGTTGCTGCTAAAAAAAACATGGTACTCACGCAGACAATCTAAATTGATATTTAAGAATAGTTCATAATGTTTCAATCTAGTAATAGTAATAGTATTCTATTTTCACTTTTCAAGTTTCCAAGTCTATATCTACTTTCACATATCACTCTATACGGAGAGATATCTTTCTGGACATCAGCTTCCAGATTGTGGAATAATTTGTCTAATTATATTAAACTCGCCTTAAGTAAAGAAATATTTTATAAGGTTCTTAAAACCCACTTATTTAAATCAGCTTATTTGTGTCTATCAACCTGTGTATAAAATGTTATTTGAGCCAGAACATCTTCCAATTCAATTTTCAGTGTAAAACACATTATAAGATATTATTATTATTATTATTATAAAATGTAAGTACATTTTTTAATAATTCATTCTCGGATTACATTTTGCAAAGGATGAACTAATATAGTTGCTAATATCTAACAACTTGCTTAAGATATTAAAAACTTCAAATAGACAATATACATAACGTATAAGTAACAAAATCTTATCAAATGATACATAAACAATTCCATGGTTTCCCAACACAGTACATTAAACAACATATAAGATCGATACATGTTTATTAGTTCACAGGATTGCTCGCAGCTGACATTTTGGAAAACATCCATATTCGTAATAAAGATAGAATGTTTGTCCATTTATTGAACCTGGTTATGTCAACAAGAAGATTATACTCGATAGTTTACTAGACTGTTGACATAAAAAAATCAGAAGTTTACTATTCTAGTACAGATCCGTATTGTGATGGTTTAATTTGAAAATCGTCAGGATTACGGGATTATTTAGGATTCTAGATAGTTACGGTGCTAGTTGACGCCGGAGAAGAGGTTTAGAAAATATATACAAGTTCAAATTTGATTAAACTTAACATGAGGAAGAAATGTATTCAGCGTGAACTATATTTTGAATAGAAATTACAGCAAGGTTTAATATTCAAGAGATCAAGAACAAAATTTGCTTTGTCTCAGAAAAGAAAACCATATTCTAGATATTTTTTTAAATTATAAGTTTCCCGTTTGAGGATATTACACACTTGTAGCGAGAAATTCGGAAATCAAACTTCGATGATCATGATTGATGTTTTACGGCCACTTTTGTGCACATGGTAGGCTAAATGGGCCGAGTGACCTCCAAAGGTAATGAAGTGAAGTCACAGATGAAACACCCTTCAGATATGCCCACGACAAGATTCGCACTCAGGTGGTAGTGATCTGTGGTTCAACGCACTACCAGTTATACCATGATCGAATAAAGCATAACGAGAAATAAAAAAGTGGAACAGTGCAGACCCTCGAAAAAAAATGTTCTCTACAATATTCTTTGCTCCCTTCTAACATTTTACAGCACAAAAATCAGAACATACATTCTATTTAAAAGTGGATTAACTTAAGCTGGATAACAAATCCCCCCCCCATAAAAACAACAACAACAACAACAACAAAATAAGGCTATCGGGTTTGAAATATCAGCTCTTAATTTCATCATATGCCCGCCCAAAGAGTCACAAAATTATAACTCATTTAACGAAATTATTGAAATAATTTTCTGGTGTCTAAATGACGCGAGGGAGTATCCAGTTGGCTAATACTTTCTACAACTACAGAATAAATTAGCGAGTACAACATATACTGTATGGGAAAAATAATACTTTAGTCATAAATGACGAGTACAATATTTCAGTAAACACTACTGATGTAAACAATATTTTACATTTCTTCAATTGTATCAGGCGAGATTATCCTTTGCATCAATACAATTAACCAGCGCAGATTGGTAAGAAAAGTCCTGCATGTCCATGATAGATACATTTGAGCTTTTTACAGAGACTGATATCAGACAGTTGCTGGGAAGTTCATCTAATGATTTCTGTGCAGTTGACCCTATTCCTACATGGCTTGTGAAAGATTGTCTGAATGTTCTGATTAACCTGTTTTCTCAAGATCCATGAAAGCTGCCCCTGTAAAACCATTAATAAAAACACATTATGGACTGAAATATTCTAAACAATGACAGACTTGTTTCAAATCTAACATTTGCATTTAAAACTCATAAAAAGGATAGTTGTTTTCCATCTAAACAAATATTTAATCACTAATAACCTTAATGAATCACTACAGTCTGCCTATAAAAGTGGTCACAGCACTGAAACAGCCTTGGTTCGGGTGAAAAAGATACTATGGTGTCAAATGATCAAGATAAGCCAGTATTAGTTTTTCTGCTGAACCTGTCTGTTGCATTTGATACAGTTGACTATAATGTACTTTTCTCTAGGTTGAAAGACAGGTTCAGTCAGACAGGTAAAGTACTTGACTGGTTTCGATTCTGTCTGAAATAACATTCCTTTTACCAAGAAATGTGTCATCTCTTGAAAATTTTAAATCTGTTGTAAAAACATACCTGTTCCAAGTTGCTTTCACTGATAAATAATGATTATTGTTTAAATCTCTTATTAGATTTGTACAGACATATTAGTTGAAGTATCACTGTACAGCGAGTTTGAATGGCTCCTGCTAGTAAGGGCGCTTCAGTAAATACACATTATTCTTATTCTTATTCTTATTACAGTAGTCCTTGCCTTAAAATATTCTGCCAGAGCAAAACGGTGGGTTTAGTGAGCTCCGGTTCAGATGCCATCTCGGCTCTACGGTTGGCAATGTTCCTGATTTTACGTCACGGAAACAACGTGTTTTGGCTGACCTGACAATGACATCTACACGTTATTCCAGGTTTCATATTTTACATTTACGGTTAGACATGATCGCTTGTTATATACGAGATAGTTGTAGAGATAACTGTGACATCTGACTTCTATTTTCTTGTTCTAATTTGGGGTAGACACCCCTGATTGCTGCTTATTGGACCCAACCACCTGGTGTTGTTTTCTGTTCATATCTTTATTATAAGGTAATGTTCGGGATTGTACGCTTATTGATAGTGAAGGCTGAGTGCTAGGGATGACGGATCGGTGAAGTTTCGTGTGTATAACCAGAACCGTAGTCGTCCGAGTTGAATGTCGGCCAGTCGTGATATGTCACACATTTGCTCAGGTACACCAAGAAATATTCCAAATGCTACACCATCAATAGAACAATTAAAACCTACTCAACGATATACTCCAAGACCTACTCAGTGACAATGATATAATCCAATATTTACTCCAAAGATCTGAAGAATCAAAGCTGTTCAATCACAACAACAATTTACTTGATCACCATTGATTGTCAATTGACAGGGAGAAAAACAGTAGTTTGATACGACATAGATCTAGACTAACGATACTATTTACAGACATTATTGTGTAGCTTTGGTTGTTATCATTTATAAATACATTAAGAATGTCTCATTCATAAATACGCATAATTAAAATCGCGTTTTTATGCACTCGTAAAACATCGGGTATTAATCACGTGAAGAACATGTGACCATTATGGCGTATCTGTTATAAGTTGAAAAATAACACTTTTAAAAGTTGATGTTAATCTACGATGAATTTTGTTTCACACGTGAATTGGCTTTTCGTTTTCGGCTATATCGATTGCGTATCATTTGTAGTCGCTTATACTGATTAGAAAGTCGAACTTTTGCCACGATTGAGAGGTGGTTGGTCGTGTGAGACAGGTGGCCCGTCAAAGGTCAAAAGCATGAGAGAATGATCCGTGTATGGAAAAGTGGTGGTATACAGCAGGTGGTCGTTCCGTACAGTGGTCGCTCAAAGAAGAGACCGCTGTATTATTATTTTTATAGTATTTGGACAGAATACAATAAACTATCAAGATTCACCACCTACCAACACTTTTACATCTACAATTAATAAATTTGATCGGGTCGATTAACAAAGTTTTGCCCAAAGAATAGCAGAAATATACACATTTTACCAGAAACTATAGTGTTATAACTAGAAAGGTGAAACGAAATCTTTACAGATATCTCATTCATAAAAATTAAATCATTTAATAGATATTCATAGGGAAGATGATAAAGAGCATATGACACTACACCCTTTACTTAATTACCTTTGATCAAATCCACAGGATTTCTAATAAGACTTCACCCATTTAGTGAGTGTTCATAAATCGCGGTATGCGATGAAAAGAAATGAAGGAAGTATCTTTATAAAAACACCAAGTTTTAATAAAAACTAAATAAATGCTGCACAAATAATAATAATAATATGAATAACAATTAGAAATTTCTTAGAAGTACATCATTGGATGCCATGCAGCTTAATTTTATTTGACGACTAGTACAAGGGACATACTCATATATTGGGTCGGGTATTTTTGCGAACTTCACAATTTCTGCTATTTTCTACTAAGTTACATAGAAGATACCGGACTTTTCTTTGCAATAATGTCCGTTTACATTTAAAATACTACTAAAGAAACGGTATTAAAGACTCAAAAAGAATTACACCATAATATTTTCTCTTCGCGACGACAAGTGACGGTAGCACATTAAATTAACAGCTATGTCCTAATTCGCCAAAAGAACCTTTTTTTCGTACGAAGCCTTTTTCTTTGACTAGAAACTAATAGTAAATGGCTATACGTAATTTCGAACTTCAATATTTTAGCAGTTATTCAGCAGCAACTGCCAAATATTCACAGATTAGAGACAGTTACCTAAATGGTATGGCGCAAATTGTGCAGTTTGTTGCAGATCGTGAACTACTAAGGTTTATATTGACAACAACCATTTTGATAGAATATCGGGTGATTTATAATTATGCACGCTAATTCAATGAACCACTTTATATCGGCCAGATGTTCCAAAGTGATATTATCTCTCATCTCATCACAGTTCGACGTCACTTCATCATTGCAGGCGATTTTAATACAGTTACAGTGTTAGTAGACTTTTACCGAAGTTGTAACATATAACATTAGATATTTACCGATTTAAGTCTCGCTGATCTCCATTTGAAAATAAATATGGTGAATTAATGTTGAATGTGGAGGATTTTATTATCATAATGTTCATATAAGAAGAATTCCATGTAGTTCCACACAGTATTTGCGTTATGTTGAAATAATGTTTGTTTAAATATGTTATAATTCTTACTCAAATTAGAATAAAAAGTCATGATATAATAATTTTATAATAATTACAAAACTTCTATAGCGCCAATATCCTCGAAAAGAATCGAGCACAGTAGCACACCTAGTACAGGAGGGGGGGGACCTCATAGTCAAGGTATAATGCAAAGTTCATCAACAATCATCAAATGAAAAGGAGGAAACTTAGGAAGGATAAGCGAGTCTGAAAAGGTGATTTTTCAATTGGTGACGGCAAGAACAGTATGTTATTTGATGACTTAAAAGAAAGTGAATTCCAAAGAGTATGGACAGCAACTGAAAAAGCACGAGTCCCAGCATGAATTTTAACCCTGGGAACAGACAAGTTAAAACCAGATGAAGGGGAGCTCTCTGGACGTGGTTGCTAAAGAAAGCATGGAAAATAGATATGAAGGTTCTCCCGAAGAAAGAGTTTGATAGGCAATGGTGCAGAGTTTGAAAATGATGCGAGATTGAACAGGGAGCCAGTGAAGAGATTTCAGAAGTGGGACAGAATGAAATAAACCGAGGAGACGTGTGACAACCCTAGCTAAGCAATTCTGAACACACTCAAGTTTTAGAATATCCTTAGATGCAATGTTATAAAGAAGAGAGTTGCAGTAATCAAGTCTACTAGTAATGAGTGTTGTAGCAATGGTTTTGGCGACTGAAAGAGAATTATAGCGCCGAATACGGCGAATGTTACGAATATGATAGAAACAGGAGCGACATGTCAGAGAAATATGGTTTCTGAAATTAAAATCACTAATAATAATATTGTATATTTAATAAAGCGCCCTTACTAGCAGAAGCCACTCAAAGGCGGTGTACACATAATATGTAATAAAATAATTCCCAAAATAATGTCTTTAAAAACCCTGTAACGATTTAAAAGATAATAATTATTTATCTGTGAAAGCGACCTAAAACAGGTGTGTTTTTAGAAGAGATTTAAAATTTTCAAGAGACGACGCATTTCTAATATTTACCGGCAACCTATTCCATTAAGTGGGGGCTGCAACACTAAACGCACAATCACCACATCACTAACAATTGTATCACTAAGATTATGTACAGCGTGTGATGGTGTGGCGCTATGACTAAGGACGTTCGTAGGGAAGTAATGAGTAAGTTTGCTGCGTTGTCTGGATGTACATATAATGATGAAATCTGTTTTGTTGGCATTGAGCCTAAGTTTATTGCTTGTCATTCAGATATCACTGAGACAGTCACCAAGTTGTTTAAGATGATGATTGATGTTTTACGGCCACTTTTGTGCACAAGGTAGGCTAAATAGGCCGAACGACCTCCAAAGGTAATGAGACGAAGTGAAAGACGAAACAACCTTCAGATATGCCCACGCCGGGATTCGAACACGAGTGGTAGTGATCTGTGGTCCAGCACGCTACCGCTAGACCACGGAGGCGCCCTCCCAAGTTGTTTAAGAGAAAGATCAGTGTCTACTGTTGATAAGGATATGTATACTTGGGTGTTATCTGCATATAAATGATGGTCTAATGTATGGCTGTGAATAAGTGAGTGTAGTATACAAAGTAAACAATAGCGGTGCAAGAACAGAATTACTTCAATGTCGTGGTAAGGCTGCTAAATCTCTGTCTCTCTCTCTCTCTCTCCCTATATATATATATATATATATATATATATGGTCACTGGCTAGAGTTTATGATATTGAAAATATAAATAAAAAACAGACAATTTCCTTACAAATATATTTTATTTTAATCATAATTATGGAACCAATAAATAAGGACATTATACAAATATAAAACAAATTTCAAACAAAAATGCTCAGGTTTTGTCAATTACAATAACCATAACAAGAATTTATCATACACCAGTACAAATATGCTGTTAATTTGTACACACACGCACACACACACACACACATGCGCGTTGATTGGTGAATCTATGGTAAGGAACACAAAAAGCTGCCTTTCTAGATCCCACCCATGCTGAATGAACAGTTCTACTTATACAAGCTTATATATGTATATACTTTAGCACACACACACACACACACACACACACACACACACCTCTACAAACCGAACGAAATAAATATTTTGGTATACAATGAAGTATCAAAATTTAACAAGATAAAAACAATATATTTTTGATTTCAGCTGAAAATGGCAGGATATTATGTCCGCCGTGGACTGTTAACGAAGAAGACACAAGATTAAAAACAAGCAGCTAACAACACACACTGTGAAGAAGGCTACCAATGATTCATAACCAACATTTAATGGAATGCATCATTAAGCGACGGTGTGTCCTATCACAGGCTTTCGCATTTCTGTAGATGATGTCAACCGTTTGATAACGAATGTCATCCATAATCCACGCACTGACGCCATCATAAACAAATTAACATCAGAACGGAGCAAAATGTGCGACCACCGATTGTTAATCTGAACGATGGAGAACAAGAAAAAGTATGCCCCATAAGCAGCTGGTGATGTTTTGAAGGTGTTTCAGTTCATAAACTGCTAAGTGCTGGTTAGCGTACAAGCTTCTCGGAACGATTGTATAAGTGTGTATTTTGATGAGCGAGTGGTTTGTTTAGCCTCAGTGCTCATCAGATTTGGGAGATATGACAGATTCTATAAAAGTCAAAAGCACAACAATGATGTTTATAGTGTAATATTCTAATCACTACACTACTGGAGTATTGGCTGGATTAAAACGGTCTATAACCTGTAGTTTCTTCAAAAGGCATCTGCTGATGGTTGGAGTGTCTAAATTACAATTCAACTCGCACTATTATACAGTGCTTCACATGCTCAGGCTGGAGCCCTTTTACTGATGAATGAAAGATCCCCCAAAGTGGAGAGACAATAGTGGGATTTCATTCAATGACCTGAAGTTCTGTGGTCCTACCTTCTGCCGGAAACACCACAGAAGTGCCATTTCCTATCAGGAGAACACATCATGAAGCAAAAACCCTGAGAAAAGGTCACAGCCAATCTCTGTATGTGTTAGGATTAGTCTCATCCAAAATTCTGAATGAGGGATGATGATGACGTTGTTCAATATTGTTGTGATGCTCCTGCTGCTAATATAATGAGGTAATGATGAAGAAAGACAAAGCAACTATCACAGCGACAACATCACAGTTCATATCTAAAATTAATCGGATTAAACTATGCTCTACAAGAACAACCTGAGATAACTTGGAAAACTGAGCACATTCATTTACATGTATGCCAAATGAAAACATTAGTGCTAGTGATTTGATATCAGCCATCGTTGAGATCAGTCCATAGTGGACCATAGTATATAAGCTTGACGTTAGTTTGCCTATCACCCAAAGCAGTAAATGTCATTGTTTAGTAGGTATGACGTGAATAACAGTCATTGGATTCTGTAGGCCAATTTTCAGTTGTTGACATTTAAAGTGCTAATCACAGATCATGATTATTTTTTAATCTTGTAAGTCAAAGATTGTCTGACAATAAATCACTGTTTACTACCTTCATACAAGTTCCCTTTTTATCACTTCAGGTAGTCATCGACTTACGACCTTGATTGGTTATGACCTTGACCAATTGTAAGTTGATCTGGTGTAAGTTAGCCTATGTTATAATTACCGTATGTATATTATACTGTGTAATGATATTATAATCATCTTTAAGTCATACCATCGGTCGTAATGTTGCAAGTTGTTTAGGTCAAGTTGCATAAGGTCGTAAGTGGACAACTATCTGAGTACAGACAGTTGACTAAACATATAAAGCCAGTTCTTGAACAATAACAATGGAGGCTGCTGTTGTCACCCATCACTGGATAGTCTCCAGTTCTACAACTTTTAATTAATCAGATGGCAAACACACTCACTATTACCTGATTATACAGAATAAATGTAACATATATATATATATATATATATATATATTGTTAATACAGGCTATATGGTCGTACTATTGGACAAAGCATTAATTAACCTGCTAGTTTTCATCACTATGGATGATACTAAGATTAAAAGGGTAGCACTAGAAGGGTAAATTCAAAATGAAAGAGACAGTTATACCACACAGAAGAATGAATGTAAAAGATTAAAGTTATAGTGCTTAATATGAAGGTGAACTCAGTAGTTGTGCTGTATAAAGTTAGTCGTTTTCTGGACATGATCGACTGATGAATTATCCAGATGATACAAACCTGTCTGTGACAGTGTCTTCTCTCACACACACACACACACACACTTAGATATATCTCTCCATATACAAAAATATGCAGTTCATAATATTTGATTACAAGGTAGCATCCCAGAATTATATACCACTATTTGATTATGATTAAAAAGCAAAGTATAGTTTGTGATCATCACCAGTGAATCGCTGCATCGTTGTAAAATTATCAGACAATCATAACGTAATCAAACAAACAAACGCTATGATTCGATATAATGTTCAAAGGCCCAGATCTGTGAGTCTTTTCCATCACATTCTTGTATTGAAACCTTGCCACTGCTGCCAACATTGTTGTGATCCAGACACTTGTTTGTTACCACATGTTTGATGATACCACTCTCCTGTAATACATAGCACACAAATATATAACAACAACAACATCAATTATGGTTTTAAAGTTATTTTAAGTGGCTGGCTATCTCACATGAACGAGATGCTTATGATATGGAATTTGCTGCTTCACCACCACGACTACTAATACATAAATTTAGAATTTCTAACAAAGGATAGTGCCATGGTGCATCTATAGCACCAACCATGGTCACAATTCAAACCACGGACAATGTGACATCACACACACCGTGACCACTGACAACGAGTCATACCCTCTAACTCGTAATACCATAACTACCCAATCTGGATGCGCACATCTGCACATAATATCCGAAAATCTGTTCCAAATCAACCTTTTAAACTGGATGTTATACAGTTAGTTATAACATGAAAGTTCTTATAACTTGAAGCTTGTTCCTTCATGATCCCTCATGAGCATTTATTATCACATAACTATGTATTAAATCTCAAAATATAAAGAATTCTTTACCAGTTTCCATGTTAAAAAATAGAAAAATGTGGGTGGAGGGGGTGGAGGGGAAACTTGACGATTCCAACCAGGCCATTTCGGTGAAATATGAAATTCTCCTAATATCAAAAAACCAAAGTATTCATGCATAAATGTAACACAAGCACAACAAAATATAACATTGTTTACTAGCAATCACCTTCATTTGATTGGCTGCATCAGGGATTAAGAAACAGACTGGTTGAGTTATTAACCAAAATGTTTGAAGCACCAAATAACGTTCTAACTGACACCACTAACAAGTCTATGGTACAGTATACCTCATTCCTTCACCTTCTAACTAATTATATACAGAAAGTCTTAAACCAGACACTGACCATGTTGTGATACCATTCTTGGTGTCCTTTTAATCCGTGACAAGGTAAAAGAAGTACATCTGGCCCAGCTGGTGTAGCATCGAGACACACTTCCTCCCGGCGTAATTCGTTGTCTTGACTCCATGAAAATATCTGTGAATATAAAAATGATGAGGTTTATTTGCTCATGATTACTGGCGATCTGTCATGAATGGTGACTGGAGTTTAATTTTCAAGAACATTTGCAAATCTCTGGTTTTGGCACACATAGGTGATGTGCTGGAGAATTAATGTTGCAATCATATAACACTGACCTGATTTGAGCTGATTCCCACCCCAGCACTGATCTGGCAATAGAACAATCCCACAGGAATAACAGTCTTATCATCCTTGCCAAGCAGATCCAGACAAAGACTGGACTGTGGGTTGCGTATCTGGACATAGCAAAAAATATTACAGTCTAACAACATCAGAGCATAACAACCATTATTACTGTATCAGAACATATGAAATGGCACAGATATCTTACACGCAGTACAGGGAAATAGTTATAGAGTACTGTAATTACAGATATTTTAGTGTGTTCTTAATTTTGCGAATCCCCACCCATTAGCCAATTAATTCACAGAGCTTTATATTCGCGTGTGGTGATTGCCAAAAAAATTCAACAACGATAAACCTGTTTTAGAGATGAGAGAGAGAGCTAAATCAAATAAGTCAACTTAAAACCTATTGCCGCACTGACTGTTACATTGTTTGTGTTGGGCAACCGGGAAACAAATTTCTATTTACCCCAATGTGTCACTTGTGGGGAGTCCACACTGTCACATCATTGCCACAGACTTCGACAGATTTCTTGTGATTGGATTGAATCTTAATTGTAACAGCCAATCATAGTGAGAGTAAGAACAAACGGTGGCCAACACATGTATTACTGAAGCCATTGTCACCGGCTTCTGAAAATCTTGCTAAATGTGCTTGACTGATTAGAAATGTAACATATTGAAGCTTCATTGATTTTGTTTTAATTTCCTTCACAATAATCTGTATTAGCACACACATTTGGAGAAACAGAAGCCTTTAATAGTGGCTCTGGGTCCAGCATTGATATTTTGTTGAAAACCACCGAAGTATGTACCATGAACAGGTAAACGGCAAACTTAGTTCATGAACCACACACACAAAACTTTTATTCGTGTGTCATATTTTCACAAATTTTACAAAAATAAGATTATCGCAAAAAAATCTGTAATTACTGTACATAATTTAGAATATGTTATCTGTGCTTAACAGTTCTACAAGGAGAAAACATTTGTAAAATTAATTATATTTATTATTATTATTATAATGCCACATTTATATAGCACTCCATTCCATAGTATTGCATAAAATGCCTGTATTATAGTCATTCTTGGGACTAGTGATTTGTGGCTATAAATGAAGACTGGTCCTAACAGAAAACAACACAAATTTGCCCTTGTTCAGGACTGAAAACCACTGTTTTAAATGACTTGCCCATTTCAGGGTCTCATCTACGGTTTTAATTAAGCAAACCAGGTTGTCATCATCCATGGCTGACTCTCTTTGTCTGATGATTGTAATTAGCAACAGCTAGTCAAAGAGCGCAAGTGTTGAGATTTTCTAAGCCATGACACAGAACTGTTAGAAACATGAATGGTAAGGTTCTTGAAACCCAGTAATTCAAATTTGTTTATTTATAATATATATACCAGTGTATTTATGTATAAAATGTATGTGTATATGAGCTTAAATGTTTTTTACTTATGTTTTATATGAAAAGCATCTTAGAGCAAATTAATCTGAATAAGGTACTATAAAAATATTAATATTATCATCATCAGAAGTAATTTATCTAATTAACCATCAATAATATGATCTTAATTTGACTAGTTGCATGTGTTAATCACTAAAGACAACGTAAATTGCAACTCGACTACTAACAATCAGCTTTGTGTTGATTGGCCACAACTGAGGGCCCATACTCGCAAGATAGTCCCCCAAACAAACTGCTGGTCATAACATGATATAGAAGCATGGCCGCTATGCAGACTGTTATTAGCATTATGATGTATGGAAAGATGACTGGAACCATATAATATGACCACAATATGGGTACTTTCATAGTTAAGGTGTAACTGGATGGAGAGGTTTTACTGTAACGGAATATTACTGATTAAGGCGACTTCCCGCCAACTTAGTGTAAAATGGGGCTTGTGTGTGGCTACCTGTCACATTGTATTAGTTTATACAGAAGTATTATTAATGTTTGCAATAAATACATAAAATAGCCAAGTTGAACAGATGTCATAAAAACATATCTAATTGAGAGAGTTATGCTTGTGATGCCGATTGTGATCGGCTTGCCTTTGTTACCACATACTTACATAGCCCCAAGCTTTAACATTTTCATCGATGATGTATTTTTCTGGATATACATTTTCCAGGTACCATTTGAATGATCTACATTTCAATTTCTTCCTCAATGCAATCCTATCTGAAACATCTCCGGCATCTTTGTCCTGTCAACACACGAATATATCAAATTACAGCACAAAATAAGAGGGTATAATTATCAACGTATTTTATGCACAACAAATTTTACTACAACCACAAAAATACAGGAAGTGAATAGAACATATAATACAGCTGCCACTTTGCTTATTAGGAAATGCTAATATCTGAAACATTGAGCAAAATCTAATTTGCATTTTTTATAGAAAAAATTGTAATTTGTGCTAAATTCATATGAGCACTATTATCAAAATAACTCAACCAAAGTGGTTGCTAACAGAATTATTACTTATGGTATTTTAGTGCTCTAAACTGATTTTAGACTTTCATTATTTTCAATGTCATACTTTTATTTGCAAATATTGAATGGAGAATAGATAACAATCATGTTTAAATTATTTACATTGATTCACAGGAAATATAAAGTTTAGTTTGGGGAGAAGTGGGGAGGTTCGACCACCTTACACTTCAATGGTTTGATCTTAGTATACACGATACAGCAATTGGCAAGAAGTACCTTTCTACCAGTTCCTTAATGTTTAATGTTCGTAATAAGGCACTAATCACGCGATTTGTGACCCAATTCAATGTCGTAAAGATTATTTATATAAGCAAAGTGGCGGGAGGGGAGGTTCGACCACAGTGCTGGGCGGATCAACCACACGTATATATACATAATGTAGACTTGAAATGTTGACACCTAGTGACAAAAGTTTGAATTTTTACATGACCACTATAGCCCTGCACGGGTTAGAAAGCTGAACCCATACCCGACCCAAACTGCAACTACTCGACGCAAACCCATAAATCTCAACCCAAACTCATACTAAACGTTATATTGAACCTGTGCCTAACCCAAACCACAAGAATGGAGTCTGAACCGGAAACATACAAAATTCCCATTATTAAGATAATTTAGTGAAAAACTAACTCAACTATTCCATTGTAACTTATTCACATCTTTATATTAAAAGCCTGTAGTATCCTATAGTGACTATTTAGTATGATGAATAGCACTATTTATGAATAGGATGTTATTTACACTAGCTGATTTCCAAGTTAATCTCCTAACAGATACAACATGGCCAGCCAGGCTGAAGTTTCGCTCACAAGCAGCATTTGGTGTAACCATTAGTCGTAAGTTTGGCAGCAACCATGGTTATCAGTAGCAATAGTTGAAATAAAATCACGTCTATTAAAAACATAAGAATACCTCCAATCTGTTAGAATACAATAAATGTCTTCAGTAAAACACAATATCTACTAATATCCAATAGTAACAAATGTCCTGCGCATGTATCAGCAATGAAAGAAGACAATGTGACCGACTTATGTTCTGTTGTTCGGGAAGAATCCCGAGGGTGTCGCTTATTCGGCACAGCCTCAATGTTTGAGTGGCTGAGAAACCTCCTCCCCCACCACTCACAGGGGAGCAGTATGGAAAGATGGAGCCAAAATACCCTGAGGGGGGTCACTGCCAGAGTGTTTTACGTCCTCAGTGGGTTTTAAAAGTCCACCTTTGTTTTTAATAATTCAATGGAAACGGCAGCGCCATTTAACATGGTCAGTTAACAATTAATCTCTTTCAACCTCTTGCTGGGTTCAAACCTGTAACCATTGGCACCAAGTGTTAGGTGCTTAATCGCTAGGCCACTGGAGCTCACTGACTGACTTAGTTTTTCTCATATCTTATATAACAAGATATGTGTTGCTTGATAGCACTTGAACACAACAATCAGGAGTACCCTAAAACATGTATAAGCAATCAAACTACTTAATAATTAACAGTTATACTAACACAGCACCTCTCTGTAGAGTCACAGACATTAACTACCTACTGATACAGGTTCCTTTTGAACTGTTCAAACTGGAGATGGATAATAGCTATATAAACACATACTTGACCAATTCTGTGAAGGGTGATATGGTATATATATATATATATATATATATATATCTAATGTACAGTCTAATCTAACTTTTATGCGAACTTTGGGATCTGGTTGAAAGTTTGCGTTGTGGTGTGGTGGGGTGGCATTAGAGTGGGGGATATTCGACAGTCAGCCTTGTGAGTGGTTAATTACATGAGACTTTTGATACTTTGTTAACCCCAACTATCAATTCACAGATTACCAGAAACATTTGTGGTCAGGGTGTGCCTGTAATAGCTGGGGTATTTATATGGTAATGAATTTATTCGTGTTGTGTAAGCATTGGCGGTGGTTGAATAACAGGAGGCAGATGAGCATATATTTGGATTTAAAAAATAAACAACTCTTTTCAAGCAACCCATACCCAACTCAATCCACAAGACTTAAACCCAAACCAAACCCATGACCCGAAGAAAAATTTCAATCCACCCAACCCGACCAACAGGTGTGGGTTGGGTTAACCCAAACGGGTCAACCCAACCTGTGCAGGGTTCTAACGATCACTTTCCGTAGCTAATTATTTTTGTGGTGTGTTGTTGTAAATTGTTTAACAGTGAACAATTATTCAGTGATATATTATGTTCCAGCCTAAAACTATTATCTTTTAAATCACTTACAGGTTTTTTTTAGACATATTATTTGGGGTATTATTATATTACATACTGATTGTACAGCACCTTTGAATGGCTGCTACTAGTAAGGGCACTTTATTAAATATACAGTATTATTATTATTACATATAACGAATAGGGTTTTAATGTTGTGGCCAATTCTCCCCAAATGGTCGAACCTCCCCAATTCTCCCTTATTCTTTCTCCAGTGTATCACAACAACGTTAAACTCACATCAATGATGATGATGATGTTTTACGGCCACTTTTGTGCACAAGGTAGGTTAAATGGGCCGAGCGACTTCCAAAGGTAATGAGATGAAGTGAAAGACGAAACAACCTACAGATATGCCCATGCCGGGATTCGAACACAGGTGGTAGTGATCTGTGGTCCAGCACGCTACTGCTAGACCATGGAGGCGCCCTCTTAAACTCACATCAAATAACATATTCTATTGTAGTGTATAATTAACTGACAACAGATTCAATCTACAATACGCAGGTAAACATCCATAACATAGTTCACTATGTAGTATTTAACCATTTTAGGTTAATCCAAAATACATCAACAAACCCACAAACTCAAGCAACATTCAGACTGAACTCACCAACAAATCCTTTCTGTGCATATAGAAAAGTCTCTTGTATTCATCCATCCACACTTCAGCGAGTCTTTTGGAGTTCAGTCCATGAACATCTTTGTGATCTTTAAAAATACTTGAATTAATCATATTTCAACAACACTAGTGAAATATGATTACTATGAATGATTCCTTTTTGGTGCTTAATTAAGTAATTAACATACGTATCCCTAAAACATTATGTATTGTGTATACAGTAGTTTAAAATGGACTAATAATAATACCATCAAGCAATTATTGTACATAAGAATATCACAAATTAATTATTATGATTCCCCTTTAAATCACCATGCTGAGTAAAGTAAGCTCAACTGGATAAATTAACAATTGGATCTTTGACCATGAACTGTGAACACCATTTAAAATGCAACACACTTAATAGAAAGGTGTTACTTCAAAGTTGCCCAGTATGGTCATTGATGAGGAACAAAGGCGTTAATTTACCTGGGAACGAATAAGGATGCGCCGAGCGAAATATGTGTCCTACACGAGAACAAGGTATAAACTCTAGTGATCCACCACACATCCAAGTCTACAAGGAACGAGAGGCATTATACGGGAGTAAAGAGGATATATTGGATGATGTACCAAAGTGTTAACTTCAGCATCCTAACTTAGCATGACCATCTTCCAGATACTCTCATCAACATAACTGTATCTAGATTAGGATAGATTTGTCTATTTATAAAATGTAACTGACTTATTTACATACACTGTAACTTATCTTATCTAGATACGCTGCAGGTATATTTCAAATACAGGATTATCTTTAATACCAGAATTGTGATTGACAGATCATGATAATATTAATAAGTTTTTAAAATAAGGATGGCATCAGACTGACTCAGACAGATGATGCCACAACACTATTCTTTTATTTCACCTTTCCAGTTTTAAATTACAATTGTGAATTAGAAATTTTGATTGATAAGTTAACTAAATCATCTATAAACCCCAATTTTCATGTCCATTATTGGCATAACTAATTTAAACTGGTTGAAGAAATTCGCTTCGCCAAAAAATGATTTCTAGCTCACATAATCTTTCACCCTGACTATTCACTTTACAATTACACTCTCCATAGTATCACAGAATTTGCATGTCACAAATGCATTGGGCGAAATAACATAGAATAACAGACCTCTGACAGCTCAAATTATGTTCTGGTTAAGAGTAGTAGCAACTGAGCAAACACCCAATAGAAAACAATTTTGTAACAATTTAATGTAAACAAATTATACAGAAGGATTTTGGCAGATTTCTGAATTATATTAGATCCTTCTAAACATCCCAGCATTCTTTCTCCCTCTCAGGAAAATGTTTTGTGTAACCTGTCAAACATTGTCTAAAATAGAATCCTCTCTAGGCATTTTAAAGCCAGCACTCAGTAATCACTTATTAATTTATATGTTTTATGACCAAAATTCTGCAAACACTAAAAGTCATTATCTATAATGCTAACAAGAAAAACCCATGAGTTATCTCTAAAATTTGTGCAAAATGAATTAATTGAATATTTGATAAATATATTGTATTGAAAACACTGCTTTTTACCTATCCTTTTCTTGCTTTAGTAAGAAAAATAGGTCATTATAAATATGCAAACTACGGGAAATAAGAAATTTAGCATCCTTTGTAAAAATTATATTTACTGTTATTTTTTCTAAAACCAAATTAACACACAGGTACATTATTAGTACACAGGTATATTATTAGCGTTATGATTTCCCTTTTTTTGGCAAAATTAAGAAGTAACACAGATAATTATCTGGCTTAATTAAATGGTCTATAACATATGTGATAGTGGTCAGTATATAGTAATCCCCAACACCACTTATAATTATGAAATGCTGTTGTTGCTAAACCAGAGAGACAATCAAAAGCCAGATTGCTTTAAATACTTAATTATAATTTTAATAACAGCCAGAAGAGGGCATCTCAAATAATCACTTAGTGAACACGAAGGTGGCATAAATGCCATATTGTATCTGGAAAGGTGTTAATGCACCTGTATCAATTCTACTTTAATTCTTCTAACAACAAATTAGCCATCTAATCATGACTGTTACTTATATTTCAATCGTTAAGTTAGACAGATTCAGTAAACGTCACACAAGATATCAGACTGTGACTACAACAAAAACTGTGGGGACTAGAAATGATAAAATACCACAAAATACAATTTCTTAAAACTGTTATCACATTTAAAAGATAATAAACATGTTCACTAAATAAAAAACAGACACCACAGCACATCTTTATATTTCTATGTCCATGTAACATTTAGTGCCATTCTCAAATTCATCACAAGCTGAAACTGAAATTTAATTTCAAACAAGTTTAATAACAAATTTTAGAACATGCTAATCAACAAAAAGAGTACGTACTCTGAATGAGATTTCAAGGTTTTCTCCTCCCCAGATGTCCATTCCTGGATCATAGCCACCAATTTCAAAGAAATAGCTACGATCTACAGCAAGCAAGCCACCAGCCATCGTTGGTGATCTATGGGATGAAAACAATCTATTATATATACTTTTTTACTTTAAACACTCGCACCTTTTGAATAATTTAGGCTCAGAACTTGGGCCTCATGAATTATTCAAAGGGACTAATTATACGGAACAGATATAGATATTATACTATAAATTATTAAAATAATAATGGACTGGAATCTCCCCATTTTAAACAAATTGTGTGTCATTTCCTCAGAAAGAACATATTATAAGTTATTTTTTTCTAATAATAATAACAATAATATTGTATATTTAATGAAGCGCCATTACTAGCAAGAGCCACTGAAATGTGCCTGTACAGGGAAATTACATAATTATACACAATGCATATCTGGCCAATTAAAGAAGATATGGAGTAATTTGTTAATATTTAAATATATATATATACATACACAATCTATTCATCAATTAAACTAACATAAACAAAAACAGTTACCATAAAATACATATGGCATCTAGATATTTAGATATTTTAATGAAATTACACAACAAATTTTTTTACATTTACACAGTTTTATTAATATATATGTCATCCTTGAGTGCCTGTTGTGTGCAAGTTATTTATAATGTTAGAACAAAAATAATAGTTTGTAAATATTCAGACCCAATCAGGGCTCAACCTTAACAGATTTTGTCATTTTCCCACAGGACAAGTGACTACCAATTTTCACTTGCCCCCCTGTGTTGCTACATGCCCCCATTATTGATGTAATTATGATGAAACAGTGATGACATTATATTTGTATCATGTGCAAGCCTGTGTAATGTAAATTTTATTTTATTTAAGGGGGCAATAAAGACTGCAAGTCTGCAATACTACATCACAAATTCAGACAACTTTTTAGATCTAAATTATGAACGTTTGTTACATTTGTCAAACATTTATACACTGTATTAAATAGGGACGGTCGATTCTCTCTTCTTTTTTTCGGCACACTGATTGTCTGTTTCCTCTGTTGGTGTAACTTTAGGTGATTGTTTGAAGTAATGCAACATAGCTGATATGGTTATCTTAGGCTGATATTCAATTGTGAATGAGTCACATGACTGTAATTTATACCGTACACTGACATGTCATCACCAAACATGGCGATCTGATTGGCCACCAAGCTGTACCGAAATTATTTTTGCATAATTTATTAAAAAATAAATCCGCTAGCAAATCAATTAAGTCATTTGGAATTCGGGCACGGTGAACACACAATTCGGGGATTTTTGGTGAATGATAGATAGTAAACAAAACCACGTCCACTTGTGGTAATTGTTTAATATCAACACGGATGGTGAATGGTATTATTTACGATCGGTTTTCTGATAAAACATTCTGTTGCCCTGCGGGAATTAGACTGATATTTTTTCCTTGCCCACAACTAGTATCTACTTGCCCCATGATGTCGGGAAGTTCTTAAGGTTGAGCCCTGCCAAATTATTTGGTAGATTAACAGTTGACGCCACATTATTATAGACAAATGATGCTACGCAATATCAATACGTTATTAAACATTGAAGCTAGTAATCTAAGAATGACCAAATTATTATTCACCACGATAGATGCAGAGAGATTATGGAAATAAAATATTAACAGAAAACCTACCTGACTGGATCAGTTGGACTGAGGTCCTGTTTGATCGATTTTGGGATCGGACGCCACGTAAAATGCCCATTCCATGAGAAGCCACCAATCTGTACACCACCCTGGTCCGAGTATTCTAATGTCTTATCATTTATTGAATCTATCATTGGGCACAAGACAACAGAATGCTTCTCTTTTATCCTGTACAAAATTGGCTCTATCCTGTAATAAAAATGATCAAATTTCAAGGCTGCAGATTTCTGTTGCAGTTCGGTTCATTAGATGACATCAGAATTAAATTCATGACTCTAAATTACAATTTCCTTTGTCATCAAACAAATAAGCAAAAATAGTACAACCATGTAGATAGGTTATTCAAGATTATTAGCAATATCAATTATCTCTCAGCAGGACTGAGTGTAGCCAGTTTCCCAATGACTTGTGTATAAGAGTAGGGAAAAAAAAGACATATTTTGGATACAGAAAAATATCCCCTCTCCATCACTCATATCCCAATCAGCTGCATCTCATGGGATATGAGTGGTTTGAGGGGATATTTTTCTATATCCCAAACATGAACAATGGATAACTGATAATAACAGCACTGGGTTTGTATGTTTAACTTTATCACTATAGAAATGATTATTCTAAAATCTAGACAGACTGCTCACTGATAAAGACACATAATATCCCCATAAATGGTTTAAATCAACCAGATGGTAAAGAAAATGGTAATACAATAATGGGACTAGGCAATGTGGAAAAGATTTTCCCTATCTGTATGGTTGATTGACATGAAAATATTGATTAATAATGTTATCAACAGATTATACTTAATATAGTTTAAGTTCTATCTAGTAGTAGTAGTTTTTTTAATAAATATAGCATAGTATTAACATATAATTATAAACATAATATGTGGGTGATGAAAGTTGGTCAATGAAATCATTATTACAATATTATATTATGGCAATGTCCTGTATAAATTCATACTCATATAGTATAATTCACCAACACGTGATTGATTCGCTTGAATATGGCTAAAGACTTTGTATAATGTTTGTACATGAACGTTCATTTTTATTAGAAGGGTGCCTGAGATGTTGCACTTCAGAAAAACATATTCTTCTGATGTGGGACCAGCATCTGGTCTCAATTCAGAGGTGATGCGAGGATAGGCACAACTTGGCGAGAGTGAAACAGTACTGTTCTGATATATTCAGTGGGTCTTGGGGGTTCTGTGGCTGTGCGAATTTCAAGATGGGGGTTCACTCACGTCATGAATTGGGCACTTCAAGACAGTCCATTTTGCAGAGGGTCCTGGTATTGGATTCCTCACTGATAAACAATTATCACTACAACATCTTGATACATAATAACCTGACAAAACCAGGCCCCAGAAATACTCACCAGCCATTATTCACCTCACAGTGAGCATCCAGAAATATGAGGACATCACCAGTGGCCAGCATCGCACCAGCCAGTTTTGCTCTAATTAAGCCACTTCTTTCATTTGTTCTGTACACCTTAACAATGCCATCTGGCCATGTATTCTCAACATATTCCAACAAATTGTCACCCAACTCAGCTGTAGAAGTGAAACAGTTAAAAATATAGAATACAAATATCAATGTTCCCAGAACAAAGCTGATCCTACACAAATACTTTATTCTTAAATCACAAAACTTCACATTTGCAGACGAACAATTTAGTTTGGAAGTAAATCCAATTTATAAATTTTGATGCATCACACTCAAAAATGTTTGGTTTTATCAACCACATTTAAAACATTAAATGAATCAGATAAGTGTGTATGAACATTTGTATTTCTAAAGATTCTTGAAAAAAACATGCATATTTAAGAATATTTTATGGAATTAATCCACAAATAAATCTAATGGTTTGTCTGTAAAGTAACATATCTTATTTCATATAATATTACTGATATTATTTTTTCTCAATTTCATAGACTACATTTCATGCGATATATCAAATGTAATTCTGGCTTTCCTGCCTACTCCAACATCTGGTATGATGCTAAATTAGACCCTTTCTCATCACGTCAGCTAAAAATATGTCATACGCGATCACACCTTCAGTATATCATAGTTATTTTATCTGAATTAATTTGATAAATATTTTGCAAATAATTCTTTTGGCACACAGATTATAAATTTCAGTGGGAGAATCAAAACGTTTTTAAAATATTGGTAAAGATGAGGTTTTTCCTTCACTTTTAAATAGATGGCTATATGTGCATCAACTAGAGCAAAAAGTTTGTTTGATGGGCAAGATCTATAACCATGATAAATGACTAATTGATTAATAAAGAGTTTGAGGCAATATCCTAAAAAGTTACAATAAACACAGTTCAACTAATACATAAGGTTATCTCATAGATAAACACACACAAACACACACACAAACACTACTTAATACAATCTTATTGTCTCTCGTGTTTCTATAAATTTGCAACACAGATTTCTCAAACCTAACAACTAATGGGGTTCATGTCATCAAAAAACATAGCTAAAAAGAACAAAACCCAATCATATCTTGCAGATATATATTTATGCATAAAAAGTTTAATAATTTATACTTATTTCTCACTGATTCAGCGGAAGAATTCAATTGTCCGTGTTTCAACTTACGTCTGTCACTGTAATCATCCAGTAATATCACTTCATGTAGATACTCTGGTGGTGATCTGTTTACAATACTGTGAGCTGTCCGAACCAATGGTGTGAAAGCTTCATTACAAAACACGACAACAATGCTAGCATTGGGAAGGGCTTTTGGATAATTTACGTTTTTACACCTGAAAATAAAAATAAATAACCATTAATTTCTTAAATAAATTACTTTGGTGGCTACCAAATATTTTATGATGTATTATAACACAGCAGGTCTGGGTAGCCATTTGATTGAAGTTAAAATGTCAATGACATACATTGTAAATAACGCTCTATTGTATCCTGAACATCTTATGAACCTGGAGATCAAGATCACAAAACAGAAATTATAGGTAACATTACAGGCAAATTGGGTTTTGGCACTGACTAACTTGGTGATGTTTTTGCACAGTTCAGGTGAGAATATTCCTGCACCCTGAAAGTTTCAATAAACACCTTTAGCTTCCACACATATCATAACTGTCCTGTACACAAAATATATGGAAATTATAGAATTGTTGCATTCAGGGTGTTGTCAAGTAAATGGCTATATATCAAAACTTAGAAAGCATACACGAGCAAAAGGTGTTAAAACACAACTCTTTACATCATTACATGCTATAGCAAAGCAGAGGGGTGTAGATGCTAATTTTGTTCCCAAGAATATGCCAAACTTTTTTCCCATTCATTTTATTTAAATGGCAAAACTATTTACCTGTAAATAAATGTGACACTGTTAATAACAGGTGTTGAAATCCACAAAGCATAAATATCAACACTTTCAAATATAAATGTTGCTGTTTTATGGGCACCTTTGTCCACAAGGTAGGCTAAATGGGCTGAGCGACCTCCCAAGCTAATGGAGTGACGTGAAAGATGAAACTCCCTTCTCGCATATCCTGGTCGGGGTTTGAATGCAGGTGCTATAGACCTGTGGCCAACCACGCTATCAGTTAGACCATGGAGGCACCCCTTCAATGCCGTCAAATGGTATGGTATAAAAAAGATTAAATATTCGGAATGGAGAATTATCTAAACCCAAAAGCATCAGCAGTAGTGCTACATAAATATGTCAGTTGGCTAGTCATAGTGTCATTTCTAGATATAAGCCTGGAGTCCACCAATTTTATAATGAGTAACTCTACAAAGTGGTAAATGATAGGGTCATGGTTTCCACAGCCATGGAAACTAAATTTTTCATGACATTTCCAGGATAGAATTACCATTTTCCAAGACAAAGTATACAAATCTTAAAAATAATAAATCAACATACTTATGAAAAGGCATATCATATTTATTCAATATATGCTCGATTATTTACATTTTTATGGCACAGCATCCTCCTTATCCCTGCTAGCTGTCTGATTGGCCAACTTTATTTTTTTTATAACTAACATGGGATATCAACTCTAGTACCAGTACTCATTTTCTTCTGCAGGCATAATATTTAGTCACAGGCTTTTTGTTCTAAGTGAAAAGAATTTTGAGATTTTTTAAAATTGAAGTACATTTCCAGGACCTGATGTATTTGTCATTTTCCAGGATGTGTGGCAACTGTTTTGTAATGCTAATACTTTATGCTAGCAATGAAGTAACAAAACTCTCCCAGCAAGAATTTTGTAAGAGGCTCAAGACCCAGTTGTCTCCTGATTTGCCTGAAAAATAAATGGACACAAAGCTAAAGTGATGACTGTTTTGTATTAAACTACAAAACAGAACATTACTGTAGGTTTTAATACCGATTTCTCAACACCTGTTTAGAGGAGTATATTAATTTTTTACTCAAACGACTATCATTATACAGCACACCCCTTAAACTTGGTTTGCACTTGTGGGTGTAGCTACTGAAAATATGGACTTTACTAAGTGTGTAAAATTGTATGGGTTGATTGGGGTGTGTAAATGGCTTGTAGGTGTAGCTACTGAAAATAAGGAATTTGCTAAGTGTGTAAAATTGTATGTGCTGATATGGGTGTGTAAATGGCTTAAGGGATGTGTGTCAGTGGTGTGTGTCTTGTTAATTTTGTTATATATATATATTTCATCATTTTGTCAGTAATATTAGCCTCTGGCTAACGTTAAATCTGTTCTAAACACTGACGTTAATAAAAGTATGATTTATCATGAATACTGCATTTACAAATGAGTCATGACATGCAAGTTTTTTAAATAATAATATTGTAATAATAAATCTTCCTGCATTTCAAATGCTATTATCTAACTACAATTCTGGTGGGTCAATACTAATAGGCCTGCCACCAGTAAGGTATTAGGCTAGCATACTCTGGGTGTCTGGTATCATGAATCGAGCGATCCATCGCAACCTTGTTGCTGGCAACAACATTAAAAGTCTCTTTGGCAAATAATCGATCAGCTTCTCGCTGTTCTTCCACTGTCAGTATGACAGGTTTACCCATCTCTCCAGGGCCATCTCGCTGTGGTCTCCTCTTAGCTCTCTCGTATCTCTTATATCTAAAGGCCATCAGAGCTTCCCTAGATGAGAACTTCAACTTGGGCGGGACTACACCAATACCAAGTGCGACGCTGTCAGCGTCATCAGCCGCTTCGAACTCACTGTCATATTCGGTTCGATCGTGGAATGCCACGTGTAGAAAGTAGAACACGCCGCATAGATAGAGCAATCCGAAGCAGCCTAAGAAGGTTTTAGACGAAAACTGAGACGTTTTCCTGAACATTTCCACCAATTAACGCCGACTTGTTGACAAACTGGACACGTTGAACGCAGCGCTTCGCCGCTCCGGGGAAGCCCTTCCTCGACTGGGTGACGTCACGAAGTTCCATTCGGAGCAATCATTAGTAATGGGTTCAGAAAAGGCGGGTTCGTAAGGTAATTACAGTATATTTATATTACCAGCATTACACACACACAAACACCGTTGATATTTTCTGATAGACATATTAACACCCATTCTCTCTCTCTCTCTCTCTCTCTCTCTCTCTCTCTCTCTCTCTCTATATATATATATATATATATATATATATATATTTCTCATATCGTATCTTCATTTATTTACTGAAGTGTAATAGCGTTCATAAGATTTGTTTTTAACCAGTCATGGATTCCTATACATAGTGTTTTAAGTTTTACTTTTTGTTTAAGATTTTGTTATTTCTTAAGATACACATATAGTTTTACATAAAGGGGTAGGAGAACCGCCTGTATTAAACCGAGATTAATTTTTACCTGTAAAGGAAATGATTCAGAAATCCATGGAACCTTCGTTCCCGTAGTTTGACAAAGGATATATATATATATATATATATATATATATATATATATAAAACACTAGTTGCACTGATTTCCTGTACGTTTCAGATCACTGTATAAGATCCTGTTTCTGGTCGAGAGTTCGAATCTCGGTCATGGCACTATAATGGGAGGAGTTTTTAATTCAACCAGACAACTGGCAAGGTTTTCTCCACTGAATATGCCATATATTGTAAATTGCAAATTTATTATGAATTAGTTCCCGTGGTAAAGTTGTATGCGTCTCCCTCATTTGAGGTTGCCAGCCACGTAAAATAACTGTCATTCGGCCATTATTATTATTAAAATGTGTTTTGGCTATGTGAGCCAGAATATGTTTTCAATGTATAATGCTTTAGATCGATCCAAGGTGAATAAGACATTATCTAAATATATATATATATATATATATATATATATATATATATATATATATATATATATATATATATTTAAAATTTTATTTAGTTATTGCCCATACAGATAACATCACATGAAATGTGTTTTTAATAGGATCACACAGAAAAATGCAAGCACTAATTTTCATTATTTACACCAGAGAGTGACCACAGTTTATTGGTGAATGAAACAAAACCTAGTCTCACAATGTTACATAACATCTGGTAGTAGTACTCGTTGTGTTATCACGAATTACAACTGATATTTGTTTGCTCAACTGAACCCATCTGTCTGGAAGGAGAGATTATTTTCTCCGTATCGCATAAAGCACGGTTTTTATATATTTACAATTCTTAGTATTGAGAACATATCTGGGTTTCGTTGTAAGATAGTAATGTCTTCACCAACTTTAAATTATGCATTTATTTATCGGATCGTTCTGAAGTAGATAATTTGACGAGACGTGCGTCAATGAGCTACCCCGGTAAATGGATCAGGTATAATGTGATATAATCTTCAGACACCTTCTGGTGACATGGTAATTCTGTTCAAAATTCCATGAGTAGAAAGGGGTACCACTAGAAAATAAATATTCGCGTGAACAGTAAAATCACTAGATCAGATTACCTACGAGTAAAAGTGTGAATACAATATGTTATGTTCAAAGAAGTAATGAACGACAATTATATAAATCAAAACTTCTTCACTGTTACTATGCTAACGTGTTTAAATACAAGTCCGCCCAGGTACAGTGTTTACATACAAGTCAGCCTAGGTACAGTGTTTACATACAAGTCAGCCTAGGTACAGTTTACATACATGTCAGCCTAGGTACAGTGTTTAGCTACAAGTCAGCCTAGGTACAGTATTTACATACAAGTCAGCCTAGGTACAGTGTTTAGCTACAAGTCAGCCTAGGTACAGTGTTTAGATACAAATCAGCCTAGGTACAGTGTTTACATACAAGTCAGCTTAGGTACAGTGTTTAGCTACAAGTCAGCCTAGGTACAGTGTTTAGATACAAATCAGCCTAGGTACAGTGTTTACATACAAGTCAGCCTAGGTACAGTGTTTACATACAAGTCAGCCTAGGTACAGTATTTACATACAAGTCAGCCTAGGTACAGTATTTACATACAAGTCAGCCTAGGTACAGTATTTACATACAAGTCAGCCTAGGTACAGTGTTTAGATACAAGTCAGCCTAGGTACAGTGTTTAGATACAAGTCAGCCTAGGTACAGTATTTACATACAAGTCAGCCTAGGTACAGTGTTTACATACGAGTCAGCTTAGGTACAGTGTTTAGATACAAGTCAGCCTAGGTACAGCGTTTACATACAGCTCCAACTTACGTCTAGATACAATGGATCCTCCGATGGCGCAGTGGTTAGAGTAGAACGCAGTAAACGTCTTAATCGTCTTAAAGTATCCGTATTTGTAGGATGTTTCTATAAAGATGTTCTCGGCGTGGGCATATCTGAAGGTTGTTTCGTCTTTGACTTCGCTTCATTACTTCGGAGGTCGCTCGGCCCATTTAGCCTACCTTGTGCACAAAAGTGGCCGTAAAACATCAATCATCATCATCGTCATCGGCGAGAACTAATCATGATGTAGACAACATTAATAGGTATTTGTCTGGCGACGAGATCCCGAATAATAAGTTATTGGCAACATCAAAATAATTTAGGATAAATCTTATGTTGTTACCTACAATTAGTTTTAAATCTACTGTCAAGTATTGGGACCGAGTGTTTATACTTGTTATTGACAACCACGAGAGAGGAGCATCTCTTATACTCAATGTTCATGATGATGGTTAATATTCGAGGAGATCCAGGTAAAAATAAAGGTGATCCTGATTTGGATAGTTAGTCTTACATCGGGCAGAGTTAGGTTTTCTTTGGCTTTACTTGAACGAGTACACGTGCATTTTGGGAAATAGGTCAGTCAGGTGACGTCATTTGTGAGCCGCTGCATTAGTAAAAATCTGCTAAATAGCGTGTATTTCTCATCCTTGAATTCATGAGATTATAAAACATGCATGCAATCATTTTAGATGTTCTGTTTAACAGTACATAAGAACAAGGGGACCATTGTTACATGATCCAGTGGCGGATATATATATATATATATATATATATATATATATAACAGTTGAAGGGTTTTTGTGGCACAATCGAAATAAATATTTGACGTTTTATATTATGCTCAAAATAAATTTTTGTACTAAGTAATATCCAGTTTACTATTATAATAATATTTAAATCCATTATGAAAAAAAATGCTATCAATCAACTTTCAGAAATACCAGAACAGATACAAAATGATTCGCATCAGTTGGTCAAAATATTAACGTTATCAACAGGGTTCAGTTCTTGACGTCAACATCTGGTTTGAAAAGTCACCCCTCGACTTTCGTAGTAAAAATTAATAATAATTAAATGCTGGAAATGAAACAAAACAACATATTCTAGAAATAATTGTATTTGTGTCAGATAATGCCTTTACTAAAGATTTTATATACACATATATAACGTGCAGGATTCACTTTGTTCCAAGGTAGTTTTTGAATTTTTGTTTTTATTTTGACTTTATTTCAAAATTGTTTTTAAAGCAAAATATTGTTTTTGACGTAACGGATTTAAATATGTTTTAATCGATGATTTAAAGGTCACAGGAAAGGTTTTCCAAATTAATCAAAATATCAATGTTATTTATTAAAATCGATTTCAGTCAGAGATATAATTAATTTTTCCCTAGAAATAAAGTTACAGTGATTTTAAAACTTGCTTTGCTAGCATCTCACATGCCACAGCTTTAATCGAGAATCTTTGGAAAACTTTGGAATGTGACGTCATGATTGACAAAAAAGACGCCAAACACTCTTTGTGGCCTTGTTTAACCTGTGTTACATGTTCTATATTGTCTTTGTTAAACGTATAAAATGGTGTATTGTTCCGCATATAATTGTGCAAATGGATTTGCCAGTGGATGGAGTATACATTAATTCCCCCAAAACAAGACTTGTTAGTGCGATTGGCTGCGAAACATGAACAGAGTGCAGTGGAAGCCAGCTTGCTAACTTACCACTTCGAGGAACGTATGTTCGTTATTTCGCCGTTTATGGCACGATCAGTTGGATATAACATGAAGAGTGTCAGGCTCACAGAAGATGCCATTCCAACCATATTTGTCAAACTGGGTAATGCTAAGCCCAAATGAATCAGCAGTTTGATGGAGAAACTTAACTTATGGCTGTGTATTGTAGACACGATTAAACTGTTAAACTAGTCTAGTAGGTGTTACACCGAGGGTGACATCACACGATAATCCCTAGCGAGTGTAGTACACACTAGCAATAGCTCATATTTAAGAAATTAAGGATTTAGGGATAATTTTAATGGAAATATGATAGCTGGTATTAGAATTGAAGTGCATCTGATAGGGAAATAAAATAATTGTTTGTTACGTTATTTACTTCGAAATGTGAAATTTATTTCCCCGTCACCTCTAAAGGACTTGTGAAGCATGATCTGTGACTTTGAAGAAAGCGATAAAGGTCAAAAGATTAACATTGACTATGATTTCAGACTTAGATATAGAGCTAGGTAATCAGATTTTCAACCTGTATTATTCGGAATTACTAGAATTGTGTTGTCAATGGCTGGCGCCGTAGAAGAGGATGTAGCTGAGGGAATGACTTATATCCGGGAAAACATTCCAGATGGATTTGAGCCATTACTTCAATACTTTGACGATACATATGTTTCTGGTTCCTATCTTCAGATACAGCCACCACAATATCCAGATCGGACTATTTCCCCAATTCGCACCCGTTGCAAGCCGCCCATGTTCCCACCATCTATATGGAATGTACACACTATCACTCTTGAAGGCGGTTCCAGAACGAACAACGTATGTGAGGGATGGAAGAATGGATTTGCAAAGCTTGTGGGACACAATCACCCGACCATCTGGATAGTAATTGACAGTATCCGGAAGGATCAGGCCCAGGTTGCCGTATTACTATTACGCGATAACCTTGGTGAACCACCAGCCAAGCGTGTTCGCCGCCAGCTCCAGACTAACCTGCAAAACATGTGTGTTGACCATCAGGATAGCACTAAATTATTAGCAGTGACGCTATAGGGCATTTGACACTCTGTGCGATTGGCAAAGTAAAGCTTTGTTACATTTGCTGTTATACGTGTTTGATTGTATGTTGTAATGTGTTTATAAATATGATTTAAAAATTATTTAATATAAAATATTTTGTTATAAAATATGTAACATTGTGTTTTTTAAAGTGGGGTTTTGTCCAAGTAACTCATTTAGTGAGTGGGGTTTTGTCCGTTTTGTCTGATGGGGTTATGTCTGAGTGGGTTTTAGTCAGTGAGGTTTTCTCCATTTACCATAATAACCATGTATGCCAGTCTCTTCAATAACATACTATTTACTCATTGAGTCATTCTTTTAATTGTATACAGACAACACATACATACACACACACACACACACACACATATATATATATATATATATATATATAATATAGTTATCACAAAATTGAAGAAAGTCATTTATCCTATGTGATGGCCACTTCTGGAACGTCTAGCCGAGGGGCGACTTCCTAAGGAAAGAAATCTAAAGGAATGAGCTCGAATTCATACCAGCAACTTGAAGAAAAGAAAACCAGATGCAGACATCATCATATGTAATCAATTTATTACCAAAAGACTAACATGTGCCCATGTAGACACTTTCAAAAACACCGTTTGGTTGCTGAGATTTTAACAGTGTATCTTAAAGCACCACAACGTACGTAAAGTCTTCATTAAATGTCATAATGAGATTTCAAAAACTTATGAATGACCATATTTGTTTCGGATCCACGCCAGATCGACATGCCGATGCGTGTATCTGATGCACGCGAGTTTTCGCGTCATCCACACTAGTCACGTGAGTAAGACAAGTGTCTTCGAACGCCCGACTGAGCACCAGCCCACTGTCGAGAAACTGCCAAGTCTGAAGTCTGTTGTCGTCCTGACACTCGGTCAGGATGACCCGAGACGTGGCACTCGACGCGAACAGACACATGTCACCGACTCGTATCCTGTCACGGCTATCCAACATGAAAATCATCGATGGATCGTAAAGATACGGTCGACACAATACCAGTATCACTTCCTTTCCGAGCTCCTTCGTCAGGCGTGCGCAGTACGTAGCCGATACCTTCAACTTGCCGTAATGGACCATCTCGGCTGATGGTGCCAGTATGTTGGTGGCCACGTTGTTCAAATACCAATCCAAACTTCGGCACGTCAGCTTCTTGTTTAGGAACTTCCTACGAATATCCACGTCCAGTTTTTCATCGGCACTCATCTGGCGTTTGACTCCTCCTTGTTGGTAGGCGATGTCCTTGTAATCTCCCAGCCAAAGTTCCGCTATCCGCCTGTAGTTGGTATGATTGGTGACGACCAGTGGTTTCAGGGCGCTGTGCGTGGCAACCCGAGAACAAATGGACTTCAGCACCTGGCCACCGCACAACCACGTCCGCAGGGAGAGCTCAAAATCGTGCCCACCGCCGTGGAACATGCCGTCATCGTAATTGCCGATGCTCTCCAGGAAAGTCTTGGAGACCGCCACCACCTCGCCTCTCATTACCGGCGTCCTTAGCAACCTGCCGCTGTGGTCTGCCGATTCGGTGTAAATGGTGGACAAGGTCCAACTGAACGTCGACACCATGTCGTCATCGATCTGATAGAATCGATGATCCGACAGGAAGTTTTCGGAATGCGAGACCACGAGCAGTCGGTAGTCCTCGGAGATGGCGTCCAACAGGGGTTCCAACCAGCCGACGTTCACCGTCACGTCGCTGCTGACGAACACGAGCACGCTGCCTTCGGCTACCTGCGACGCCTTGAACCGGGTCACGCCTCGTCCGTGGTACTTCTCCGAACGAAAGGCGCGTACCTTGGCGAATTTCTTGCCGCGAAGTACCTCGTCGGCGTGTCTCGTCACCAGCGCCTGGTCGCTGCCGTCATCGAGGAGAATGATCTCCTTGTAGAGCTCGTCCGGAGTATGCTTCAGGATGCTTTCCAACGTCAGCTTCAGGTTATAGAACTCGGCGTTGTGGAAGTCGACCAAGATGCTAACCTTCGGCCTGGCCTCCTGGTGGCCATGACCACGGTACTCCAGACGACAGTGCGGCGGTCTAGTGTCCTGCAGTGCGAATATGTAATCGTCTATCTCCTGCTGCGGCATCCGGTGCTCGACGGGAACCTCCTTGTAGCGGACAATGCCGGGAGATGGCCTCATCAGCCATCGACAGAGCAGAATAGCGCCGAAGATTAGGCCGACGGCGAATACCAGTCGGGAAACGCGCACGGTGCCTAAATAACGCATGCGCATACGCAGCCTCGTGGAGACCATGGCGTAAAGCAGACCAGTGGAGAATGGCTAATGGCCGTCGGTGTTACTTCTGTTGGGTATGAAGTGTATTTGGTACAACTCTTGAACAATACCCAAGACGATTGAACAGCAAAATGAGAATCACGGTTTCATGCTACCTTGACCTGAAATGTAAACAACGTCTATTAGCCGGAAATGAGCTCTAACAAATAAATAAACGTGTCTAGCATATATGTATTATTAAATGTAATTTTCTTCAACGGTCTAACTGATAGCGCGGTTGGTCACAAACATCCAGTAACGGGGTTCAAATCCAGGCCTAGGCACGTCCGAAGGGTGTTTCATTTTTCTCTACGCATCCCCACCCATGGATGTCCATTGAACCTACTATATAACCTACTATAAACACAATAATGTCCGTCAAACGCGAATATTTCTATATTTTCTCATATATATATATATATATATATATATATATATATATATACCCGTTTAGCCTTCCAATCGTGTACGTAAGTATAACTTAGTCAGTATCCTTGGATATAAATAGAATGAACAACGAAATAAATAGAAAAGTTGCAAACGTGAAAATAAATACAGCTCTGAATGATGACACGGGAATGATGACGTATCAGTGCCAACATCTTATTTTTTCAAAACCATAACCAAAACAACCAAATAGTACACAAAACAACCAAACAGTACACAAGACAACCAAACAGTACAAAAGACAACCAAACAGTACACAAGACAACCAAATGGTACACAAGACAGCCAAACAGTACACAAGACCACAAAACGCTACACAAGACAACCAAACGGTACACAAGCCAACCAAACGGTACACAAGACAACCAAACGGTACACAAGACAACCAAACGGTAACAGTACACAAGACAACCAAACGGTACACAAGACAACCAAACGCTACACAAGACAGCCAAACGGTACACAAGAGAACCAAACGCTACACAAGACAATCAAACGCTACACAAGACAGCCAAACGGTACACAAGACAACCAAACGCTACACAAGACAATCAAACGGTAACAGTACACAAGACAACCAAACGGTACACAAGACAACCAAACGGTACACAAGACAACCAAACGGTACACAAGACAACCAAACGGTACACAAGACAACCAAACAGTAACAGTACACAAGACAACCAAACAGTAACAGTACACAAGACAACCAAACGGTACACAAGACAACCAAACGGTACACAAGACAACCAAACGGTACACAAGACAACCAAACAGTACACAAGACAACCAAACAGTAACAGTACACAAGTCAACCAAACAGTACACAAGACAACCAAACAGTACACAAGACAACCAAACAGTAACAGTACACAAGACAACCAAACAGTAACAGTACACAAGACAACCAAACAGTACACAAGACAACCAAACAGTGCACAAGTCAACCAAACAGTACACAAGACAACCAAACAGTACACAATACCTAACAGCATATCCCTAGCCAGCATTAGTTGGAAGTTATCCATCATTGGCCCGTTAGACGTTTCTCCATTAATTGGACAATTATAATGTGACATACAGTTGTTACCTAGACGACATAGCCTCGGTTTGATGTTTTATTATAAACAATCATCGCTGCCTGCGGGTGATGTTACTAAGTTTCATACAACTAACAAGACAGTTAGAGCCATCCGTATGTGTAACACGTGATTCGTGTGCTCACTGGGTTTTTTTGTTTGGTATTCGTCTTTTGGAAGTTAGCTTCATAAACCTTGTAAATGTCTTTCTTTCTTCTTCTTTTATTTCTTTTCTTCGACAGATCGTAGAGACATTAATTATACGAGTAACAAACATCAGCAGCTAAAACAGCTAGAACAAAGTGAGTATAATGTAAAATGTTGCTGTTTTATGGCCACTTTTGTGCACTGGGTAGGCTAAATAGGCTGAGCGACATCCAAAGATAATGAGGCGAAGTGGAAGGTGAAACAGCCTTCTGACATAGCCCGGCCGGAGTTTGAACCCAGTTTGAACCTCTGGCCAACTGCGCTACCAATTAGGCCATGGAGGCGCCCGAACAAAGTGAGTGGGTGTGTCAAGAAGTGAGTATTCTATTTGTGTACGTGGTAGGCTAAATGGGCCGAGCGATCTCAAAAGATAATGAATCGAAGTCAAAGATGAAACAACCTTCAGATATGCCCACGCCGAGATCCGAACACGGGTGGTAGTGATCTGTGATCAGACTTTGCCTTTTACTGATGGGTGAAACATCTCAGAGACACAGACAAAACTGGGATTAGAAATTCCAACCCAAGGGACGGATAGTACTTCTATCAACTGAGCCAAGGGAGAGTCCAAGTTGTTGTTGTTGCGTTGTTTAGCCTCATCATTGCTCACATCTGGGACATATGGGAAAGGATCAACTCATAAAGGAAACAAATACTACAAACACAGCTACGAGCCGGATTCAAACCCATTTCCTGGAGTTTTGCAGCGCATAACTCTAAACACGTTGCTACCGAAACACCCCGCCCCTCCCCTCTAACTCATGTGCCTATATCTGTTACTATAGTTAAGTACATTAAAGCCTGGGTTAAAGATCATCTGAGTAAATCAGGTCTCGAACTCATGTATTCTTCTTCTGAACAAGAAGTTGTACGTCATCATTCTTTTTCACAATGAGCGTGTGAATATTTAAAAAAATATAAATTCCGTATTAGTGAGATATGATACATATGGCTAAGGCAGGATATCCTAAGGACAACATCCCACAAACACAGGTACCTTGGTTCGATTTGAACCCTGATGTGAAGCTTTTCAGAGCAGCACTCTACCTACTATGCTATCGGGGGGAGGGGGGGGGGCGGCGACTTTCCACAATGATACGAATCTTGAACAGTGTTATTCTTTCCATAACAATCCTTGGATAAGAAATAGCCAGTAAATAACATTGACCGTCCAGTGATACAGTGTCGGTTATTCCTCAACCAGGTTCCGGGGCCTTTTAGTCTCCGATGCGCATAAAAGTGGCCGTAAAACATCGATCATCATCCTCCTCAACCGGTCCTCAACCGAAGGCAGTCACGATCGTCATAAACCATAAACCAGCAATGTAAACAACTAGTAAACTATTAACTTATACAGTTTTATTTCAGCACTCTGTGATTCATATCGGATTCATTTCTTCCGGTTATAATACACAGGTTATACACAAGTTTTACAATGCCATGGAGCCCGACATGCGACGGGTAGAGTGACAAATGTGACAACTATTCATCTATTATCGTGACAATGTTTTTGGCTTAGTGACTCGAACCAGGGTTCGCGTAAATGAAGAAATTTGCATCAGAGCGTCTGCAATCTGAATAGGCCACGGCAAAGAAATTATTTATATGCGTGGCTGTGTGTGCATTTAAGCGCATATAAAACCGTGCACGTGAACGTACGTACAGCGTGTATAAAGATGCTGATTCAGAAATAAACACACACACACACACACACATATATATATATATATATATATATATATATGAGAGGAGAGGGAGAGAGAGAGGGAGAGGTCCAACTCACAAACAGACAAACAGCAACAAATGCTAACAACGTGAAATTTTGAAGAAGAAAAAATAACATGAATTCTGACCTCTTGAACGAGTACACCGTACACAATCAAATACCATATATCAACAAATATTTTACACGACTTGGCCTACCTGTGCCCGTGGGGTAGATAGAATGCGTGAAGTGGTGGGTCGATCTGTATTAATAAGGCTACCGTAGACTAAGCCAGTTTAACAAGCCATTGCAAACAAAAACTCCATTTCTGGGCAGAGGAATGAACAGCTATAATCAAATTAAACAAGGCATACAGCATGTCCTCATTGACCTAAACAGACAGTGGTGACAAGACAGTTGGCCACTCACTGATGGTTTATTTGGCTGGTGGAGATGGGAAGAGATCACACCTTGGCTCATCAACTCGGACCAGGTAAGTCCGCGCTCATGCGTGTGCGTTTGTGCAACATTCGAATACATGATATATTATGTGTTATATCGACTTCGATGTTTCAATTCAACATACCCAAAATGTGCTAAAAATTACTTATGCTAACATCGTGAACTATGACCTTCATCGTGAATATTGTAAAATGAAATTACTCATTCAAACACAAGTATTGCCGTAACGTCTTAGAGACCAATCAGCGTTTATTTACCTCTATATCGTGGAATATATATACCGCCCCCCGTGCACATAAAGGGGCGCTTTACAATATAGCCATATATTTACAAGTTTTATAATAACGAGTAATAAACGTCAGTGACTACCTTGATATCAGCGATTCGGTTCCTGACTTAAACACTATTATAAGCCGACAGGATCTGATTGAATGGTCTAAACTATAGAAGTTATGTGTTTTTCGATGTCGGTCACGCTGTTTGTTACTAAACGCCATAACAATGTGACCGGGGACCGTCTCTACAATACTGGCTGAACCGGACAAACGAGTAGTCACACATAGACATGTAAACGCCGGCTCTGAGTGTGTTTCTCTAACCAACCCGTAGGTAAAACGTTAAATCTTTTTTTTTAAATTCTCTATTAACATCTGTTTTATTTCCGCCTCGTTTCGTGTTCATATTAAAAAAAAACGACAAGTGCCAAAACGACGATAGCTGTTTCTTCTTCTTCTCTCACACACACACACACACACACACACACACACACATACAAGCTCATTCCATTTGATGGTATTTTTAGCATCTATTTGTATTTTACTCATTAGAACCCTGTCCCTATTTTTTGCATAATTTCCCCATACAATTATATTATATCCTTATGGTACGTTCAATGGAGGACATACAACATCTACACCATACGGTACTACTAATTAGATATAATATATATTAAATATGTTCCGACCTGATACGGTTACTATCCATAACCACACACCGAGCTATTTGAACTCGATGCATAATTCTACATATGAATTATCGATAACTAGACGTTTATGAAAATGTGAATTCATTTTAAAAGTCAAGTGTCAGCTCCTTGGTTTCTTTACCTCAAGGAATAAATTGTGTTCTTCAAATGAAAGTGCATTATCTGCTATCAGCTCTTTATACTAATTAATATCTTCACCTTTGTTTAGTTAAGCCAATCATTACAGCGTATTATCAGCATATTTAATTATTTTACAATTTATTGAATTTTAATGGAGGTGTAATAAATGGAATTATTAATGAAATTACTGCTAACCGAAATATTGTGAATTAATGAATGTGTGTGTGGTGCTATTAGCATAGTGTTTTTGTTTTGCTTTGGTATCTATTTAGTTTTAAACTTAACGTTAATGTTAATACATATTAAGGGTTTATATATATATATATCCGCCCTTTTCTCCAATACGCGTAGGCCATGGATTCTAAACACACAAATAACAGATTTTCTCAGAAGAAAAAAACATTCACACACAGTCAACGCTTTCATATGTGATACCGTGAATCTCACCTGGTATTCATTGGAGCGTGAACCATGACGACAAAAACTAGGTCTTTTACCTAGTACCGTCTGCCAACGTGGAACATTAACTAAACACCGGACGTTGTTTGTCTGTGGGACTGTTTATTGTTTTGCTGTCTGGATCAGAGCCCGATATCCGGAGCCAATCTATTCTACTGAACTGATAGACAAACCCGTATTGTCTTGGCATAACACAGGTAAGATATGTGCATACCTGTTCGTGCATGTTCAGGTGATTCACGTGTCGGCATATCTTTGAATGACTACTATTTTGCTAACGTCTCTCTCTGTGTGTGTGTGTGTGTCTGCGCATGCTTGAATGCTTGCGTTCGTGTGGAATCATGTATAATTATATGTAATATGTTAATTTGGGGACCAATTTTTACAAACCGTTTCTAGCCAATCTTCATTCAATCGTTTTTGAAGATGTCTGGTTTGTACCCGTTATGATCTTACGTATGCCTCACTCTGACAATTGGAATTTCCACGAAAATACACTATATGCCTACTTTAAAGCCAATAAAGGTACGCTTCTAGCGTGCAGAACCATTGAACTCAGGGCTGATTTTTAGATCCTTTATATCTTTCTGCGACCATATTTCGTGGCGTACACAAAAAATATTGAAATTTTCTCGTGTACACAATTTGAAGAAATCTAATATTCAGTAGACCATATCGGCCGCGTCATCTCGGTTAATAACAGTCTACGATACCTGCTGATACAGTGTCTGCTACAGTAACCGGCTAAAAATGTCACACACATAGATGACAACTCTATTTTTATTGTACCGTGTATGTGTGTACGCGCGCGTGTGTGTAAAACCACAACTATGGTTATAACAATGCCGACATACATTCGAGCATTAATTATGCTGGCTTTTATCTGAGATTTGTCAAAATCCGAACTTGTTCTTGTTAATCGGAAATGTTTCATTTCTAATGGAATAAGTTATTTTATTAAGTATAATGTAAACATTAAATTTGCGCAGTTGTAAATATTATATAGATTAGTTTTTTAAAAATATAATAATAATAATTGGTAGGTTATTCTTTTTATATATTACCTTTGTTACTCTGACACATCTTATGATTATTTGCCCTTATTTGCGGCACAGTATGTAACATATGGGATGATTTCTTGTCCTTCAGAACTGAATCCAGGTAATGCTTACCAGGAGAGCTTTGGTATTGTAGATGATACCGTGCTGACAATACAGTGTTAAGCTGTTGGTCTTCTCCCCATGTCTGGCATCAGACAGCGCCAGAAACAATCCACAGTGGCGTCCCCAGTATCAGAGGGCAAGACATCGAGGATGATGCGAGGAACACGTTTGTTCCGTGGTGGGATCTTCATGGATCTGACCCTTCTGGCCGTCTTCATAATTCTGGCTTACGTCTTCATAGCACGACGCAGCAACATCAGCAAGGCAGATGCCATCATCACCAAGGTCCAGGAGAAGGATGGCATTCGTTCGGATGGAAATTTGCAACACCTGATCGATGCTCGTGTGAAGAAGTCGCCCGATTATCGCTCGGCCGAGTGCAAGAACAAGAAATATCACATTACAGACCAAGTGAGCATCGTCACAGTGTTCTTTGATTACAGCTTTCATGATCTGAAGACGACAGTAGGAAGCATTCTTCATAACACACCAATGGAATTGGTGAAGGAGATCATCATCGTTGATGATGCCTCATCATTAGATTACATCGTGGACAAGTCCCGAGAGTACGTCAAGACGATCGATAAGGCCCGCCTGATCCGGAACAGAGAACACCTCTCAATGGGTGCATCCCGGATGACTGGTTTGAAGGAAACCAAAGCGGACACAGTTATCTTTCTGGACACCAACGTAGTGGTCTCCAAAGGTTGGCTGGAGCCATTGATGGGCTTGCTGAATACGGAGTCCAATGTCATTGCAGTGCCTCATTTTGACAGTATTAATGATCCAGTGAGCTATGAGTACAAGGGAACTATTGACAGTCTGACTGCAAGTTTGTCCTGGTCTTTATCTGTCCGCATGACAAAATCAGAGGAACAGCTCACTGACCCAACAATGCCATTGAAGTCACCTGCTCTCCGCGGTAATGCGATGGCAGTGAACAAAGCGCACTTGCAGGCTCTCGGTGGCTATGATGAAGATCTTGGTGAGGGTGGTGGCCATAACCTGGAGCTTTCTTTACGTGCCTGGTTATGTGGCTCAAAGGTGCTCATATCACCATGCTCCAGGGTAGGCGTCATCAACCTTCAGGACCCCGTCAAGGTCATGTCCCATGCCAACGTGCGCCGGATCACCGAGCTGTGGTTCTCCAATCGCAAAAGTATAGTCTTCAGGAACACTGGCATCCAAAACACAATGACTGATTCTGAGCGGGCTTCCTTCCTGAAGAGACAGCAGCAGCTGAGCAACCTGCATCTGAAGTGCAACGACATCAATTGGTTCTTCCAGAATATTGCTGGCCACCTTCCCACGCCATCTGATAAGGCCGTGCAGTTTGGAATGCTGAAGTGCAAGACTGGACGCTGTGCCCGCGTTGGTGATGACAAGCGCATTGATCTTGGCAAGTGCAGCCCAGAACACTACCACATTACCCTGACGAGGCTGATGTTTGAGTACACAGATGATGGCCTCATCACCTCTGCAGGCCAATGTCTTGGGGTACAGCAGACAGCATACATTCTGCTCGAGGACTGCATCAGCGGCGACTCCAAGCAGAAATGGCACTATAAAGATGGTCGATTTGTGAATGAGTGGTCTCAGTATTGCATGATGCATGTCACTGATCCTGACAAAAAAATGGGTGGCAAGCGACAAATTGCGATGGCTCAGGACTGCAGTAGTGCTTCGGAAGAGCAGTTCGTGTCCTTTGACTTCATTTCTGTATGAAGTTTGTCATCCTAAATCCACCTCAATAATTTGTATTAGAGACGATTAAGTATCAGGCAACTGACAGTGGTCATGGTGCTATTCAGTTGCAGGTGATTAATTTTAATGGTCAATGTGTAAGGTAAATTTTGAGTTTTGTATTACTAGTTTGGTTATTTGTGTGGTCAGTATCTGACACAGGTACATTAATTAAAGAGCTATTAGGTGATATATTTGTGAGTGTGTTATAAGATATTACATAATTTTATGTGTCCGTGATATTGCCAAGAAATGTCACATCATTACGATATAGTTTATCTGGCAAACAAAAAGGGCAGTACCTCAGGTGGTATAGTTAGCGGACACTGAGATGAAGCTTTCGGGATTCAAATTCTGCTGCTACCTTTAGAGAATCCAGGAACCTGGCTAAGTGCTCCCATATTATAGTCAGTCTCTGTATAGGTGAAAATTTGGCATAAATAAAGATTGACGAGTTGGGAAAGGGCTTAAGCACAAAACGCTACACACTTCATACCTCTGTGGGAGTCCGGGAAACTGGAATCTAGGTAAACAATACCAATCATAATTTATGAATGAAGTCCATGTAAATGCTATGCTTGTAACATTTATAGGCGGGGAAATTTGAACATAATTATCATTTTGTCTCGTCACGTTTATCATCATTTATACGAGTCTGCCTCTTCAGGTCAAATATACTGATGTTTCAAGGAAGGTGAACTTGTCCAACTTTTTGTGTTGTACTGTTGTTTCTCATCCTGTTAATTGTGTGCGTGGGTATCAGAGAGACTTAGCTAGGAATGTAAGTTTAAGATGAACAAATGGAAATCTACATAATGTGTCATTACTGACCAGGAAAACATTCTAACAATAGATTAATGATTAATAAACTGTCCGTTCGGTTGTTCTAAAACTGGCTTTGTAAATCGCCGCTTGGTGGCTAAATCTTTATTATGTATTATCTACGGTTAAGTCTTCTCCACAGCATAGAACAAGTATTATATAGTGTCACCGCTTAAATATGTTATTAATTAAGAACATTCAACACTGATAAGAGATCATTATTTTGTTGTCATCAAATGTCTTGCCACATATTTAATATGTTATCATTTTTGGTTTTGGTGCACAATCCTGCACATTCAGAAGTTTAGCTCTTATAGATGCTGTCTAAAGTGGAAATATCGAGTGAGTACTGATAATTGTGTAAATACTCATTAACGAGTACTCCAGTGACTTGTCTTTCAGTGAACAGAATGATCAGGTGTTTGAGTGTACGTGCACATTTTGTAGACTGTCATACAAAATGATATATTTTGTGATGAAATAAATGCTGTTTAAAGATTGGCTATATTGTTCAGAAAGTTATTGCGAGACACGTACCATATTTATCATTCTCTGTATATATGCTAAAATTTAACATGCAAATAAACACAAAATTCTTTACATATACACTGACAAGTATATTAGCTTCTGCTTTTTTATATTGACCTATTTATTTATTTTATTCTTTATTTACTGCTGCATGTTTAATATCATACTACATTTATTATATAATGGCGTATATGATTATAACATCAATAGGATTCACCAAATTCAAAATATTGCAGCTCATATAGTCAAAAATTATGTGATTATATCGGCACAATTCTTCAAAAGCTATATATTGGCTACCTGTCAGACACAGTGTCTGGATTTCAAGATTAATAATTATCATACAAATCTCTTGTTCTTGTGTATCGCTATACAAGAGTCTTTAAATGGCTCTTCCCATTAAGGGCACTTTATTAAATATAAGTATTATTTATTATCGCTATCGACTGAAATGCAATAATGTATCAGTATTTATGAGCCTTATTTTTCAACTTATTACTTATAGACTACTAGCCAATGTATGGCCCTGTTGAGGCTGTTCTACTCGGGCACCAGAGAGCAGTACTTAAGCTATACTATAGCCTATACTTATACAGTAATACACACAAATGGTGAAATACAATATAAAAACTGTAGAAAACATTAACTATAAAATAAATGCAGAGCTAAGCCCAAGGAAAAACTTTTGAAACTGTCTGACTTTATGTCCTAAGTTAAGAATTAATGTTGTTTACATTAAACATGGGAAAAATGGTTAAATGCAGACACGCAGGACAAATGTAGAGTTGGGGAAGAACACAAATTACCCAAACAAATTCTGCGCATGAGTGACTAAAAATCAATACGAGAACATCAAAAAGCGCACTCGATATACTTCGGTCCTTGTAAATTCGTACAAAATACAACGAAAATGTTATGAACTGACTCGGTACCGTTAATTCCAAGGTACGTTCATTTCGGTACAGCCGGGTATGTGCTAAAATACGGAAAATTAAGGATCGATGATTGTTGAATGGTCCTTGGACATTTAGATCGACGTTTTGGAGATAATCGTGGGAGTGGCGTGTACGACTTTTCCCCGTACTACTGTAAATGTATCTAGATAACATTTCAAATGTTACTTGAACTTATCTAGATAAATTTTAAAATAAGAGCAGATTTCAACCAGATTGTTTAGAATATCTAGGTACATATATTTGACTCACATCTAATTACATTTAGAATTTCAGGAACAAACTACAATCATAGAGATCTATGACTGTGAATTACCATAACAGTCAAATGGTCCCCTTTTGACCTCCCCCATGTTGTAAAAAGGTTCTTAAAATATATAACATTAAAGCAACTTATGGTGCCTGACTATGCCAAATACTCCCATAGTGAGTGAGTGAGTGAGTGAGTTGGTCAGTGAGTATCATGAGTAAATTCGAACTTTAAGTTGGATGTGTGTAGCAGAGTACTTCAACTATTACACAAACGGAACATCTTTTGTTATCAGATATGAAGAAAATAACATCAACTCATAATGCACATTTAAAGAAGATATCTTTGAAGATCGTGTCTCTTTGACGAGATACAGCACAAACTTGTATAAAAGAGAACTGTTTATATATCTCGGGACATGGACCATATTCGGATCATACTTGTAACACAACTAAGCAGATATGAGGTCAATTCAATTCCGGAATTGGAATTGCTTATTAAAAAAATGGAATAGACCGGTATCGGATTAGAAACAGCTATTAATAGGGGATGGCAACTTTTCACTAACGGTAAATACTGGAAATCTTTCAGCAAATTATTTCATATTACACAGAGACTGAAACTATTATTTCAGCTGAACGATTGTGTCTTTCCAAAGGATTTAACACAATATTTATCAGGATATAACCCACTGATTGAGCAGACTATTCATGTTTGACTCGTAGGGGATATTTGAGCATAGGTTTCAATGGATTAAATAAATGATTTTAAAATTAAACTTTTAGCTGAATGTAAATTGATTTTAATGAAGATTTAAAAACATTTAATGTACAGTTTTGGAAATATAATTTTTACTTGTACCTGGAAACCAATCATATATGTATCACCTGTATATTATTATTATTTTTTATTACATTAGAGTATTAACACCCCTTGACATTTACATGTAGTAAACATTGGACGAATGGCTGATTCAGAAAATAAAATAGTTCGCTTTCAATACAAGATATCATGCAAAAATATCAATGTTACAGTAATAGGAATCACCCATTGAATTATAATCTATGTGATCATTGATTTTATCCATTCACGTCGTCATGTCAGATGGCAAAGATTGTACAAAAAATAAGTTTGTACTTGAAAGGCCGGACCATGATAGCCATGTAAATCGCGCTGAACGTTACTTGGTTTAGTAGCATATATCAATTGGATGAAGTCTATGCCATTCCTATTAAATGCAAAATTATGATCTGGAGATCACATACCCTTAATGGAATATAAATAAAATCCAAATATAGCTGTTAAATAGCCTAAATACAGCTTCAGTAAGACATTTATTGGCCACTACACGCCTAAATCCCAACGCTGCACAGTGATTCTTGGTCTTCTAACACGAGGGCGCCTCCGTGGTCTAACTGTAGCGTTCTGGACTGCAGATCACTACCACCCGTCTTCGAATCTCGGCATGGGCATATCTGAAGGTTATTTCATCTCTGTCTTCGTTTCATTACATTTGGAAGTCGCTCGGCACATTTAGCCTACCAAGTGCAAAAAAGTGGTCGTAAATTGACAAAATGGAATAGACCCCATGTATGTAGTCATGGGTGTCTGATCATTATTAGATGGAATTTAGCAATCAACAAGAAAAAGTCTGTAATTATATGTGCCACTAATATGAGAATAGGTGTATTGATTATCTCCATCTTGAGGGTCAATTACTGTTACAATTAACATAATAAAAAAAATTAGTTAACAACAACAGTAATATGAAACATACAACTTTCGATTTAACTGTTTAGTTTTTACCTTGGGCCATTGACAAAGTACCTAATGCTACATCAGTAACCCAAGATCACATATCTAACTGTATATTTTTCTAGTTATGTTGATGATGTAAATGCCTTATTTCTGGTGAATATTGAAACATATAATTTATTTTATTTTAACACATTAAGCACCGATGTAGACACGTAGTTGTTAAGATAAGCATTTAATTGTATTTGATTGGATTGAATATGTAACAGTAAATATCATCTGAAGAAATGCGATGGTATCATTTGTGATTTTCACTTAAATATGATAATACCGATTATTTTAAAACATAGACATACACTTTATTGACCTATAACGATATAGGAATTCTTGGACACACTGAGAGTACCTTAACTAATATACAGACAGTCATAGTATTTATAACTCTGTTTGATTACAAATAATGTATATTTTGATTACTGAATAACGATGAAAGGATCAATACATATTTTAAACAAATGAATTGAGTTTCGGAAAAAAAGATTTCCTATATCTTTAATTTGTATATAATCTTGTTCCCGATCCCATATGAGAAAACTACTTATGAAGTGGGTGGGTTTCCATGGAAACAGCACACTTAACTTTATTGATGACTTTATTTAATATACATATAATCTATATTCAATATGTCTGTTTTAGTGATCTTGATGGCATGCATACAGATCCTGTTGATAGCTGTCTTATCAGCACAGCTAATAGTGGACCACCAGATAGTTGTGTTATAACAAATTACACTTTCTATAATTGATCATGGTATAGAATATGTATGAAGTATTTCACTATTTACACAGAATGAGTTCAGTTATCCAAGGAATAACAATTTATGTTTACATTTGGAAACAACTGTTGCACAGAAATGTGACCGTGTTAGCTTAATTGTTGTCAATGTTGACAACAAGATATTTAATTGTTTCACATATTTCCACAGGATCATTATTTACAGTGGACATCATTTATCCAGCAAATGCACCTTCCGATATATGATTGTCTGTGACGGATTTAGCTCCATTATAAATGACTCTCTAATCCAGCAAACTCTCGCTCCGCATTCCGACTCCGACACTTCATTTCGACCTTGATAATCCGACAACACGAAAATGTTGCCAAATATTTCCCCTGCTTTAGTCAAGCAAGACACACCGACATTTTGTCAATAATGGCTAATTAACACGCCCAGACGCGATAATTGCTATATCGTAACCAATTACAATCATCCTCGACCAATCATACCGACACACGATGCTTCCATTGCCTGTAGCTATCTCATATAGCCAATCAAAATCGTTAATGGCTATAATTACAAATATAAATGTGTGATCTTTCACGAACTCGACACTTCCTAAAACTTCAACAAGACAGAGACGAACTCGACATTCCGACATCAACTTTATCCGACATATTATATCATGTGACAAACCTTGTCGGAAGAACGGATTCTCTCTGTATTATAATTACATAATCGTCGGAGTAATAATGAAAGTCATTCGAATGGTAAGTGACCTAACTAATTATGAGGATATTTGATTGAATTGCCATGTTTCAGGTTAATTCTCTTTTGTTGGCTGTATAACTGACTATACTCACTTAAAGCTTTACGGCCAGTGGGAAGACAGCAATTACGCTACACTGGTCTTCCAATTTACATTCTCTTGGCATTTATTATTATTGTGTTACATTTAATGTTATATATGTATATACATGTAAATTGGAAATAAATTAATTTGTCATTTGTCCGCCCGATTCAGTTGATTAATGTGGAGGTAAATAAGGATGGTCGGACAAAATAATCCAGAATCAACTCTTACTATGGATTGTTATTTTTGGTTTTTAAAAGAAAGTAACCGGCTCAAATGATGTTACATGTGTTAATTAGCATTTGCATGATTACAAAACGCACTAATTTGAATGCTATGTGATATAGCTGAATATATTCTTATTGCTACTTGAAAAAATTTGAAGATAATTGAACATCTTGGAGGGGTTTACTTTTGAAAAGGTCGATTCCTGATTGAGTGTTTGTTCGTTTAATTATTTCCTGAATATGGCTTCCCATTGACCATATATCCCAGGTGAGACTAGCGTGGAAGATAAAAAATAGCGCCACGATTCGAACCTCCGACTTCCCGCACAGCATGACTATGAATAAGAAATTCCCACGCTCTTACCCACTTGGCCATAGAGGCAGTAATAAAGTGTATATTTTTGAACAAAGTGTATATTTTCACCATCAAATTGAATTCGTTTTATAATAAACATAACGTGTTTATATTGTACGGTACTAGTAATGTCATATAAATACAATCTTATGACACTAAAGTCTAAGTTAAGGTGATTAACAATTATACTAGACTAAAATATCTGATCAAAATGTTTTCTTCTCACGTTTTTGTTATATTTCTACAGATTTAAGGTTAGATACGCCCTGTGATGCTCAAATGGATGCCATATGAAGCCAAAGCGCATCATACTCGATGTTCTCGGATACTCATGGGAATTCTGACATGTCACCAGTGGCGTTGTTGTCGCTAATCTCGACACCGCAAGGACTACTCGCCGATTTAAGATGGGTCAAAGAAGGGGCGCGCTCAGGTGGCTTCGCTGCAAGTGCTGCTTACTGCTGGCAATACCGTGCGTACTACTAGTCGCACTGTGCGCTTATATTCCCAGCACGTCGCTTCTGGAGAAATGCCGCGGCAGCACCACTCCTCATCTGGACTGTATCAGTCAATTAACTCGAGGTAAGAACGTACTGAACTTTCTAAGCCAAAAGCAAGCTGCCGAGGAAGATGGCGCCCAGGTGTTTGTCGTCGATGTTAATTCGAAGAATGACGACCAAGCTCAGGTAAAATCAGACGAAGTCAACATTCTCATCCGTCCAGCCAATCAGAGTCCCTTCCATACCGCGTTCCTCTTCAGCGAAGCGTTCAAAACGTTGAGACGCGTCGCCGACAACGCCGTCTACAACATTAACGTCACTGCCAGCATTCTGACGTCGCCGGGTCGCGCCATCCCGGACACTCGACCCGACGTCTGCCGGCTGATGAAGTGGCCACGAGATCTTCCCACAGTTAGCATCATAATCCCATTCTACATGGAGCATTGGTCGGCTTTGCTCAGGACGTTAGGAAGCATCTACAATAGAACGGAACCAAGCTTGATCGAAGAAATCATCCTCATCGACGACTCGAACGACATCGCCGTCCTCAAGGAGCCCCTACGGCTTTATCTATCCGGATTGCCGAAGTTGCGGCTGCTGCGTACCAAAAAGAGGGAAGGCCTCATCCGTGCTCGTTCCATTGGCTCGCGGGCCGCCCGAGGGGAAGTACTGGTCATCATAGACGGTCACGTCGAGGTAAACAACGACTGGTTGCGTCCTCTGTTGGCAGAGATCGCGAAGAACAGGACGACGATTGCCGTTCCGGCGTTGGACCACATCGACGCCAACAGCATGCAATACGAGGCTTGGCCATCGGCAGACTTTGGCAGCTTTAACTGGCAGCTGGATTACGTCTGGACTAGGATGCCCGACGATTTGGAAGCCTTGTTCCGATCTGGACACTCGGTGCCCACTCCGACTCTACTCGGCTGCGCTATGGCCGTCGATAGAAGATACTGGATCAGTCAGGGCGGATACGACGAGGAACTATACATCTGGGGCGGCGAGTCCCTGGAGCTGTCGTTTCGTACGTGGATGTGTGGCGGCTCAGTGCGCATCGTGCCCTGTTCTAAAGTCGGCCATATCTTTCGCTCGAATCTTCCCTACATCTTCGATATCGGAACTGTGTACAAGAACCTGCAACGCGTGGCCGAGGTGTGGATGGACGAGTACAAAAAGTATTACTTCCAAACTACCAACAAGTCGTACAAATTCTCCCCGTCAGAGCGGGAGACTTTGAGGAAGCGCAGCAAACTGCGACGGACGCTGAACTGCAAAGATTTCTCATGGTATTTACAAAACGTGGCAAAGACGGTAAAAACGCCGCCGTACGACGCCGTGTTGTTTGGCCGATTAAAAAACTTAGCAACGAAGAAATGTCTCAGTTCCGGTACGAACTCGCAGTTCCTTATGCTTAATGCCTGCGAGGTTCACCCGGAAAGACAAGATTTCTACTTCACCGGAGACAACCGGATCAAACACAAGGATACCGGATGCTTGATGTTTGTCAATCCTGGCAAACTTTCGCTCGGTCAAATCGGTCCCTGTACGACTATCAATCCGGCACAGAAGTGGCTCTTCAAGCCAATCGTACCCGACCAATTGAAGTCTCTGGCTACTGGCCTTGAGCTGAGGATGGCAATAGGACAGTTTCGATCATTTCATGGCCATTTCGAGAATTGTTTACAGGCAGTTTTATACAGAGGTCAGCCAGTGCTTATACTGCGGCGATGTGATGATTTTATTCCTTCCCAGTATTGGATAGTCAGCCACGAACTACACAAAATGGTCAACGTAATAGACAATTTGAGTGACGCAGAAAATAAGAAAAAGGCTCTTAGATAAAGATAACAGTATCTTCGTTACTGAAATTGGTATTATTTAAGCGTAGTTATCTAGACAAATAAATAGCCAAATCCGTATTATCGTTGTTATATTGAAGATCTCGTAGATCAATATAAACAAAGCAAGTAATCAATAAAATGCACGTAATCAAATATTAATTATCTTTATTTGAATAAATGATGATGATTGATGTTTTACGGCCACTTTTGTGCATATGGTAGGCTAAATGGGCCGAGCGACTTCCAAAGGTGATGAGACGAAGTGAAAGACGAAACAACCTTCATATATGCCCACGCCGGGATTCGATCACGGGTAGTAGTGATCTGTGGTCCAGCACGCTATCGCTAGACCACGGAGGCGCCCTAATATTTGAATAAATACTAATAAATTTTTAAAATCATATTTATTTCTCATACACACATACAAAAACATTTACATGGCAAAAGATCACTTTTAGCATAATGTCAAAACATACATTGCAACATAACATAAGACATGAAATATAATATAATTAGTAATATTCGTACGTAATTGTCGTGGTAATAAAAGTATGATTGTTGCTTATAAATATGAAAATAGATTATCACAATCTATTAAATATATAAGCCCATACGTTAATGAATAATTCATAAATATTAATATTTATGAATTAAGTAATCTATTTATAACTATAGTTTTGTGCTTTCTTTGTGATGCGATTGCTCATCAAGCGAATAATTGCGATCGGTGTTACGGGCATCAAGGCCATTGCAAGCTGATGATAGCTTCTCTTCCGGTTTCGTGGTATTCACGTTATCGCGGTTGGAGTCCCCCTTGACTTCGTATCTATCTAACAATTTCTGTCCGACCAAGGTGAAGCCCATGAACATAACAAAGCAAATAATAATTATCATAACACAGGCCGTAATTACCTTCGGCGTCAGAGGTCGAACGATGGCGAATGCTGACGCCAAGGCAACGGAATCGATGATGATGACGAGGGCAGCAAGGACGAGCCGATGGAAATGGGATCCTATCAGTGATCCCACGGGCGCCCCTATCACCACCACGGGTACGTACACTAAGAGGTATTCCCAAGCATCACGAGAAATATCATTAATTATAATGCCCCGCCAATAAAATCCCACAACGGAATTGACAGCCATCAGGATGACTGAAGTCGGCGTGGCCACTTTCTCCGAAATCCGGAACAGCAGTGTCAGGATCATAAAGCTGCAAATGTCGATGCCGCTTCCGGAAAATGAAGTAAAGATTCCGCCGCAGAAACCGAATCCGATCAGGATCGTCGCCTTCCAGCCGTTAAAGTTCTGGATCGAGACGAAGGTCGGTCTTTTCGCCGCGTGATTCAGGAAGACGAGAACGGAAGCGAACGCGAACCATACCGACACGAAAATGAGCTTCTTGACGCACCTATCGAGCAAAAGCAGAGCGATCGTTCTTCGAAGCGAACGCGCATGAACAGGATCGCGAACGAGGCAGCAGACATGCCGAATGATTGTATCATCATCGAAAAGTCACGTGCTATCGTCGGCTCAATACTCAGGGCCAACGTCATGACCGGAAATGCAACGGCACCGCCTCCCTCGCTAGTCATCCCTGAAAGTATAAAACGATGGCATACATGAATAGACAAGGAGTATGCAGAGTAAGGTCATTAATGGTTGACGATTTGATGGACAATGAGAAGGACAGCGATAATGCCGGAAGGGGTCATTATTAACTAGGTTTGTTATATCCTGAGGCTACTAATACATATTCAGCGAGAGTGGCCTACTTCTTGCATGCATCAATTTGTTATGGTTTTCCTCCGAAATTTATTTTCGAAATAGTTATTATTATTTTTTTTTTGTATGACCGATATATTTTAGATGATTAATTGTGAGTCATCGGCTTCTGAATTATTTTTTGCTTACGATGCAATTTCTGGCTCAAAATGTTAAACATAGGAAATGAGCCTATTGTTTTTGTGAATGTTTGTTCCAGACTGATTTTCTGGCGTAAACATCCGAATTTAAGAGCGAGCCTTTAACCCAAACTGCATATCAAAGCTGTCATGCTACAACGGAACTATTATATATTACTGTTGGCTGACCTGCTATTATCGAACCAAATATCATGGTGACGGCCATGATGTAATGTTCGCTGAATAACGTCCAGAGGTCGTGCTTGATGACTAACGGCCACCAGAAGAAGTGGAAGATTAATGCTGGGATGGCAAAAGCTAACAGACGCCGGTACTTGGCGATAAATGTCGTCATCTTTGTCTGCTGCTCGTCCTCTGACGTCAAAGGATCTTTAAACTCTTGTCCTAAAGAACGAGTAACTATAAGTTTGAAACACACAGATTCCACCGAGAGAATCTAACAAAAAAACGATATGCAACAACAGTTAATGTTGTCTCACTTGGAAGATAATGCAGATGAGCAAAGGAAAAGGGAACATTTTTTCTCGTCACAAATTGTTTTTGACAATGTAACCATCTTCTGAAAATTAAAAACTTAACAGAATACTACTTATAGTGAATGAACTAATAGCAGTTTTAGTATCATAATTACTCTGAAAACATAATTTAAAATAACTTTTTGTGAGATGTAATATTACCGGTTGCATAATGAATTCAGTAATTAACAGTTTCATATCATTTCAGCTTCAAAATTTACAGTTTAAGATGGGCAGGTATTCAAGGTACAGTGATTTATAGTGGAGTATGTATGCCATACAGTGGCTTATCTGCACAAAACAAACCTTCCCAGAAGTACTTCCTGCACCAAAATGCAACTCCACGGTGACAACATCTTCGTGTCTGTAAAACAAATAATTTTCAAGGATGCTTAAAATTTAAAGCAGAAATTTGTAACAAATTTGTAGCATCATTTCAACATACGTTGCACATATTATGTATGAGGAATATATCCAAACATAATTACGAATGAGCTCAGAGAAGTTGGCGTTCCCAAGTGAATGAATCTGACGGCGAAAAGGCTTAGGTGGCAGACGTTCTCGGAACCAAGCTGGAAATGACACCTCCATTACATAGAAGTCAAAAGATGTCTACACCTTTGGAGTATTTCGTCATCGAAAGCTTTTTGACGGCAATATTTAAGATGATGTCCGAATGATAGTCTACTGGATATAGTTGTTTAAGAAAGTTTGATAGGCGAAACATCGGATAAGATAAAAGGTCGAAGGAAGGAGATCCTTCGACCATAAAGATGGAAAACGGTTAAAGTTGTCTTGAGTATGATTGTCACATACCGAAATAATTGTACTTCGTCCTTCATGTTTATCATTGTGTCCTGTTTGATGAGATAAGATAACATTTCCAGGAAGATCTCCGCTAGCGCCTTGCATACGTCCATCACAACACACATCCTTCATGATTACGGTGAAAATAGCACGCTGTACTCTTATACGGTAGAGTCTTAGTTATGTTGCTTCTTAACATCATACAGGGTTTGTTATCTGTGTACGGTGTTCCTTAATAACAATCATTATATACCTCCCAGCTATTGATATCTGAGTACGTTCATTAGCAGATGTGAGTCATATGATATGCAGCAATGTGGTCATCAACATCAAAGAGTCTACGATATTAACCGACCGTTTCTCTTCAATCTGGACAGTAACTGTCTGTTTAATATACGGAACATGACAAAATTTATAAAACTGATTAAGAGGATGTTGCAGAGATAAATGGTTATCAACGTATATGCATGATGCAGTGCTAAGGAAAAACATTTTTGTACTCCAACCCAATTTGTTTAATTTCTAAGCTCTTCAGAGTGATTCTGAGATGCTTCCAGACATGCTGCGATCTCATTTAAAATGACATTTCCACACTTAAAAAGAATATTATTTGTCGATATTACTCAAAATAAGTCACTGTTCTTATTTGAGCTTGCATTTATCATCATCATTCGAGAACACCAAAAAGTGCACTCGATATACTTCGGTCCTTGCAAATCCGTACATAATACAACGAAAATGTTATGAACTGACTCGGTACCGTTATTTCCAGTGTACGTTCTGTACTGCTGGGTATGTGTTAAAATACGGAAAAATAAGGATCGATGATTATTGAATGGTCCTCGGACATTTAGACCAACGTTATAGAGACAATCGTAGGACTGGCAACGTCATATGTCGGTCAAGTCCGACGTGTACGACCTTTTTGAATTCCATTGTGACATATGGGACTTTTATCTTTATTGATCATATTTCCACAATTCCTAATTTCCAATTTTGTATAACTAATTTTCGTAAAGAAAGTCAGAACCAAAAGCAGCCCAAAACCATATTTTATAGGAGTATTAGATTTGAATTGTATATGTTATAAACAAATGATGAAGTGTGACTTAGTGTAACTTACTATTATATTCGAATATGTATTTAGCTAAACTTCAATATAACTCATCATTGAATTTCTGCCCAAATAAGATTATATTCGTTAGTATATGATATAACAAAGTAATATAATTACACTATATCAGCTATCTGGAAGAGGATAATGATAGTGTTACTCACGGGACAACACAATCTCATTTATGAGGTTCTATCTCTTTAGCATGAATTATTATCATGTTAAGTTAGACTCACATGCAGAAATTGCTAATTTGAAGAATTATGTTAATGAGGAAAAAAAGTGGTTTTCAATTTGTAAATTATTAATGAAGAAATAAATCATATTCCTATCGCACATCTAACCAATCTGATAAAAAAATAATCATAGGCAAAATTCCAAAGTATAATTTCAGAACAGGAAACTGTTTAATTTGTAAATTACACAAGAATAGAAAGACACTCGTAATGTCAAATACTAAACTATTTAAGTTAGTCGACTTATTGCGGGGTTCGAACCTGTGACCGTTGGCACCAAGTGCCGGGTGCTTAACCGCTAGGCCACCGGAGCTCACTCGCCATCAGGTCTTCATAGCCGATCTTTTATAACAAACGGCATCACGCTCTGTCTCCAACTGGTAATCGGTTGTCTTGTTTTGTTCATTATAGACACCGTTCATGATAATGACTGTTTCGTTCTTCAACACTCAGTCTATGATAAGAAGTAACATTCCACTGTGTACATGACTTGTAGGACATTTCGGCCAGGGACGTTTCGACCACGGCCATGCATCCCCGGAAAATATCACACACATGTTATATATATATTGGCCTTTGCGTTTGCGCTCAAAGTCAGTCATCTTGCGTTTTTGCGTCATGCCATCTTTTCTAATTTACCGTTTTCTTATTCTATTTTTAGCAAATTTTGCTTTTGATTTGATTTTTGTTCCCTTTTATGTTACTATTCGGTACTATTGCTAGCCACTGATACCTGATGCGTATTTATAGCAATGAGCACCACTCATAAATGATTATTCGATCACGTGACTAGAAGATGATGATGGAATCTAGGTCACGAGACATCGTTCTAGACAGCTTTGGATCAGTTTACGTTTGATGACTCGAAATACAACACAGTCATGGAATTTGTCAGGTATAAGTTGAGTCAAACCCACAACTTGGAGGTAAACAGCCCATTAGTCTAACGTCTACAGTACTGGATCACGTTATAGACATGATGTAAATATGATGAGTATGGATAGAGGTTTTATTATATCAGTGGTTATTGTTATTATTATTGTTGTTGTTGTTATTGTTGTTATTGTTGTTGTTATTGTTGTTCTTGTTGCTGCTGCTGCTGCTACCATTGGTGCTGCTATATCTGCGTCCAACTCTATACTTCCTGTTGCCACGATGATGAAGTGATGACTAATATTACGATGATTAATATTTATGATGACTAGTAATTATTAAATTATTGCGATATTCTATGGGGGGTTCCCATGTTAGAATCCTGACTGTATTACGAGAACAGGAGAAGTTTTCCATCCAATCAGATAACTTGGAAGAAATTCCCAGTCCACTGTACAATATATCAACATTTAAAAGAAAATACTCCCTTAAATGAAGTAGCCAGTCAAGTATAATTTCGGCCATTATTATTATTATTATTATTATTATTATATTAATAATAATAATTATTAGTAGTAGTAGTAGTAGTAGCCAGTCACGCATAATTATAATAATTTCGGCCATTATTAGTCATAACACTGATGATAACATCAAAATAAACAGTTTGGTTATTTTTCACTCTTCTATAGCCTCAGCACAGTGGCTAGAGGATAGCGCTGCAATCTTCTAGATTGTGGCTTCGAATCTGGATCGTGCCCGTGTTAGCGTCACCTTATCCTAAGGGATCGCCCCTCGACCGGCTGTCTCAGGTATGACGAGTAGCAAGAATAAAGAAACCTATCAACTAACACATCATCTTATTCAGAGTGTTTCACCGACACTTTATTAATATTTGTTGACTGACAGAATTCTTTATTTCTAGAAACGTTAACAATAATGAGTCGTTAGACGGCTTGAGTGAAATGGTATCGATTGAATTTATCGTCATAGCGGTAGTTGAGGAATAGTCCTGATCAAAAGGAACAAGTAAAGGCAATATCAATATTTTGTCATCATTCAGTTTCTAATATTAGAAGGTTTGCGTGAAAGACATTTATCAGAAATAGCCGAATATCACCTCAGCTCGATGGCGATATTGATTTGTTCTATGATATCTCAAACCCTTTGATGATTCACCTACAAAGAGTGAAAAATATAATAATATATAAAATGCGTATTATCTACAAAGAGTGCAATCATTCTTATAATTACCTAATTTAGGAAGAAGCATACATTTAACTTGTTGTTGTTGTTGTTGTTGTTGTTGTTGTTCTTCTTCTTTTATTATTATTATTATTATTATTATTATTATTATTATTATTATTATTATTATTATTATTATTGTACAATCTTTTGACAACTAAATTTGGTGGCCATTTGTTTTTTGAATAATACCTTTAATATCCGGAGACACTTTCTTCTGTTATTTAACGTCGTTTATTCTGGGATATCTTGGTCGTTTCAGGGATTCAGTGAGACATTACGTAATTCTATAATCTGGAATGGGTAACCTGATGAATCATCCATAGTTTAAATACACGATTCGATATTCTCTGTGCCATTACCGTATTCCACGCACGCATGCACGCACGCACGCCGGCACACTCAAATAAAGTGGAGGAAGTTATTTTTTAAATTTATAAAATCACATCGAAAAACAAGAACACATGTAGAACGGTACATATAGTCAGTGTATCACCGAGAATAATACATTGATAGATTGATGTAGTGATCAATAAATATGTAAGCAATACGCTGAATTCCACTGAATCACCTTGCCGCAAGGAGTAGATCTGCTGCTCGCCAAAAATTCAAACTTGATATTCCGAATAGCAACATTTACGTTTCATAAAAAAGACGATTATTTTGTCAAACCAAATATTCAATGGATTATATATTGAGACATGTTTAAGTAATGGCGCTATCGATATACAATAAACAATACAAATTTTGGTTCACTGGAGATAGAGACATAGGAAATTGTATACTTCAAATTTCTAACAACACAAATGCTGTCTTTGGTATGTTAATTAAGCTGTTAAATTATATAATAATAATAATAATTATTATTATTCATATCTTGCCTTAATCAACTTAATATATATAAACTGGGTATATATATATATATATATATATATATATATATATATATATATAATATATATATATATATATATATATTATTGTGTGTGTGTGTGTGTGTGTGTGTGTGTGTGTGTGTGTGTGTGTGTGTGTGTGTGTTACAGTTAATCTGTATAATCAAGTAATATTCATATTACCTGATTTTCAAGTGAAACATTTATTGGTAACTGAAATTTAATACATATTACCTGAAAATTTTAGTCAAATGTCAATCAAAATGGTCATCTGTATGTACAATAAATCATAATATCATAATGGAGTAATAAAAGACTGAACTTTTTAACAGTCTGTAAGTTATCTCTTATGGCTAGCTGGCTACGTTATGATAAAAATAAACCGCCAAAGATATTGGCAAGTATGAGCCATAATACAAACTTTCTGTACATTTTTCTTCAGTTTATGATGTTGATCTTACCTGATATATAATTACTTGTATAGTTAGTATGAGCGAACGAAAAGTGAACCAGTGAGTGAGTTAGTGAGTGAGTGTTCTTGTTAGCCTCCTGGTTGATCGTCTATGGCTACTCATGTACTTAAGTACGAGTTTACTCTCAAGACAAATGAGATGACGGGCCGACGCCTTTTATTGATGGCAGAAACATCTCCCAGATACAATTATCGCAGGCAACTGTGACCATTAACACCTATACGCAAATATCAACGACATTTTAGCGCCATATTAATGAGAATTTTAAGAAACTGTGAAGTGGCTTCAATGTTTCAGAAATATTTGACAAAACGGTTCTGCGCTCCTGGTTTATGTATAGAAATCTTAATTAAAATATAGATTAGATGAATAAAAAGTGGTTGGTAAATATTTCTTAGCAGTTAATAACAATCACTATCACTGTGATGCCAAAAAAAATATCAACACCTGTCACGTTAAAACTTTATGTTAATATAATGGATAATAAATTATTAGATGAATGTAATTTATCATCTCTCTCTCTCTCTCTCTCTCTCTCTCTCCCCTCTCTCTCTCTCTCTCTCGTGTGTGTGATGTGTGTGTGTGTATGTGTGTGTGTGTGTTATGTATGTTTTAGCTGTGTATAATAAGGCACAGGCACAGAGAATCTCGAACCGTGGATTCAAACTCTGGACGTTTCTTCGGGTGACTGAATCCAGAGTGGCGACTTTTCTTGCTGAGACATGTGTAATGTCTCACCAGTCCCAGAGAAGAATCAGTTTCAAAACCACAAATACGGCTTAATACAGACTTATACATCATGATTTTAAGTATAATCGTGGATCATCGTTGTCCAAGTTGTCAAATATTGGCATTGGAGAAAATGGCAACGGAAAACATACGCACCTGAAAAAAATGGCACCCGGAAGAAATGGCACTAATGGCACCGCTTAAAAAACTTAAAAGTGCCTTTGAAAATAACTAACTTTGGATCACCATTAACCAAGGTTGTTGTTAGGGTAGTCACGTTGTACACATCGTCACCTTATGTTACGAGGCTTAGTTATCTGTTTAGTGTAGATGAAACTACTGAGAATTAACTTTTGACCACCTTCTGTTGTTGACTTCCATCATGAACAGAGTCAAACTTAATAATAAAAGCTAATGATATTTTATTGGCATTTATAGGAAGTGCATCTGCTTGCAGTGGAACTGCTCAGTTAATTGACCATGTTATCATGATCAAACACCAAGGGAATTATGACAACAAGCAGGACAACAACTATATGTCAATAAGCAATAACATTTTTTCCCGCGCCATTATTTTCATACCCCGTTCGACAACCCCGTCTCTCTGACGTTAGATACCAACTAGACTAGATCTACGGACTTGCATAAAACGACATTTACATATTTTACGGCATATAATAGGATAGGATTGTCTGCACACACAAAATTATAATGCACGCATCACAGTAAATGTCCCTATTCATATGTTCAAAACTCGAAGTGCAGCCGCTTCTACGTTGCTTTTTGCCCCTACCGGAAGTGAGCGGCACTGTTTGGTCATGGCGGCCCAATCAAACACCAAGTGAGTGCTCGATCTAGTTTTCTTTTAGATCAACAGAATCAACATAACAGTAAAGTTAAATAGGAAGAACAGCCAATCGTTATGTTATTATTATCAGTGTGACTCATATAACAAATAACTGTTTGTGTCACGAGGAGAGACAACATATAAATAGAACCTTCACTAGGAGAGACAACCTATAAATAGAACCTTCACTAGGAGAGCCAACATATAAACAGAACCTTCACTAGGAGAGACAACATATAAACAGAACCTTCACTAGGAGAGACAACATATAAACAGAACCTTCACTAGGAGAGACAACATATAAACAGAACCTTCACTAGGATAGACAACATATAAACAGACCCATAACATCTAACTGATAGGAAAATGACAGTTTATGTATCTGTCTTCATCATGATAAACCTTCAACTGATTATCATCCTGATAACTTCGGTGTCTGGACGCTCAACAGGTAATAGTTAATAGATAGATACATACATACATACATACATACAAACACACACACATACACACATAGATACACACATAGATACACACATAGATACACACATATATACACACAAACATACATACATACATACATACATACATACGTACGTACGTACGTACATATGTACTTAGACTCATACACACGTGTGTGTATGCATGCGTGTGTGCGCGCGTGTGTATGTATGTGCGCGTGTGTGATAATTTTAGCGAATTACAGTTGTATTACAGACCGTGGTTCAAGGTAATTTAAGTTTAGTAATACTATATCTGCAGTTAGAATATTACATAAAGGAGGTCACTCACTCACTCACTCACTCACTCAACCACTCAACCAACCAACCAACCAATACGTGGTTATTGCGTCAGGCCAACCTAATATTAGTTTCATTTTAAACAATGGAATCGTTATATTCCTGGCAAATATATAGTTATTCAGCAATATTTGTGTATGTGTTTTTGTACGTAACTGTATGAGTGCGTATGTGTATCTATGTGTGTGCGTGTGTGTGTGTGCGTCCGTATAGGGTAGTGTTTGGGCGGGATATTGGCAGTATAATATAAACTATTCTGTAGCCTTGGTTTAACCAACAGATGACAGTTGTACGCCGTGGGGCTAACTGTCTAGACAATATATGTCTCCTTTCGTTTACCTTTCGGTTATCATTATTTGTAATTATTAGTTCCCGACCGTCATCACTTGTCAACTCAACCGTCAAGGCGTGTTTCTTTCCTGTTACTTGATTTATTACCAGAACTGAGCGACACACGCTTCTGTTCTTGGCTACACGACTCATCAGACCAAGGTTAGAGGAAGCCCGAAGGGAATAGTAATCATGGGTACAACACCAACATCAACATAACTCATTTTTAACAGTCACCGCCCGTTTGGTGAAGTTATATTTCAGATATACCGGATTAAATATGAAGTCGGTTTAAAGTAAAACGAACGTGACAAGGATGTTGAGGATGTGTCAATTTCCATACATATTTGATCACAATAGAATGTATGCATCAGCTATTTTTGGTGATTCCGAATTGCTTGTCTGCAGTTTTCCGCTGACGATCATTATGAGTCACAACCAGCTAGTTCTGTTAGACCCACATAGTGCGTTTGATCCAGTTAGCTATATGACGTAGAATGAGTCATTACTGAAAAGAAACGCCCTTGTGGTCACTTGTGTTATCTCTATTTGAGCAAGCCAGTAACTTGTCACTAACAGGAACTTTAACATTTAGGCATTTTCTGACCTGCGACAATTTCGGTGAAATGTAAAATGTAACGAAATGAGGCAATGAGACGAAGTAAAAAACAGAGTCAAAATCTATTTAGCTAAAAGGCTAACAGATTAATTAATTTGTTGATTAAGTATGACCCTATAGCTGACAATCATATAATGCACACAGTCTTTTGGAAAGTTGATTCACGGGCATCCTTGCTGAAAATAGGGAAATGTGGGGTAAATGAATAACGGTTTTAAGCTTATGACAAATCTATAAATAGACTTAGCATATAACGTGAACAGCAGAACTGTGCTGCAATCGGAAATGACACTTTTACAACATTTACGAATGCATTTCTCAAATATACACATCTTCATATGTAGGTTATTTAACCCTTGAGAGAGTTAAGAATTCCGCGTATTTCAGTCTCATGGAGCCTATGATATCTCTGAACTAGATATTAATACTCAGCTGATTCTCTTCAATATCTACGTTTGTTGGTTGTCTGATCTTAAATAAAATGCTCGATAGACTGCCACCATAAAACACCTGATGTAGGTACTGTGATATCTAACTAGACTAGAATTAGAACCATTACCTACGCTATTCATCAATAAGTTGACAACGGTAGTTTTCCTGAATAAAGCGTTTTCTTATCTAACATATATTTGTGAATATATATATATATATATATATATATATATATATATATATATATATATATATATATATTATATATATATTGCCTGTCTGCCTGCTATATTACGTGAATATACCAAGATCCAGATATATAAAGGCCGGCAGTGATGATTACCTGTCCCAGTGACAGCAGTACTGTTGGTCAGTGTAGACTCACAATGGGAATCAAAGAACGAACCCCTGTTCAAGAAGGAAATAAAAAACATTTATAAAGAATTTATGGGGATATTTTTCTTTCAAATAAATGGCCATTTACTGAGTTCTCTATTTCCCAAGTTACGCTGGGTGTCCTCCTAGTGAACTTTAAACACATGTTATTCAATTATATTGAAATTAATAAGGATGTGCTTTAATGAGGATTCCTCTATGCCCATATATTGTTTCACTTGCGCGAAGACATCTCTCTATAAATGTATTAAATGAATATCTGGAAAAAATAATTAGGGTATTTATTGTTGTTGTTGTTGTAATTGTTGCTGAGGTTTTCCTTATTGCCATGTAACCATATAGAAGGCGTATGTATCAGTAAATAAGACGCTTCAAATATTTATAGATACAAGTTCGTACTCTACGTCAAACCGTAAGGTGTGTGAATGGCACTTTCTAAATCGGTAAGGAAGTGGTACCATTTAATGTGTAACAGGCCTCCCAAAGGGTTGGGTGACGAGAAATTAATATCACTTTTAGTCTGCGACATGAAATATTTTGAAGCGTTTATGCGACGAACACCATTATTTTTGATGATGTGATGTATGAAGCGCAATCAGATGGCGAAAAGGAAAGCTATTGTATGTTTATTCCACAAAGATAAGCAAACCCTGACCTGGAAGTTTTGCGGCACGGTGGGTATGCATTGGGCATGCTAGTGAGTTCACCTGTCATATATTTATGGCGCTTTCGTGGTCTAACCGGTCGTGAGGTTGGCCACAAATTTCTACCACCTGAGTTCAAATCTCGACGTGCGTGTGTCCGAAGGGTGTTTCATCTTTATTTTGGCCTCATTTCCTTAGCAGGTCGCTCGGCTCATTTAGTTTGCTATGTGCACAAAAGTGGCCATTAAACATCATAATTATAATAGTCATCATCATCATCATCATCATCATCATCATCATCATCATCAGTTGTCATATATTCACTCACCCATTCACTCGTTCTCCATGTTGATCCATCAATACTTCATAACTATGTGTAAAAGTTAAACCATAATACAAATGTCAGATGATATCCTTTCAGATTCGCGTCATGATTATATCAAGAACGGAATAAGTGAAGATATATCACATAATACGAGAGACGGATCGTCAGAAAGAATCCATCTGCCGCAGTTTTTGTCACTAGGAATCAAATATCGTCAGTGTTACATTAAATCAAATACATAATCCATTATCAGCCTTAAAGGGTTTTCTTTTGGATTATTCAGCTATTACCTTTTTTTAAATTTTGTCCATCGTCATTTAAAACCCCTCTTATAAATATTATTTATATTAATTTGTTCGGTTTAAAAAATTAAAAATTAGACATCTTACTTTTGTGTGTTAATCAATGTTCACGTTTGGACATAATTAAATCGTCGAACTTCCTCGCATATGACGTCACTTATCTGGAAAGGGTCGTACAGTTTGTCTATAACGTATTAATATGCATTCTGCTTTTCTCCACCGCTTTACTATAAGCATTTACGATGTTTTATCATGCCCTTGCCTGTTTAACGTCATATGTGGGAGGTTTCTTCTTCAACCCAATTTAGATAAACAGCAGGTATAAATAAACACTAATAGCAACGTGAAAGAAAACCCAATCTGTTTCGATGATTTAGTAGTAAATTAGGTGCCGTGGAAGTGTGGATTCTTCCATTAAAGTAGCTATATCTGGACTTAAAACAAACTAAATATACCCAGTTAAGTCTCAGCTTTCCGCGTATAGCTTTTTAGGTACAACTCGTTTCAGACTTCGCGAAAGCGTGGAATGAAAACAGTGGAACCAAACAGAATGGGACTTTCTGTACCAAGGAAGAAATTGGCATACTCAGGACATGTGGCATTTCGCGACTTTACGATGCGATCGATGGCGGAATGGGCCGTCGCAAAGATCTTTCGGTTAAGGCTGTTGACTTCACAAAAGCCTTAGACCACCTTTGTGGGTAGGTTTATCATCAGTTAATAGCATCAGTAGTTGAAATAAATCGCGTAGAGAATATAATGCTTTATGTCAGAAAAAAGAAACCAACTTATACTGATTAATCTCAGCTTATATTTAGTACTTATAAGAAAATGATGCGTTCAATATGTAGATATTACAACCAGTTCAAGAACTGCCTACAAGAGTTTGGTACCAGGGATTGTTTAGAAGATGAGAAGACGGTAGTTGACATTCTTTATTCCTATACCTGCGGCGTAGGGAGACAAGGTATTATATATATATATATATATATATATATATATATATATATATATATAATATGAGAGAGTGTGTGGACCGATGAAAGTTTCATAATGAAAATAGAGTCAACAAAATTTCATTTATGATCATTGCCATTGAGAAAATGAACAGGAAAGAATTATGATAAAAAATATTTTCCAAAGTAACGTCATATGTGGGAGGTTCATCCACGCCGTGTGTGTGTCTGTGTGTGCGTGCGTGCGTGTGTGTGTATGTGCTAATGTATACTTCAGGGAAATCAGTTCTGGGCAAAATCTTTGTTAATGTTTACTTCAGATGAATCGGTTATGGGTATAATCCTACTTCCAACTATGTAGGGGTATCATGTAACGAAGTAAAATTACTCTAAAACTACTTTCACATTTAACGAAGTAGTTTTATTTGCGGTAACGATACTTTTTGCTTCGTTAATTTCGTTACTTGTGTATCTTTGATGAATTTATAGTAAACAAATATATATATTAATATGATGTGGTATTTAAATGAGTTTTGTAAGAATGCTAACATTTGGTATAGGCTACTTGTTTCAGCTGATGCTCTCTGATATTCAAGACTCATCATAATTCTGCCAACCTACTTTTTAAAGGCTCACTTTGTTATACAATATGTCGGCCTAAAGCCAACTGTTTTCTAAAATTCTTCCTAATTAAAGTTTTAATCTCAAATGAAGGTGGCAGCACATCGGCATGTCTGTGGACGTGATGAACTTAAGGTGGCAGCACATGTCTATGGACGCAGCAAGTTTCGTTCACTCTTGTGCTCTGTGTATTTGATTATCATATTTCGTGTTAAAGTACCTTTATCTTTTACTTCAAGTGGATTTTTATAAGTTTACTTTTGCTTCTACTTAAGTAGTTTTGAAGAGACTTACATTTACTTGTACTCAAGTACAAAATAAAAGTAGTTCAGTCAGCCCTGCCACTATATAAACTTGGCTAGGTAGTTAGACCACCTTTGTAGGTAGGTTTATTATCAGTTAGTATTAGATATGTAGGATTTCGTTTCAATTAAATTATAGTTGTTGTCTTCCCTTGCCTGATGGCGACATAGTTATACTGATTATATTTACTCACTTGAGCAAAATCATACTAAGCTATGTAACCACGTATATGAAATGTTATAAATGAATTTGTAATAATTTAAATTTGTCTAATTTAAAATAATAATAATAATAATAATAATAATAATAATCGTAATTGACTGTAATTAGAATTATTGTTATTCGTATTGTTGTTGTTGTTTATTTTCTGTTGTTGTTAACAGACTTAATATCTTCCGATACTGGCCAGTGTTTATCGACAATCACGATGAAATCCGTGATGCAAGTTGTAAAGGAACGAGCATCATGTAGGAACGTCTTCTCTGATCTCACCTCTTCTATATTGGTAGGCAATATTACGATGAATACCTGTTTTAGTGTTTTATATATATATATATATATATATATATATAAGATTCTTATATTTGCCGCCATATGTAAAGTTATGAAGTTTATGGTTAAACCGCCCCATTCAACCATTCTTTTGCTAAAACAAACCCTGAGGCGTCTCCGAACGTTTTATCTAAATTGATGACACTAAATTCTATCCGTTTGCTATTCTTTAGGTGATGTTCTCGCAATATCATGATCATGGAATGAATAAATCGCTCGAGGTGGATGCCATCAAGGAGAATCTGGTTGTACTCTGCCGTAGTTGGTAGGTAACATCTTTTCTTGATCTAATTGCGATGTCGTTTCAAATAGGAAGCGCATTTGGAAGTGCCAGTGCAAGCGAATGCTGTTGTTGTTGTCGTTGTTATTGTTGTATTTTGTTGTCGTGTTTACCTTTCCGTCAACATTTCCAAGGTCTATGGAGGAGACGTGTATAATTCCGGCCTATGCCAGAAAATGTGGCGAGACGGCGAGATCCTTTTACGTCGGTTTACTGAATCGGATGAAGACAACATTAGCTACGAGACTGAGACATTACGGGGTGGACATCTCACAGATGGCTTTATGTCAGACGCAGACGAGGAAGAAACTGTTGGCCGACAAGACGAACGTGCGGCCTCTCGGTGATGGCATTCGAAACTACATCATTAGACAATACAGATCATTTGCCAGATCTGGTAGGTGGGCAATGATCCACGGGGGAAATATCCTGAACTAAATAAAGAACGGACTAAAGACGTGCACGGGTGGTGTCATCCATGTATTTACTGGTTAAAGCGATCCTGTGTTTGATTAACGTTATAGCCATTGTTCAATGATGAATTAGCACTTTTATTATTTGGCCTAACTTTGTTTTTGATTGTTTGAAATTGATAAAAGTTCGACATTTTAAAGATGTAAATCTTGGGAAAAGTGACAAAAGCATAGTAATACAACTTCAGTTCTGATGATGATTTTAGCTTTACTTATGTGTATTTAATTATTAATGTAAACAGTAAATACTATACCTATACGGACGTAGGGAAATATCCTCAATGCGCATTGTGCTTCCTGCATTTTCCATTTTAACAATGTACTAGCTTGTCTACTTTGCGTTATATAGATACATAAGTACATAGTAATATATTACATTATAAAACTGCGGGATTTTTCAGAGGAATATATGCGTGTGAAGTTTGGTCCGTGCAATGTGGGGACGTCATATGTTCGACTAGTCATGTGTTTCTGGAAGTCTTTCTTCGATGTTGGCGATGGCCTCGTCGACATAATCTCCAATATCGCGAATCATCGGGAAACAGTTACGAGGTAATGGATGATTCATCAGGATGCTGTCGAGTAGCAGCAATTATATTATTATATTGGCTAATGGCTGAATTATCTCACCACAAGTCTCTGATTTGTACGTCGGTCTTTTACGATAAAGCGTTTATTTAGATATTGGATCGTTTTCAGATTGCTTTCGAATTTCGGCCATTGCTACGATGATTTCGAAGAGGGCTGCCCCGTAGAAGACAAGATAAGCTTCGGAAATCTTTTTCAGAGCATTTGTAACATTACCGCTAATACAGGTGAGGTCGATGTTGCTAATTAGGGGGTGCGGGGTGGAAATGGTTCATTTGAAGAAGAAACATCTCGATCGCATTAAAAATTCAAATACAAGTAATATAGTTTGAGACTGTATAAAAGTAACTATAGCCGATATAATATGAATTACTTATTTCAATGTACTTTGAATCTTAGTGCAGACAATGTCAATGCTTTGAACGAATAATGTCCTGGAATAGTTTCTAAAATAAAGTATAACATAACGCAGCGATGAAGGACAAAATGTCAACTGTCCTTACCACGAAGTGGCTAAAGTATTTACTTTGATTTAGTAGTTCAGTTTATGTATGGAAAAAGACGTTGTGTCATTGCAGAAAAGCCACCTTAAAATAACATTTAAGATGGGAATTTCTTCAAAAAATATCTGTGCACGGTTGATAGCGATATAAATAGGCATGAAAACATGCTGAAACAGAATCAGATCACTTCAATCTAAGATCTGTTATGAAACAATGAAAATAATATCAATCTGTTGTTGAATTGACAAAAACATTGATAACATTGAACGATATCGAGAAACAACAACAGAAAACAGCATTAAATGTTAATAACGAAATTATTATTTTCGCAGAAAATACCTTGAACTGCATCGATGCTGTCGGTATACTGCACATCAGCGGAGAGAAATGTGGTATGAGTTTGACGGAGATCATCGAATATTATCTGTTTCAGTCGAGCAAGATTTATGACCATGAATTGTTCCTCTGCGGGAACGACTTCTCAAAGTAAGCCCGAATGATGGGAAAAATCTTTCTTAATGTTTACTTCAGGCAAATCGGTTCTGGTTATAATTTGTCTTAATGTTTACTTCCTGGGTGTAATATTTTCTAATATTTACTTCGGATAAATCGGTTCTGAGCATAATCTTTGTTAATGTTTACTTCATATATTCTTTGTTAATGTTTACTTCAGGCAAATTGGTTCTGGGTATAATCTGGTCTACCTGGTCTAATCATTATAGATCTTATAATTGATATATTTAGATGATTCGCTTCGATTCTCTTCCAGACTGAGCGTCGATTTCAGTTGTCTGAAGGAGCACGTGGTGGCAAACGGATCCAGCACTTCAGCTGAACCGATGTGCTACCACGGCGTCGTCGAAGAAGTGAAGACGTTCATCAGCAACCTGGAACAAGTGATTGAAGAATATATCACTTTAATAAAGAGGGTGAAGGAACAAGCATGCAATAATCAGTGAAACGATAAACAACACTCAGTGACCTACCGCCGGTTTATATGCATATAAGCTAAAAAGTAGTTTTAGTCTAGTTTTATCTTGATGCCCAATAGACAATTTCCGCGACGCATGCGCAGTCCACATCTACTGCGGTTTGCGGATCAGTGAAGCCGTGTAGTTGGAAGTGTAATTCACTAATTGTTTGTAAATTTACGTTTTGGGGATTCACAAAACTAAATCGATCTACAATTTCTGGAAGCAGTTTAATTTTTATTAAATATAACGTAGAATTAATTGTACTTATTAATAAGGTTATTTGTATGGGGAAACTTGACAATTAATTTTTGCCTGAAAAAATACATGTTATTGAAAATAAATCATCAGGCTGGTAAATGTAATAGACATGTCATCAATATATGAAACATATTGTGATATCCGCGATCTCATGATTAGTAAAAGAATGTTTTTATCATATGGTTCACCGAGCCCGATGAAACCACAAACGGACGTTCGCTAGATGGCGCGATCGTCGCGAAAATTGTCTATTGTAATGTATCTACTGATTGATTGTTAAATGTTTAAGTAATTAACTTATCGGGTCAGCGATTTACTCACTGACTGTATGACTAACGTATCCACTGACTGATTGACTGACTGACTGACTAACTGACTGACTGACTGACTGACTGACAATGGGTTAATTAGGTCACTGAATGAACGATAGACAGAAAGACGAACATACAAACAGACAGACGGAGAAAGTCTGGCAGGGTGGGAGAGAGATAGACGAACATACAAACAGACAGACGTGTTAACTAACTAATTGACTAATTTGTTTGGTGGCTGTCCTGACTATTTATTTTATTAAATGAATCAGTCACTCATTCACTCACCTAATTAATCATTAAGTATTAATCATTATATAATATCCGTACTAAATAATAAATTATAATAAAGTAATTAACTCACATAATAGGAGTTAATATTTTACTCTCGCTCTCTCTCTCTCTCTCTCTCTGTCCGTGTATGCGTGAGTGCTTGTTTGCGCAGGTGCTCGCATGCGCGCGTGTGTGCGTGATTTAAATCAGATCGGAAACCAAGATTATTCATCAGGATAATGTATCTATAAACCATTGACCTCAAATTCCTTCAAGTAACCAAAGGTATAATGTTTACGTTAGACCATTTATTTGTCAATTTGGGTGACTACCAAGAAGCTGAATAAAATATTCTTGAAGACACATCATCGGCACTTCTGACAAATCATATATAAGATAATTAATTACCTTATTACAAACGAGCGATCACTGGATGAGTCGGCTTCCAGTATAAAGATAAAGGTGTAACTTCTGTAACGTGGGCATTTATAAGCTCTACCTGAAGATCTGAGTCATAACATATTCTAAAAATATATCACTCAACGTCGTCCTTTTGTATACATTAAAGAGCATCTGAGCGTATTCGCTCAATAGAGTCTGCCTTCAATGACGATAGGCTTTCAAGTTGTCAAATATCTGGATTATTTCTCGTTAAACCAAAATGTACGCCAACTGTTCGATCTGAATATCGTACGATTTACCGTTTCGTGTCACTGGAGCTAAACAAGAAGCAAAATGAACTGCTCTGACGTCACAAGGACGATCTCTATACTGACGCGGATTATAGTTTCTCTTGAGCGTTAATTTCTGAGCCATTTTAAATTATCTTCCTCTTGTAAGGTTATTTCTAGCTCAAATTGATATCGTTGCATATCATTCATAACGTTATTTTAACAAGATAATACCGTTTAGTTCTGGAATAAGTTTTTGCTCACACTTGTTTACATGCTTTTGTATGGGTTCTACAGGCTTCAGGTCAACTGGATACGCCCCAGTGACGTCAGCGTTCAGGAGCTCCCGGTCATTGTCTAGCTTCAAAATGACGGCTGTTTTAGTCCATGGTCTAGCGGTAGCGTGCTGGACCACAGATCACTGCCACCCGTGTTCGAATCCCGGCGTGGGCATATCTGAAGGTTGTTTCGTCTTTCACTTCGTCTCATTACCTTTAGAGGTCGCTCGGCCCATTTAGCCTACCTTGTGCACAAAAGTGGCCGTAAAACATCAATCATCATCATCATCATCACCTTTAAGGTCAATAAGGCCGTATTATTTCCTAATTCTTACTCAGATTTAAGTGCACAATCTTCAAAATTAAAAGAAAAGAGCTCAAATTATAAGAACAATAATATTTATTTATTTATGTTGTCTAAGCATTGAGGTTTGGATTTTGTTGTTTTTCGGTTAGTGAAGAAATGGGTTTTGAAAGAACATTTGAACATTATCTTTAATGGCAGTTGAACTTATACAAATAATACACCAATCTAATGGAAACCTTACTGAAACTTTGAAGTGACGTCACCAAAGAGCCCCTACGAAATGCGCAAGAAACAATACCCACAGTGCACGAGTGTTCAGTCATTACTCAGAAGTATGCGACATAAAATATATTTCTAACTGGACAACATTTACAGGAGACATTGGCATTAGCCCAATTCAGATCACGTGCTTTCTACGTTCGAAATCGGTTGAGAAATACTAGACGTTTTACTCGTCACAGTTAACATTGTCAAGCAGATCGATACCTGAGTATCAATCAGTGACCGGTCTATGATTAAAGATATGGAAACCAACTGGTATTGTGGTATTTATTTAATTTGTTTTGTTTGTTGGTACCCATTTGTTCTGGTACTAATTTATAGGCATTTGACGTTTATTTATTTATTTAAAATCGAGCCTGAGTAGCGTTTTTCGGCGTAACGTTTCTTTATGAACAAATCAGAGAACGTATCGGCTAATTATTGGCTGAATAACTTCCCATTTACTTTGCCATCGAAGTTTCCATAACATAAAATAGAGACCACTCCCATATTATGTTGGTCTGTCTGGTTTATTACTTCCTTTCTAATTTATTATTATTATTATTATTATTATTATTATTATTTGGTCATCATCGTCGTCGTCGTCTTCATCATCATCATCATCATCACCATCATCATCATCATCATCATCATTACTATTAACGGACAAAACTACTAGTTGGTAGCTCGTTTCGATCCAGTATTCGTCAATGGCCTTTAAATTATTAATCCTTTGTCTGACCTTGGAAACAGGAACCCTTTACAAAAGTTAGCTACTAGCACACCAAAAGTTAGTTTATGACATTATTGATGGCATAAATTATCACTTATTAATTAGACGATATTTTTACCGCGTTTATTCAAGCATACAACAACAACAAAAACACGTCCACACCATGAAATATTTCAGTTGTAAAAATAAACAAAAAAACAACAATTATTATTATTGACTGTCATGGTATTAAACACATCAATAATATGAATCTCAGCTAAATATGCATCAGATAAGATCTTTCCAGAAAAATAATAATAACATTGAATTTTGCCTATCATATCAACACAAACTCATTATATTATACCCATGATAGGATAGTCATGATAGGTATTTCACATATTACAATTGACCACTCCCAACGTTACCCCATCCCCCCTCAGCCTCCCGACTCTTCGTCAAGGTCATTTAAATATTTAATGAGACGATGGGTATTACTTCCAATAGGGGAAGCCGATAAACAAGTCAGGATAAATGTACCTACTTGGAGTGATATATTTAAAAATATATATATATATATATATATATATATATATATATATATCCATCATATAATATAAATTTTTCAGGTCCTGGAACAGTTCATACCGCCATAAAACTGACATCACATGTAAAGCGCCAAACTTTGACGAATCCAGGTTTTTAAAAAAACACGGATCTAAAGTGATGGCTATCCACATCAATACGACATTGAGCCAGATGCTACACAAGCGAACATTCCATGCCATCTGGCACCTGGTCGAAATCTTAGAGTTTCGGGTCGCTGTTTGAGAATAAGACTACTAAACATCAACATCCTGAAAGTTGGAACTGAATAGGCGAAAAGATAAAGATGCTCCTTTCGTCGGCATTTACCATCACCATCTTTTTCGTCTTCTTTATCATTAACAGGCTCGACATCTCTACCACAGAACAGCTAGAAATAACCGAATATTTTAACTATGACGGACATCTGATAGCGATTCCCGATGACGTACCAATCATGGTGAGGACGATCAGAATTCAGAATTCAAACTTCAGCTGCCTCGAATCGGTGGGACCGTTTCCGTACCTGGAATTGCTCGATCTGAGCTACAACAAGATGGTCCGCTTACCTGACCTGACCAACGTCAGCGGAAGTCTACAGACGCTGATAGTGGCTGGAAATAGTTTGGACTTGGTAGAGGAAATACCACGTCTAACGTCCTTGGTGGAGCTCGATTTATCCCGGAACGACATGCGTTCTCTCCCAAATCTTGTAAACATCAGCGCCACCCTGGAGAAGCTAATCCTGAAATATAACCGAATAAACGAAACAGACGGCCTGCCTCCAATGCCTGCTCTAGAGTTGATAGATCTGTCCTACAATCAATTGGCATCCTTTCCCAACTTGACCAATGCCCCTAACTTACTTTCGATAGACGTCAGCGGCAACATAATTTTAACAGTTGATGGCCTCACCAGCGTCTCCGAGTTGATCATCTTGACGATGACGAACAACTGTCTGCGGAGATTTCCCGACGTCAGTGGTGCCGTCAAACTAGAAGAGCTTCGTCTGGATCAGAATAACATCAGCAGCACGAAATCGATACCCTCGCTCCCGAACTTGAACAGATTGACGCTTGCTTTCAACGGCTTAAGTCGCCTTCCGGATCTTTCCAATATCAGCGCCAGCCTGACCGAGCTGAATTTCTCCCACAACGAGATCGTTGAGGTGCAGTTCCTACCCGAGATGCCGAGGTTGGCCGTTTTGGGATTACGACACAACCGAATACAGGAATTTCCGGATCTGCGCAACGTTAGCGCATCCCTGGAACACCTGACCATCGACGGCAACGACATTGTGGTCTTTGCCGACGAACTGCTCGCTCCACTTAAGAACTTGCGCAGTTTTAGTTTCGGAGATAAGAATGGAAGGCCGTTGAGTTTGCCCAACGTGTGTTACATGGGCAATGAGGCGACGATCGTTTGGTCCCTATGCGGGACACTAATAGTTTGCGATTTGTGTGCCGTGTTCTCAGAACTGGCTGTCGCAGCTGGAAAGATTGTCCCGGATATAAATAATGTTGATCCGACGTGCGTCGAACCGCGTGAGTTGTTAGGAATGAAAACCTCGCAATTATCAATCAACGATTTGATGATTATTTTCAGCGGTAAGTTTTGGAAATGGGGAAGAATACGTTATGCAAACCCTCTCTCTCTTTCTCTCTCTCTCTCTCTCTCTGCCTCTCTCCTGTGGGAGCCTCCGTGATCTAACTGTTAGCGCATTGGATCACAGATCACTACCACCTGAGTTCGAATCGCGGCGTGGCCATATCTAAGGGGTATTTCATCCTTGACTTTGCTTCATTACCTTTGGAGGTCCCTCGACCCATTTAGCCTATTGTGCGCACAAAGGTGGCCGTAAAACACCAATCATCATCATCAACATCATCATTACCTTCGACTCCAATCATTTACACAAAAGTAGTCGTAAAACAGCAGCAACAACAACAACAACATCGTCTATCTACCCATCTACTTATCCATACGCTTGCCTATCCATCACGCAGTATTTATCTTTCGCATCTTTCCTTTCCTCCCGATATTCTATTAAATTAATGGATGTGAATCTTTGAGACACGTCCCTAACTTATTTCCCAGGTCAAGAACAAACATACGAAAAGATGAAGATTCCCGTAGATTGGGCTTGTCCTTTATACACACAACCGATCCATGGCGTCGTACCAACGAGGTGTGCTCAGCTTTGTCTGATCCAGATAGATTGTCTTATGTTTGCTCTATATAACGGTGACTGCATCTTGACGAGTATTTATGGAACACCCGATCCTGTCACGTTTTCTTTCTACGATGATTGGTTTATAGTGAAACGGAGGTAAATTTATTTTTTTGTATATATATATATATATATATATATATATATATATATATATATATATTGTACCTGGTTGTTTATCGGTTGATGTTAGTTGAGTGAGTGAATGGGTGGCTGTATATTTGGGTGAATGGAAGTGTTGGTGGATGGATGGATGAATTGGTTGTTGGTTGAGTGGGTAAGGCTAGTGAGTGAGTGAGTGAGTGAGTCTACTTTAGAACATTGTGACAGAGGCGACCGTCTCTCCTGAAATGACGGATTTCAATCCAAACATATGAAGGATGGCAGTACGGAACACCTTTAATTGCACTACAGGCACACTATCCCTGACTGTTAAAATAGATATAATAATATGTGTATAATAAATAAAATGCTTAAGACAATAGTGAATATTAATTGATTTCTTCGATGTAGTGAGGAACGTTCATTTGGAGAAAAAAAGATCACCAGTGGCAGACCTGGGTCAATTACTTTGAAATGTAATATATTACTATTACTATTACTTCTGAGTATTGCTATTACACTTGATATTGAATGTGATATATTACTATTACTATTACATTTCTTACTATTACTATTACATTTTTGCTTATGCTATTATTATTATTAGTAGTAGTAATAGTAGTAGTATGGTAGTGGTAATGATAGTGCTGGTAGTTTTATATGTTACTGGGTCACTCTCATCATAAAATAAAACAAAACTTCATTTACATATTAAACCAACACTGTTCAGTTGACCTTACCTAGTTACACTTAACAACTAGTAAATTCCCAATAGGTGAAGAATTTCCATATATCTCTGCCATGGCTGAATGAGCATGATTAGCAAGATGGTATATACAACAATACCAGGTAATACACCAACTGATCCTATGTGCACTGGTCCAGTGCACATAGGATCAGTCCAAAAGAAACAACACTGTTGATAAACGTTGGACAACAATATCAAACAAAAGGCATTTAAGGAGAAAAAAAGCTCAAAAAAAGGTATACATCAAAGATACCGTGACGCAAGAACGAGCTAAACTATTTTTTTAAATCAGAGATCTCGTGAAATCAAAGTCCATAACAGCTTCATGGATATATAATGGAACTACCTTTATCAAAGAAAAACCTGACGAAAAACCGGTAAAGGTTATGAGAGAAAGTGATCTTGAAAAGTACCTGAGAGTGAAGGTCATAGTTAATGCAGATGTAGTCAAAAGACACCTCCAAATGGACCTTTCTCCACCACAACATACTCAACGAAAAGATGCCACAAAACCAATGTACAGAGAACCACCCCAAAAATACCTAAGGGAAGCTGGAAAGGAAAACGACTTAAACCCAAAATTACCCATTTACAAGGACTGTTAACTTATTAACAATGCCATGCCAAACCCTCATTATGCCACGATTAATGCACTATATATCGTATCCTTATGGATTATGGCTGAATTGACTATGGACCAGAGCAGGGGAAAGGATGAGTTCAACTTCAAGTCATTGTTCCAGGTAATAGGGGATGATGAGGATGACTATGAGTCACCTTTTAATTCAAGTATTACAGACAGTGTTTATTATGAACCAGATGAATTTCAACAGAAGGTCTCTAATATTCAGAATGTTTCATCCTTTTTCCATTTAAATTGTCATAGTTCAATTTCAAATTGGGATGGTTTCAGAAATGTACTATTTGACTTGACATTTGACTTTTATAGGAATTAGTGAAATATTTGGAAATGCAAATGATGGTCATATACATCTACCTGGATATCATGATTTTTTAGCATGAACAAGGCATAACAAAAGAGGGGGTGGAGAAGGTTTATTTGTAAAAGTCAATATGAATTATAAAATCCCTGAAGACCTCAGTGTTTTCATAACACATATTTTTGAGTCTATTTTTATCGAAGCACAATATGAAACTAAGGTTAAATCAAATGAAATATATGAAGTGATATATATAGACCTAATATACAGCCAATAGCTGATCTTGATATTTTCACTTCACCTTTAGTTGACTTACTGGGAGTAATCAATTATAAACATATAAAATGTCAATTACTTGGGGATTTCAATGTACATTTATTGAATTATGGTCATCATGACAAGACAAACATAAACGTTGATAGCATTTTTCCTTCAGTTATCTTCCTCAAATTACAAAGCCTACCAGAGTTACCACATCTGCTGCTACATTATTAGATGGTATCTACTCAAATACTACTTTGCCAGAGTCCACAAATGGAATTATAATTAATGATGTGGCTGATGTGACATTCTCATAAACATTCAAGTATAAATATAAAACAGAATGTTTTTTCTAAGAGAATAATGCTTTAAAATTCAGCCAATTACTTTTACAGACAGATTTTAGTTTTGTATATGATTATAATTTCCCGGAGTATGCATATGATAATTTCATTGAAAAATATTTGTCAGCTTTTAATTTAGCATCTCCAATTAAAAATGTTAAAAAGAATAGAAAGTACCAGATATATCAAACGCGAACCACGGATGTCTGAAGGACTTCTAGTCACATTAAGAAATAAATCTAAGTTACTTAAAAAGAAACCAAATGATCCCTCTGTTAGCAACAATCTGGAATATAAAACATATTTAAACCATTACAACAAACCTAAAAGGAATATGAAAATATTTTATTTTAAAGGGCAGCTGGAAGCAAATAAACATATTATTAAAAATATTAAGATCCGCAATTAAAAAGACCAATGATAAATAAAATTTACCTCAAATATTCATCATAGATGATAAAAATATAACTGATACATTTCAAATTGCTGAATTATTTAACAATATTTATGCCAATATAGGCAAAAGTACAATTGAAAAGTTTCCTAATTTAAATAAACATTTGACAGATTATCTCCAAATAAACCAGACTGATAGCATGTTTCTTGAACCAGTTGATGAATTCCAAAAATATATAAATTTTAAATCAATTCAAACCCAAAATAACCTCGGGCATGAAGATAATCTTCAACCAAATTGTGGCATTTATAGACAGTAGGAATATTTTATACAAACACCAATATGGTTTTAGGTCTAAACAGGCAACCATTCATCCAATTGTACATTTACTAAATAATTGTGTATTGGCAAATGATTCACATCCTAAGCAAATAACTGCCATGTTATAATGCGACTTGATCAAAGCATTTGACGTTATTAGTCACTCTATTCTCTTCAAAAATCTGGAACACTGTGGGATAAGGGGCAACATTAACAGCTGGTTGGTTAATTACCTTACAAATTTGCAAATTTGAGTGCAGTGTCACACACGGATCAATTTTATAGGTATCTATTGAATGTAAATGACATTGCTCAGTGTATCAAAAGTCATATATTACCGGTATGATTTGCAGATGACACCACTTTGTTTTTATCTGATTCTGAGCCTAAGTTTGAAATGGCAAATATTGAAGCCAACAAATCATTTACCGGTAACTGGTTTTGCACAGACTGTCACTTAACCACCAAAAGACAAAATTCATGATAATTAAGCCACCATAGGCTAAATTTGAGCTTAGTGGTCTAAATCTTTTGATAAATGGAATACCATCATAGAGAATTAGTATGGGGTCTAAGGAAGAAAGCTCAAAACTTCTTGGTGTGATACTTGATGAATCACTTACATGGAAACACCATATAAATCTCATAAATAAATAAATCTCAAAATTACTTTTTGCAATTAAACAAGTAAGAAATATTTTGAATACAGATAGTCTCAAAACATTATATTTTGTCCTTCTTCAGTTATATATTAACTATGGCGTATTGACATGGGGAAATACGAAACAATTTATTCTTAAACATATTGTTGTATTTAAAAAACGAGCAATTAGAACCTTATGTAAAGTACAGTATAACAGCCACACTATTTAGAAACTCGAGATTTTGAAAATTAAGGATCAATTTGAATATGAAATAACACATTTTATGAATAAATATAAACAGAGCAAATTACCTTCATCTTTTGATAAGAATTTTGATTTTAATCATGAGATCCAGAGTAGTCTCCAGATATGGGGTCAATTCAATTCCGGAATTGGAATTGACTATTTAAAAAATTGCAATTGGAATTGATAAATTTGGAGTTGGAATTGAAGCTTCCAACAAACAATTTAAATCCACAAATTAATTGACCATTTAATTTTTTTATTCAGAATTATTTCTTCCATGACAATCCTAATTGGAATATAAACTGCTCAAAGTAGGTACTCCAAGAGGGTACTCGGAGTAGGTAGTCAGATAGCCTACTTATGGTAAAAAGTAGTAGGTAAAAATGAGTTGGTAAAAAGAATTTTGAATTGATAAATTTGATGTGGAATTGACCAAATGGAATTGAGTTGAATTGGAATTGACAAAATGTAATTGACCCCATATCTGATAGTCTCACAACCAGACTATTACATCAGCTATATATTCAAAGGTGTGACTTCACTTTTGCCAGAAAATTACCTTTATTTGAATAATTACATTCATTCATTTCTCAATCTAAGCTGAAAAGGCAGCTTAAGGCTGATATAACATCTCACTATGCAACTAATGTAAGGTGTGTTAACACTCACTGCAAAGATTGTCAAAATTAATTAAATCCTCTTATATTGGCTTGGTATTTATTATATGAACTTTACCAATTTTATTGAAAACTTAGATTTAATTCTAAACTCTTTATTTTCTGCTAGTCTGGTTATTGTATTATAACACTAACCGTGATTTAATTTTTGGTCGTGGCTCCTCTCTGTGTCAGTCAACCACTCTGGTTTCAGATAATCTCCACTGTGAGGGGGGGGGGGTTGCCAGCAATATCCTAGTCCCTCAGTTTACATTGTAGATCTACCATAAATGTTTTTGGTATTGTAATTTCTTGTATAGTTGTTATGTGAACTGAATAAATCTATCTATCTATCTATCTATCTATCTTATGCCCATTACTTCATTGTTCACCTTACATTTAACTAGTCGTATAGATCACATTTAAAACTTGTTTACGTATTATATTGTGACGCATTGATATCAACCGGAACTTTTCTAAAACAATAAAAGTGCATACATTCATTATATAATCATCTGATTTCTTTAATTTGCTTTCCATACATGAATGTATTATGGAAATGTGTAAACGAATAAGGAACGTTTCTGAAAGCGTTTGCTAGATGGTGCTGGTACGCAACTAGGTCATAGCACAGAGAGCTTATATCACAGAGCTTAAAGGGACAGGTCACCCTCAGAACATATTTCTTAAATATGTTATGCTTAGAACAGTAACCAAAAATTCCACGATAATAATCACGAAATATACCTGATATCATAGATATAGGGAAATAAACAAAATTACTGGAGGGCCGTTATTACGCTGCACCGGAATACAGATTCGAAGGTGGGAAGGAGAAACTGAAATGCTGTGACGTCACATGAACGTTCTCTAGAATGACGCGGATTGTAGTTTGTCTTGAGTGTTAATTTCTGAGCCATTTTGAATCATCTTGTAAGGTTCCTTCTGGCTCAAACTGATATAGTTTAACAAGATAATTGCGTTATGTTCTGGAATAATTCTTTGCTCGCACCTTTTTACATGCTTTTGTACAGGCTCTACAGACTTCAGGTCAACCGGATGCGTTGCAGTGACGTCAGTATTCGGGAGCTTCCTGTCTCTGTCTAGCTTCAAAATGGCGGCGCCCTCAGATCACTAAAAGTCGATTAATCAGCACTATTTAATATGTGGGTGATCGTTTACACACTTTGACATTATTTTTGATATTTGTGAGTATAGCTGTATTAGTCCTTTAAATATAAAGAGGCGTAATTCTTGCTAAATGTTAAAAAAGTGGCAAGGTTAGCATGAATAACATTGACCCGAAGAAAACTTGACCGAGCACTCAGTGGTGTTTGATTGGGCCGCCATGACCAAACAGCGCTGACTTCCGGTGGTGGAAAAAGCAACGTTGAAGCACTGCGCTTCGAGTTTTGAACCTACGAATACGGACATTTATTGTGATGTGTGCATTATAATTTTGTGTGCATATAATCTGTATAATTCCTGTCCTATTATATGCCATGAAATATGTAAATGTCGTTTTATGTAAGTCCGTAGATCTAGTTTAGTCGGGATCAAACGCCAGAGATAGGCCGGGGGTTGTCGAACAGGCTAAATATAATAATAGTCAAGCTTAATTTCCCGCCAAAAACAACGCTTTAACGGTTATTTTAAATGTCTTCTTTATACTTACCGATGAAAAGATATTCCTTTTATATTAATTTTACTCCCACGGCTTATGCAACCAGCTACACAACAATAATTCATCATGTTTATAAACCAGATAGTTCAGTCTGCGTTCCTTTTTCCACGACCGGAAGTTGGGACTTGTTTGCCATCAAATCGGCGGCCGTGTTCGGGCTAGTTTTCTTTCAGGTCAATGATTGCGAGTCTTTTTGTCGCCACTACCAGTTCGTCGCCAACAAAAACGGTAATTTCGTCGCCAACTAAAAGTCGTTTCGTCGCCAACTAAAAGTCGTACCAGCGATAATTAAAAGATATGTAATTATCAATGGACAGGAATGGGACAAAGACCCACAACTGAATGGTTTAATAAAGGAAGCACGGGGAAAAATTGCATAAACTAGTCACAGACAGCAAATAATAAACTGACACAAATAACAAAAAATACGCATTAAGCTAAATGAAATAATTTTAAAGAAAAAGCACAAGGAAAAATTAACAACATTATAATCAAAAAATATTCATTCCATCACAGATAGAGATTACTTTGCACGCCGTTTCAACAACTCCTTAGACGAGATATAATTTATTAGTTGCAAATAGGGACGGAATATAGGCTGCTGGGAGTAACGGTAGGGTCACCGTTCTACTGCAGAAGTAATAGGTGATGGTTTTCCGATTGTACACTATCTGCATGCTAAGTTATTGGATCTTGCGCCATACAGCTTGCTTAAAATGAAAAACACAATAATGTTTGTTACTAATCAGAACAACACTGCGCTGGAATTGATGGAGATCACCATCAAATCTGTTGATGAAAATTAGTTTGAATGTCATTATATTACACTTTATTACCCTTTATTACCATATAATATGTATTGACATTATAATATAAAGTAAATAACAACTTTATAAGTATGTATGTATTCTAGAATATAATAACTGATGGCGACGAAAACAACTCTTTCGGGAGGCGACCAAACTATTTATCACAGACGACGAAACGACCTGTTACCCTCCACGTTACTCCATTGATTACATTTTTGAATACGGTGTATATATATATATATATATATATATATATATATATATATATATATAAACAAACCCAAACTAGCTATCTCACATCTCCTACTCCTCCACATTACTGCCACAATCAAAACTATCACGCAATATTAAACAGATTAAAATATCTTTCACTGTGTGTTATATTTGCTCTATTCACAGTCTGGGTGGTTATTGACCACAAAACCGGGAAATAATAATACCAAACGAAAGACAATGCATCTACAGTATATATAATATATATATATATATATATATATATATATATATATATATATGTGTGTGTGTGTGTGTGTGTGTGTGTGTGTGTGTGTGTGTGTGTGTTCGTGTGTGTAATTCTGTAAAATACAAAATTAGTTGTGAAATTGTGTGATGTAATCAAATTTTGGCATCTTTAATTAAACTAAACATTGTGGATGTAACATTATCATAATACTAACAGCACACACGCACAAAATAGTACTAATAAAGCATAAATTAATTGGTACAATAATCGAATTGAAATATAAATGAGCTGTTAAAAAAATAGAGTGGTTTGGGAGTTGGAAAAATTAGGAACAGAAAAAGTTTATTTTTCTTCAAATTGAAATACTTTAATAGTTAGGCACTGGGATAATTTCAGAGGTATTGGATTATTTACAGTGCATCTAATTTGTGTAAACATAAAGTAGGGCCACAGTCCGCTATAACACGAAATCGATATAACACGGTCAGAACTTGGACCCCGATTCGTGGAATTCACGAGCATCTAACGCGAAATAGCATAAAATAGGATTGAAACTGACCAACCAAATTTTTCTAAATAACTTGAACACGTTTTCACAGTTTGTTGTTCACACGTAAAAATATAGCCAACTTACCCACAAGTAGATTTAATGATCACAAACTTACAAAGCATTACATATTTTTTTTCTAATTGATTTCTTCTGTAATATTTAAAGTTTATGCAGTCTTTATTGATATGCTGATCCCCATAACATTGTGCCATATGTAAGATAAGAATGAATAAGACTAGTTTAGTGATTTCAAATTATCGACAGACAAATATTTTATGAATTACAAATGGATAACGTTTTGACAATATGATTAATGTGATCATCACACTCAATTCCATCATATATATAAATACCTAAGAATTTTGCATTGTTGACTCTTAATATTTGTTGATTTTCCAGTGTGATAGATGCTATTGTTCGTGTTCTTTGGAGCAAACACACCTAAATTTGTCTTCGGAATATTCAATGATAATTTGTTTGCATAGAACCAGTCTCATGTCAATTTTGGTATTTCGTTGTAATTCTTTTGGGTTTTGAAAATTGCAATATGGTGTTGTATCGACTGCAAATATGATGCATTTTGAATATGTTAATGCATATGGTAAATCATTTGCATAGATGATGAATATGATTGGGCTGAAGACACCTCCTTCTGGAACCCATCAGGTGACGCTATGACTGGCAGAGTGTATGTGATGGTATACACAAATTGGGACCTGTTTTTCAAATAGGTGCTGATCCACTCCAAGGCAACGCCGCGAACACCATAAAATTTAGCTTTTTCAACAGAATATTGTGATGTATTGTGTCAAATGCATTGGAAAGGTCCAGAAATACTGCAAGTATTGCCATAATATGGACAGAGAATTTTGAGAATACGTCAATAGTAGTATTTTGGTCGAAAACCATATTGATTTTCATACAGTATGTTCTGAGTTTCACAGAAGCTAAACAACCTTTTATAAACGGCTTTTTCCAAGATTTTAGAAATAGATGGGAGTAAAGATATAGGTCTGTAATTTTCCATGTCAGTTTATTATTATTTGTAAATGGGTATAAGTTTAGCAATTTTCATATTTACTGGAACATTTCTAATGAATTATTTATTAAAATACTGATTGGCTCACATAGAGCAGGTTTCAACGTTTTTAAGAGCTTCGAATTTTTATTAGGCTTTAGTGATGTTATAATCCGAGATATCTCTTCTGCATCTGTTAATCACATAAACGTAGATCGTTGACGATTTGCGGTGTAATTTAGATGATGTAAACATCTTGCCAATTTCAGAGAAATATTCACAGAATTTGTTCGCAATCTTATTTAAATACTTCCTAAACTTGTTGTCGATCTTAAAAGAGTCTGATATTCCACTTTTGTCATTTTGTATTCCAGTCAACGTTTTCAGTATGTTTGAAGTCTTTTTTATATTATTCTTGTATTTGGAAAGCTCATTGGCACAGAGTAATTCTGTTTGCATATTCTTTTGATCCTGTTCAAATTATTTCTGTAATTAATAAAATTGATATATGGCTGACTTGATTTCGGCTTACCAAGACACTTTCTGTGCAATCAATTTCTAGCTTTAGACGATTTTAACAACCCTGCCATCATTCACGGTTATCTGAGAAAATGTTTATATGGAATTTTCATTACTTTATCAGGGATATATATGTCCAGTGAATTATAAATATGGCCTGTTAACATACCATTTGCTTGATCTATATTCAGATCATATGAAATGATAATATTAACATTATTTTCATTAAGTGGTCTACAAAGTATTTGCTGGGACGCCCTTTTTCTCGGTGTTGGTCTCCCGATAAAAGTAAATATTGGGAGATGATCAGACATATCAACAGTTAAAAATGCCTGACACCAATTTTTCAGGTTGCCTCATCTTCACACACACACACACACACACACACATATATATATATATATATATATATATATATATATTATCAATCAGTGTAGTTGTGTTATGTGTAATTCGCGTTGGCTTGGTAATTATTGGGTCCATTCCAGAGGAAATAAAGGGATCAAGAAGATCGCCCGCAATTCCATGATGGTCAATCTTTATGTAAGGTACCAATCATAGCGTTCCCATTAATATCAGACAGCATGTGTACTATTTTCTGATATTGCTTGAGGAAATTTGAGCATTTGTACCCGGAATTCGATATATATCACCAATAAACAATTTGTGCAAGGTTTGATCATTCTCAATGAAAACAGATTCGAATTCATTATTAATATTCATTGTGAGATCATCAAGTATTTCTCTGATGTACATAGCAACACCCCCTCCTCTGCACCGAGTTCTGTTGTTGCCCACAAATTGGTAACGTGATAGAGGAAGCATATTTTGGTTTAAATCACTTAAGAATAATAAAATTTATAATAATACAATGTCGTGTAAATGAGCAAGCATGGTTCTCAGTTGAACATGTTTACTAGGCAGGCTGTGAATATTTAGGTAAATAGCTGTGTATTGATAACATGAATTTGATTTGATAAACACTGACATTTCGTCAGCATCATAATATGTGCATTCAGCGTTCAACTTTAAAAACCTACTGACCGTTCTCTACCTCACCTGCACCAATCTTATTATAGCCCAGTAAATAATCGTAAAAGTCAGTGGTCATTTGGCCAAATTCCTTTCATTTGTATTTCTCAAATAATTATATTTCGCAAAGTTAGAACATCTCATATAAAACAATGAATGCGTGAATAAATACACTCGCTGGTATATGGCATGTTGCTCAACAAACAATTCAAACATTTTTCATGCGGGTTATTCGCATAATATAATAAACAAAATATGTATAATACCTGGTGCGGGTACAAATATGTAATGTTTATAAGAAGATTTATTATGTATGAGCTGGAATAGATTTAAATCTCTTTAAAATTCCTATAGTCTTTGTTGTTCTATTTGATATTTTGTTTATATGACTGCTATTCGATATCGTTTTTTGCGCTTTCTTGAGCCCATTCTAGAGACTTGTAAATACTGTAAAACACACATAACTCTTGTTTGATGAACCAATCATATGATATTTTAACATCAGAATACTGATAGGATGGATGATGGATGATTGATGTTTTACGGCCACTTTTGTAGGCTAAATGGGCCGAGCGACCTCCAAAAGCAATGAGGCGAAATCAATGACGAAACAACCTTCAGATATGCCCACGCCGAGATTCGAACACCGGTGGTAGTGATCTGTGGTCGAACACGCTACCGCTAGACCACGGAGGCGCCCCTCAGAATACTGATAGTATTTTGTTAACTCCAATAAAGAAATTCTTTAAACGCCGATGCGTGCTCCGGTCTCGACTCCTAAATCGCATCTGGAATCTGATCACGTGTCGGGATCGGTGACTGGATTTTGGACTCAAGATTTCGCATGAAAGTAGGCCGTGAACAGGTGCTAAGATTTGGATATATACTAATATTATTTTTAATTGGTGCAAACAAATATTAGTTCTACTGCCGTTTTGTTTACTTTTATTTGTTAACTCCCATCGTCGGCTTTTGGACGTCATTGTCCTGTTTGCGAATCGGTTCTATATAAATATGATGATGATAAAAAATTACTTTCAAATCACCTTCACGAATCAATATGAAAACTAAATAATTTTCCACTACATAAAATTTAGGTTTTGAACTGCACTCTTTCTGCATTTTCCAATTCAAAACAACGAAAATTGATGATTGACAATATTAGATTGATGATGTGTCAAAACTCTTGTGTCACTATTGACAACAACTAATACATCGTGCTTGGCTCGAATTAATGACACAAGTGTCAGATATGGTAAACTTTTTAGGCGTCGGCGCTTAGAGTAATATATATATATATATATATATATATATATATATATATATATATATATATATATATATATCCATTAAATCATCATATAATATAAATTTTTCAGGTCCTGGAACAGTTCATACCGCCGTAAAACTCACATCACATGTAAAACGCCAAACTTTGACGAATCCAGGTTTTATAAAAAAAACATGGATCTAAAGTGATGGCTAGCCACATCAATACGACATTGAGCCAGATTCTACATAAGCGAACTTTCCGTGCCATCTGGCACCTGGTCGAAATCTTAGAATTTCGGGTGGCTGTTTGGGAATAAGACTACTAAACATCAACATCCTGAAAGTTGGAACTGATTAGGCGAAAAGATAAAGATGCTCCTTTGGTCGGCGTTTACCATCACCATCTTTTTCGTCTTCTTTATCATTAACAGGCTCGACATCTCTACCATATATATGCAAACAGCAACACCACAGTAACCATGATTGATACAAAGTTGCTAAATAAGCATAATAACATCAGATAATATACGTAGCATTTGTTTATCACTAAATTGTAAACAGTTCCAAGACAACTAAGGGTATATATATATATATATATATATATATATATATATATATATATATAGAGAGAGAGAGAGAGAGAGAGAGAGAGAGAGATAGAGAGTCACGTGACAAAGATGTTAAACCAACTGTCGCTTTGGCATCAGCAATATAATATCATGTTTATTATGAATTAGATCAATCTGGGATGCTTTTCCTTGGCTACGGCATCTATTTTATCTCAGACACACAGTCGAGGATCTACTTCCAAAGACAATGAGATCTCTGACTGAAGCTGGAGGACGAAACATCCCACAGACGAACCAAATCATTAACTTCGAGATACCCCGATCTTATAATGCGCGTTATGATTGCATCTATATTTCGCCATTGCGTATTATCATTGAAAGTACAACAACAACAAGAACAATAATAATAATAATAATAATAATAATAATAATAAATCTGATATAATCATTGAATTTTACATAGTCAAGTCCAGCCCTATATAACAACATCCAATTAACCTTTTAGATAAGAAAATATTTATAGTAATTGACTTTTTAGAACATCCCAGCACTTTATCATTACTTTGTTATTCACACACACACAGAACTGATTATTATATTGATTATATACGTCACTGTATGATATTCTGCTCGTCACTGGTAATACTATGTCAATATGGTGTATGATAAAAGCGCCTTAGGATAAAAGACCCTAGAATAAAAGCCCCAAGAATAAAAGCTCTTTAGGTTCAAATCTTATGAGCGAAATGGACAAACTCTCCTCCCACTCTATGTCATATCCTGAAAGGTTGAAACTTTTTGAAGTTTGAGATTTAAAAAAGTGATATTAATACAAAATTCCATTTTGAAAATTAGATAATCTATTATAATCTATTGTCAAATCCACGCTCACTGCAGGATGGTACCACAACAACAAGAAGTTCCTCATAGGTTTCTCAAGGAGTTCCTCATTACTTTTATTGTTGTTGTTGTTGTTGTTGTTGTTGTTAAAGATGGCATTATCCGTGGCTCAACTGGTAGCGCGCTTGACCACAAATCTCTAGAATCTAGGTTCAAACTCCAGCCGGGCAATTTCTAAAGACTGTTTCATCCCACCCTCCGGCTCATTATTTCCGAGCGTCGCTGGATTGTGCTCCAAAGTGACCATGAAACCGAAACATGTACACTTCTCCATTTCAATATCCGCAACGCGAGGAATAATCATCCGCGAAAGTCATGCCATTTTGCGACGAATAGCAATATAATCTGCAGCTTCTAGAAGTGGAACGAGTTAGTTTGGAAACGTTAAGTTTGCTCATCCACTATAATATCGTTATCAGCAAACACAGATAAGCGCATACAGGTCAGTGACCGCTCAGTGACCGTTAAGTTCAATACATAATGTTCAATAAATAATGCAAAGTCAATTGGGTTCCACTTCGTGCTATGTTTGGTCTCTGCGAGTAAATTATGTTTCGATTGTTCCCTCAATCTTATGGTCCACAGTTTAAATGCCGGAATGATTATGTGCCATGTAAACAACATACCTGAAGCCAACCGAAGTAAAACAAACTGGTTATACTTTGTACAAACAACAAATATTTGTTTAGACTTGCCTTCGTCAAGTGAAAACGGCTTAATCTGTTTACATCCGGCTTTTACGGCTGATCTTCGCTGAAGAGCTCGTTGCCGTTGTACTTCGAGTCGCCAGAACTCAGTCGAGTCGTCTTGTTTATGACTTATCCGGCTCGACGAGACCAGACTGACGTAAACGACGGGAAGGCTTTCGCTTGTTATGCCAATCAGCTATTGAAATCGAGCTGTTAGAACGGCCTCCTGACTTGATGTAGACGTCATTCCATGTCGCCTCTTGGCGTCAAGGCTAACGTAGTTGTCGGGCAACAGAACCACAACAATAAATATCATTAGTTGGCCAATTTTTAACATTTAGGTTATTTAAAGTATGTTTAGTTTGGGTTTTTTAATGGTATAATATTGCGGCTGGTTTCGGGTACCGTTCGCAGCTGCTAGTATCTAAATAATCTTATTATCGGTTATTATTTCAAGTGTTCTGTTTGAGAGCTTCACAGCTTGTGGTGTATGCCCATTCAGAAATGCCTGATACCTCGGCTTTTCTGAGTTTCAACCAACTACTGACTCACTCAATCATTCATCCACATTCAGAAACTGTTGGAGACTCAAGTGACCAATCACTTTGTTCGAAATCTGTCATTTTATAAACATTAATATTCACTCACTCACTCACTCACTCACTCACTCACTCACTCACTCACTCACTCACTCACTCACCACCACTCACTCACTCACTCACTCACTCACTCACTCACTCACTCACTCACTCACTCACTCACTCAATCAATCAATCAATCAATCAATCAATCAATCAATCAATTAATCACTCATTCAGTAACTCACTCATTCACCACCCTCACTCACTCAGTCACTTTGTCTCCTAGTGCCTGAACGAAGTGATAAACATTGTTGGCCTCAAACCAGATCTACGCCCCTGTCCTAACAAGTTCTCGTCGCCATGGCCGTGTCTTTGTTGTTGTCTTAAAACAACGTTTGTAGAAAGGAGAGATTATCGTGTGTAAAGACAACAAATAGACCTTCGTAATAATTAAATTCAGTTCATGATAACAGCTAGCTTCGGGGACTTCAGGGCTCAGGAATTAGCATTTACCAAGCCCTGAAGTCCCCTCTAATCCTTTATTAACTCAGTTAATTGTGTGCTTTGATCTACAGAACCAATTAACAAACCCAGGAATGTTAAATAGGCTCAATGGAAGCCGACATCATGCTCACAATAATTCTGATATGGAGGCACTCAGTTTGGATCGAAGTGGAAATGACGTTTTCCAGACGTTTAATACGTCAAAGTAGAATTCCAATATGGCGACTGGGCGATAATAGAGCACGACTGGGATGACTAGTTATGACCCATTATCACGGAATAATCGCGTTAATGTGGACGAAAATTTGGCATCATACTTAGATGTGTGTGTGTGTGTGTGTGCGTGTGCGTGTGTGTGTGTGTGTGTGTGATGTACATATTTATTCATATATATGCAGAGTATGTATATATTCTTTATAATTATTATTGCCCAATACACCTCACCCCATTCTATAATATTACTAGTTTAATCTTACAACAACATATCGTAACTGTATGATGCTTATTAAATTATGATCTGGACAAGATGGCGGCGCCTAAATTTGGCGAATTCTTGGTTCGACGAGATTTAAGATTGTGTGTTATACAGTAAAAGGCGTCGTTTTAAACTGGCGATTTATTTGGCCATTCGCCAAATTCGCCAACTTAATACAATCGTCAACATCTGCCGATAATAAGTATAAATGCAAAACGTAATTAGAATATAAATTATTCAGTAATCAATTATTATACCGTAATTCGACCGTATCCTGGTTCGTTCGTCCTGTCCTTCGTCAATATTCCATATATTGTCTGGCTCCAGACACGCCTTCACACACGAGCTGGGTTTTTTTTTGTTTGTTTGTAGATAGCTTGTATTGGCAAACTTTAGCAATATCAATATTTAAATACTTATTGGGGAGGATTTTAAATCGATCAGATGTCAAAGGTCAGCTAGAAAACACCCTGAAGAGGAAATTGTAAATATCTAAGTGAGAACGCTCACAATAACTAATTGGGACACGATGAATGGGTGGATACCTGGAATATATATATATATATATATATATATATATATATATATATATATATGACATGCCTTCTCACCAAAGTACTCAGTGCGCCTCCATGGTAGCGCGGTTGGGCACAGATCTCAACCATCTGGGTTCAAATTTTGGCGTGGGCATGTCTGAAGAGTGTTTCATCTTTCACTTCACGTTATTATATTTTGCCTACCATGAGCACAAAGGTGGCCGTAAGACATTAAACATAATCAATAAGGTAGTCATAGACCTGTACTAATTTGAAACATACAATTTCTTGCTGATTTTAGGTCGAAAGAGACCTGAACCAGAAAGGCATAATTTTTGTGAGTGAGTGAGTGAGTGAGTGAGTGAGTGAGTGAGTGAGTGAGTGAGTTAGTGAGTGAGTGAGTGAGTGAGTGAGTGAGTGAGTGAGAGTGAGTGAGTGAGGCTTAAAAAGATCAATCATCGCCTTTTACCAGATACAAAATAAGACAGTGGGTGTGGAGCCGTTCGAAACATTGTACAGGCGTACCCTTAACGTGGAACTACTAAACGTTGTTCAGCAAATCGATTGTTTATTTCTCGTTTTCTTGATGTACAAATATTACAATAACATACGGGCATTGATGTAGCTGTGTGTCTTGTGTATTTTGTGATACACAAATCTCCCACAAACCGTTATTACTATAATAAAGCGAGGTAGGCGTTATTCTAAAATAAACAAATACAAATATATAATAAACTGAACTGTGTACAAAGAAAGAAGAATTTCACGAAATGATCATCGATGAGCGCGAAGTGAATAATTCATGCTTCATGACTAATATACAAGAATTCCTCTTTTTAAAGATACAAACCGGAAATCAGCTGAAGAGGGATCAAAACAATGACTAAGTAACATCATTCGTGTTATAATGATCTGATAAAAGAGATAACATCAGAATAATGGCACTCATCTGTGTCGAGCAATATTCTCGATTATATGTAATAACTGTCGAACATTTCATGACTTCACGCACAAAATTCGTCACCAAACCATCGAAATAACTGGAAGCTTTCTGTGGATCAATGAATATATTTTGTTAAGAGTCTAGACGTCATACAGACTTGAATATTCATGAAGTTCCTCGAACGTACATCACTTTTTCAAAGAAGACGTCATTTATGAAAATGCTTTCTGTGTACTCTTCTGTATTTTTACTTCACCTTCAGACTTCACGAGCAAAGTTTTTACTCTCACAGTTTCCGCAAACAATTTATCTCCTAATAATGAAAATCTTTATATTTTGGTGGTTTGTTGGCGAGTTTAGTCCATGAAAGTACGTATTCTTCCTTTTATATATATATATATATATATATATATATATATATATATATATATATATCAATACAAATTTACAATGATAATGTTTGTATTCATTTGTAAGTGGTAAACTTTCGCCTGCCATGTAGAGTTCTATAGAACAAACTCTGACAAAATGATAAAATATATATCATTTGTAACAGAACGATATATAATTAACTGTTACAGTATCACAGAACTAATGGCTTTAAGTAGCGATAGTATCACAACATTACTAATGCGATCACAGTATTGGCTACTTTACTAATACTAACATGGATCCCCCTCCACACACACACACACACACACACACACACACACACGCAAATACACACACCACACGCACGCGCAGGAACGCACCTCATACAGCACCACGCCGTGTTCCGAGTTCCGCTGGGGATGGATCCCGAATTAGCCGGATAAGCGTAATTAATGGCTTCGTTCCTATACCGCCATTGATGACACGTCACCGGATGAAACATCGCATTCTACTTAGACGTACATTATGTAGGGTACTTAGTCGATCGTGGACATAAATCGGCGAACGAAGCGGCGATCGAGAATCACGAAAACGAGCCATGAATCCAGGTCGCTTGTCGGGAAGAAAACATTCCGTTGCCGGGCAACCGGAGCACGCCGAAATGACAATGGATGGCTGAGATGGATAAATAAATTGTCTCTGGTCGGAGACAGGTGCGTAAGGACGACTGTTATCTTATCTGTTGCGTCGCTCGGAGCGGGATGAGTGGTTGTGGAGTTCTATGAAATAGTTAGATGGCGAAATACTTTGAGGGACGGTCGGTGTCGGAGAAGATCAAAGGGTGTTAATTGGCCGGAGGAGGCGAAGACGGTTGGACGCCATCTTATCTCTGTCATGTGTTGGCCGGCCGCACGTGAGTCGTGAGAGCCGCGTGGACGATATTAATCATTTGGTACTTTGAGAAGAATCTACTTTACTTCACCTCTCTTTCTCTCTCTTTCTCTGTGTGTGTGTGTGTGTGTGTGTGGCTGATTGATTGACTGGTTGATTGGCCAATTGATGGACTGATTGATTGATTGATTGATTGATTGAGTGAGTGAGTGAGTGAGTGAGTGAGTGAGTCTCTATCTATCTATCCCTCGTCTGACTAGCGTTTACTCCACTTCCACATCACGTTACCATTAACCCATCGATAATCCCATTACCAAAGAGTACTCCAGATATAAACTTGAGGTAATTTTTACCAATTATCGACTGACTCAAACTCGTTTGTCGTTTGGCTCATCTCTCATTGAGGAGTTCCTCTCTTATTCGGACCTCGTGGTCGTTGTTTGTTTTAATAAAACGTCTCACGCTGATTGGCCGTTTTCCAAATGGTGTCCAGAGTTTACCCGGATCCGGATAACTTGTCCCGCCTGCTGATGGCGTAACACCCAATAAACGATCCGCCACAACGTGCGCGCGCGCGACACACACACACACACACACACACACTCGCCCGACCCTCTTAGGCAATGGCCCGTGTGGCACCGGAACACGTGCCCGTCGCGACTTCGAAGACTCGCCGCGACTTTGCGTAGAGAATCGTAAACAAAGATTGAACGCTTCGAGGAACGAGGAGATTGTCAATTTGAAGATCTCTTCGAGCGCCTCAAGATAAACATTCCGATCAATGGCGTCGTAACGGCTTCTCCGTTTACGAACGGGGAACCATTAGAAAATGTCCCGTTCTATCTGTTTGACAAGTCTAGCCTTAAGAAAGGGGCTTATAGTAGTCCTGTATAATATTCTCTTAAAGTGTGTTAAGAGTCGTCGCCAAAATGGCCGACCCGTTGACGGTGAAACGCTCGTTGACTCGAGTCTGCCTCAAAGTCATAAATATGGTCTTAGAAAACCTACACTAGACGGCGTCCATTAGGGCGTATTGTGCGAGGGGGCGTAATATGTGGTCACGTGGCGTCACGCGATCCACAGCGCCGAAATGTCTTGCGTAATCATCGTATACGCCGATAATGTATTAGCGAAATCACGGTTGGCGATTGTGAACCGGAAGTGGAGCTCCGCTTCGCGTAACGGTAATGGAGGCGAACGCGAAACCGCCGACGTCGCCCCGCAGCGAATTCGCCAATGCGGAGTGGCGGTGGGACGTCCGAATCCGGTCACGTGATTGGCGCATGACGTCAGCTCATGTATTTTTGCATCCACTCGCGGCATTTCTCGATAGCCTGCGTCTTCACCTCATTGGGCGTGTCGTCATCTTCGTTGGTGAAGATCGGCAGATCGGAGAACCGAGAATCGTACCCTAACGGCGTTATCTGAAACGAGTGCTCCCTGCTGAGCAGTCTCTGCGTCGTCTTCCGGTTGTACTGGATCACGCCAGGTATCCGGACGTCGTGCGCGCTGTTCCAGGGCAGCTCGGACTCCCTGGGAAGTTTCGACGTGTCGATACTCGTGATCTGGGGCAGTCGACCACCGCTCTGCGATAAGCTCGCTCGCCTCCCGTATCCCTGAGTCGAGTGCCGGATGTGAGATTCGCCTGGGCCGTGCGCAACCTTCACCCGCGGGGCCCTCGCCTTGACACGTGCGCCCGCTTCCGGTGCGTCGCCCTTCTCGGCCGGATGCGACTTCGCCGCTTTCAACTGGCGTTTGGCGTATGCCGACCGAAAGTGCGACATGTCGCTCAACGACTTCCGGCTCTCCTGCTGTCGATGGCGCGACGAAACTGCCGGAAGTTGGCGAATGCTGGCCGACGATGAAGGGGTAACGTTTTGAGGCATGTTGAGGAGGTTGACCTGTTGGAGGAGAAGTTTGTTGGACTGCGAGAGATCCTGATAATCCGGAGTCTTCTTGGCGCCCTCTGCCGGTATCCTATCTCGGTCCGTCTTACCGTAACACCGTTTCCGGTCCGTGCTGACCATTTCCTGTCGGGTCTCGTCCAGTGCTCGCTGAGCTTCGACAGAGAGCTGGGCCAGTAGAGTCATCCTGGTGTCGCCACCATCCAAACGACATGTGACCCGACCGCCCCCCACCGACGAACCGGACGGAGGCGAGGCTTCCTCGATGGCATCCGACTTCTTTGAACGCCCCGACGTCAGCGACGGCGAATCGACGTCGTTCGTCGACCGACTTACGTCCCGCGCGCGATGTCCTGTCCCCGGTTCCGGTTCCGATGAAGTCTCGTCGCAGAAGCCGCCTTCCGAGCACCCGTTAACCAGGCGACAGTTTTGACGTTCCGACCACGTGCCGTCGTCAGCCGGTTCTAGCCGTCGGCCATTACCGTCGACGTCGGCGTCGTTCTGTCCGTCGAGGTGTTGTCCAATCTCCGTCGTTTGACGACGATCTGTCGTTGTTTGGACGAGCCTCGAGTTGGCCAACTGACTGTCTTCGTCAGTAATCGCCGATCTACAGGTACGTTCTTCTGTATGATCTTTATCGATCGGCACAGAGCCGCCAGAGGACCACTCGACCGCCCAATCTATTGACGAGCCAGTACGGCGACCGCACGGTCCGAGTCCACCGCTGGCCGAGTTCTTCGGCGCCGACACGCAAGTCCTCGTCGCCAGACGACGACTCGCCGGGACCTTCCGCTCCGATGTTTCGCCACCGTCACGTGACTCGGGCGCGTCGTTGTCGGGTCGATTGCGCGTCGCCGGATCGCTATCGCCGCTAGGTGTCGACGTCGGCCAGGTGGCGTTACTGTGGTCGCCGCTCCGGAATCTCTTCGCCAATTTGCTGAGCTGTTCCCGTCTGTCACGCTGCCTGGCCGCACTTCCGTTGCCGTTGATGTTGTTACTTTTCCTGTTAGTGTCGTTGTTGTTGTCGTAGCTGCTGCCTTTCTTGTTGTTGTTGTTGCTGCTGCTGTTGTTGTTGTTGTTTATGATGGTGCTGCTGCTCATAGACCCCTTAAACCAGCCACCCCTTCCAGCGTACACATGACGATATCGGATGAACAATTCCTTTTCGGGAAGCCTCGATCCGGATGGGGCGGAGCCGAGCCGAGCCGATCTCGGATTCGGTGCACTGTGTGGCAGATCCCGAAGACTATTTATCACGTGATTGTCGACGTGAGCGTTGCGCCTGCTGGGCTCCGTATTATCGCCACATCCGACGTCTAGCTGCTTCCTGACACGTGTGGCTAGTCGGTGATCGATGTCTGTGAACAAGTCTACGACCGGATGTTGTTGGACCAGATTGGTCGCTGTAGTGGTCACGCTACAGGAAGACATTGGTAGTGGTGTGTGTGTGGGGGGGGGAGGGGGGTATTTTAGCCTACGGTCCCATATATATATATATATATATATATATATGTATTACTGTGGTTATTGGTCCAGATTATGTAATTCAGGACCAAGTCCAGAAGCTAGAGGCCAATAAAGGCTGATTATAAGTAAAACGAGTCCCCCCCATATACACACATACTAAGCCGCACAACGTCCTCAACACATTAACCCCTCATCAAAGATTTTGTCGTCCTACGTAATCCCTTCAATTGGTCCAGAAATATATCCTGATGCCATCCAGTGGTCTACTGTATGCCATTCATCCGTAATACAACGCTCTATTGGGATCCATCCACGATTCGGCGATACATCGTATTCCATCCACAATCCAGGTATCCCAATAGTCATTCATACACGATCCTGCGGGGTATGTCAAAATCGACTGGGTATGACCCGCAGCACCTATTTGCGCCATCGTTCGTCCAATATCACAACGTGGCCTAGAATCGCCCACCGGGTTCCGAGCACCATTTGCGGTAAGGCGCCCACGTGGGTCATAATCCCTAGGCGAAGCAGATTACTGCTTCTGGTCCACTAGACCTGTAATCCCTTTATTGGCGTTTATAATTAGTTCGACCGCCGGCCGCCAGGTCCATAAACACAGACTGGCGGGCAGGGGGGGGGGGGTTATTAGCTAACAATCGATGTCAACTCAGTAACTATTTATGACAGTTTACCTGAACCCGTCTTTACTAACTAGACTAGGTCTGGTTATCATGCACACACACACACACACACACACACACACACACATGTTCTTCATTAAAAGCCACTCATTTACTGTTCGCACATAATTCCTGACTCATGACCACTTCGTCGGCGTCCTGGATCAAAATGACTTCAGTCGTAAAGTTAACACCAGAGAGAGTTAATCCTGAACAAGCTGTTCGTGTCGTAATGTGGTTATCTCACCGATAGGTGGCTATAAATCCGTCCTGAGTACCTATTCTATATATATATATATATATATATATATATATATATAAGAGAGAGAGAGAGAGAGAGAGAGAGAGACGAGATATTCAGTGTATATATATATATATATATATATATATATATAGAGAGAAGAGTAGAAGAGAGACGAACAAAGTGTATATTATATATCATATAATATATATATATGTTGCATTATGATAATAGTTAATTACATATATAAGACAAATATGTTATGTTGTGATATATATATATATATATATATATATATATATATATATATGTTTTATCTAGTATATCTAGCTCTGTGGTGTCCACTTATCATATCTATACTATTGTCCATTTAGTGAAGATCTGTAGAGATTACATAAACAGATAATTCAATATGTTTGTCACTTAAAAGTACAGGCATGTTACGAGAAGCACACTGAATGAAGAGAAAAAAGAGAGCTAACAATTAAATCAAAACACACACAAACACACATATATATATATATATATATATAATAGATAGAGTAATATATAATATATATATAATATTGTGTGTGTGTGTGTGTGTGTGTGTGCTCGCTCGCTAGGACACGTGTAAGAAAGTAAGAGGGTGTTGAGCAAGATATATCGTGAAACCGAACCCACAAAAATTATTTTAGTTCGATGACTTTTATTGACGTCTTTTATCTGTTGGCAAACTGTGATAGCCTCAGTTTGTTTACTAATGCTAATACTAGCTCGAAATAGACCAATAACTCACAGCAATATATATATATATATATATATATATATGATGCCGTTTCACAGCCACTTTTACGCACGCTGTAGGCTAAATGTACCAAGCGACATGACAAAAGTAATGAGACGAAGTGAAAGATTTGACACAACTAGACCAGGATTTAAGACTGGGTGGTAAGCCGAGCTGAAAACGTGTGTGTGTGTGTGTGTGTGTGTGTGTGTGAGGGGGGGATGATTTCACATACTAGTCGTCTTTAGGAATTATGTTCCAACCCCCATAAATCTACGCGCACGGATATCACACACACACACACACACACACACAGAGTGAGAGACCGTACTTGTATACTGTTGACAAATACTAGCCTATAACGGAGACACATCTAGATGATTGACCAATTTCAGACTCTAATCTAGGTTTAAACAATCGCCTTACCTGCTCAATGGCCGGTACATTATCACTGTCGGCTTTGTGACTTCCGCTTCCTATTGTATTCGATTCAGCCATTGTTTCAGACCTCGCCGAAAAAAATAGTAACCGCTCAAAACAAATAAAGAACCCACGTGATTAAAATTGCCCCCCCCCCTCCTCGCTGCTACAAAACACCAACCATTATACAATAGAAAACAAAAAACCGACGAATATTTCACAAACAAATCACTCTCATTTGATTGTGATGAAGCCAAACCAAACAACATGGCAACCATGACAACACAGACGCTATCTGATTACAACCATACACGTTAGCTACCTGAATTATAACCCTGCTCTAACGCATAGATATCTATTATTATTATTATTATTAATATTGTTGTTGTTGTTGTTGTTGTTGTTGTTTTCAACACCGCTTTATGGAGGTTTTCGCTTCGACCACACAAATTACATTTAGCAAGCGGCATCGTTTTATCGCCAGGTAAACATTTCAACTGTTTCCTAATATAGAACCTTCACCCGGATCCCGATTTGGACACGCGAGGATCCGACTCATCCACGTGATGAAATGGATCCTCGTCAGGCGGCAGCCCCTGGCGACTAAATAAGGTTTTAATACGGTCGTAAACGCGCTGTGTTTAGATAGTGCTCGTCTCGGAGGACGACTAATCAAACTCAGGTAATTCAAGACGTCACACACGCTACACAATAAAATAAAAGCCCATCAGAGGACACATGCTATATCCTAGGCTACCTGTGTTAGCTGTGTTAAGATGTAAGGGCAAAGTGAGAAACGGTATAGTATACACAGGCATACAGAGCTGCGTTTACAGCAGATATACGGAGAGACTGGAGGACAGATAGACAGATAGAGATAGATAGACGGGCTAGCAAACAGACAAAACATACAGAAACCGACATACAGAAACACAGACAGATACACAAACGAAACGGACACTGACATACAGAGACACGCATAGACCGACAGACAGATAATAAGACAGAACCTAACATAAACCTAACAGACACACACAAAAATACGAGGAAATATAAATAGACTAACAACCAGACAGACAGACAGACAGACAGACAGATTGATAAACAGATAGACAAACAGACACACAGACAACCGCCAGAAACGCCCATATAAGCAAACGAGATCAAAGATTTATAGAGACAGACAGGCAGACAGGCAGACGGATTGGCATGCAGACAGACAGATAGTCATTTAATTTCGCACCTTTGACGTGTAATAAATAAATGATTTATGGTGATGAACGTGAACGTCGTTGAGGAAGTTGACAGATATTAATGGAGACTGGTTTATATGACATTACTCTTATAGATGTGTGGGTGTTTATCAACCAGGAACACCCCCCCCCCCTCCCAGGTAGATGATCGTTGATGCATTAGCTTCATTTTATAACTCGTCTCGTAGCGACTACACAACATCTATATCCTCTCTAGCCCGTGTTAGTTATGTGGAAGTTTTAAATGCGAGCTTCTAAATGTTACTGTCGGGTTGAATTGATGACCCTTTGGGTGTCAGATCAATCGATTATGTTGTTTATGTATCAAGGACTATTTACGGAGTTTTGTTTGTTTGATATGAAAATAGAAATGTTTCCTCGGCATTTGGTGATTTTATTTCAAAATCTATCTATATATCTATCTATCTATCTATCTATCTATCTATCTATCTTCTGTCTGTCTGTCTGTCTGTCTGTCTGTCTGTCTGTCTGTCTGTCTGTCTGTTTGTCTGTCTGTCTGTCTATCTATCTATCTATCTATCTATCTATCTGCCTGTCTGTCTATCTATCTATATGTATGTCTGTCTCTGTGTGTGTCTATCTATCTATCTATCTATCTAGCTATCTGTCTGTCTGTCTGTCTGTCTGTATGTCTGTCTGTTTGTCTGTCTGTCTGTCTATCTATTTGTCTATCTATCTATCTATCTATCTATCTATCTATCTATCTATCTATCTATCTATCTATCTATCTATCTATCTATCTATCTATTTATCTATCTATCTATCTGTCTATCTATCTATCTATCTATCTGCCTGTCTGTCTATCTATCTATATGTATATCTGTCTCTGTGTGTGTCTATCTATCTATCTATCTAGCTAGCTATCTGTCTGTCTGTCTGTCTGTCTGTCTGTCTGTCTGTCTGTCTGTCTGTCTGTCTGTCTGTCTGTCTGTCTGTCTATCTGTCCTATCAATTTATATATCTCAACACAAACCGTGCATCCTATATAATCTTGATTGCAATGTTGCTGCCACTACTACT
>JAODUP010000099.1:375000-392500 GCA_025642065.1 Paralvinella palmiformis | reverse complement strand
GAAATGTCATTTCATTAGAGCTAACGTTGGCACAAACTGATATTCACAGATAGACCATAATAGTTGATAAAATATTGATTTGAAGGAAGATACAGGAATTATCTATAAATATAATTGAAATACTCAAAACTTTCGTGATATTACCTGAGTGAATTAGTTTCTATAATTATATATATATATTTATATATATACATATATACGTGTGTGTGTGTGTGGATTGTGTGTGTGTGTGTGTGTGTGTGTGTGTGTGTGTGTGTGTGTGTGTGTTTTATAAAGATAGTTAAGGCGCTGGCACAGGTGTTATACTTTCATTCAAGCAACAATTAACTCCAAACTGATTTTTAAAAAAATATTTAATTGTAAGTATAATTAATTACCGGTAAAATTTGAGAAAAATTAAAAGAAAAAAGAAAATTTCTAAAATAATCCAAAAGAGGATAATCTAAATATAAAAAAAGAAGAAACTATGATTAAAACAAAACCAGGCTTTGTGTCGAACACTACGGCCAAGAAAGATTAAACCTAAAATGGAGAAATAAAATATTAATACACAGTATGAATAATGTGTGAATAATATAAGCATAAATCAGAATAAATTCAGATTAATACTAATAGCAGCGATATAACACGACTCAACCCAATAGCAACTAGACCATAATAGTTTATAAAATATTGATTTGAAGGAAGATACAGGAATTATCTATAAATATAATTGAAATACTCAAAACTTTCGTGATATTACCTGAGTGAATTAGTTTCTATAATTATATATATATATTTATATATATACATATATACGTGTGTGTGTGTGTGGATTGTGTGTGTGTGTGTGTGTGTGTGTGTGTGTGTGTGTGTGTGTGTGTGTGTGTGTGTGTGTGTGTGTGTGTGTTTAGGGTACATATAAAGACGCAACAGGAACAGAGCATCAACATATCTAAACATCCTTCGAGACCTACCTCCATAAATCTAAATACAAATACAACTATACATACATTAATCTAAAAATAAAATGTGGTCGCACAAATAAACAGACATACAGACAGACGACCGGGAGAGATAGAGAGAGAGAGAGTGAGAGAGAGAGAGAGTGAGTGAGAGAGAGAGAGAGAAAGTGAGAGAGAGAGAGAGAGAGAGGAGTGAGAGAGAGATAGAGGGATATATATATATATATATATATATATATATATATAGAGAGAGAGAGAGAGAGAGAGAGAGAGAGAGAGAGATAGAGAGAGGGGATAGAGAAAGAGAGGGAGAGAAAATGAGAGAGAGGGAGAAAGTGAAAGAGAGAGAAAGAGTGAGAGAGAAAGTGAGAGAGAGAAAGAGAGAGTGAGAGAGAGAAAAGGGAGAGAGAGAGAGAGAGAGGGGGGGGGGAGAGAGAGACGAAGGCACACCATTTTTTCCAAGCGATTTCAATTATTATTGATAGACCACGGTGTAATGATCCGTCAGTGTCAGATAAAGTTTTTTGGTGTTAGGCCGAGATAAAAATCCTCTCTGGACTCATCAATAAATCTCTTTGATATCATCTGGACACTAATTCGTGGACAGCGGGACATGTTAGAATGTGTCATAAATTTTATACACTTGATTGGCATCATTATATATGACAGTTGCTAGGTTGGTATTAGCTTCATGTCCGAATATTTGTGGGTATATCCGTGGGGTCGTATTTGGGACATTTCCGTGGTGGAACTGGTAGCGTGGTAAGTCACAGACTGCAGCGACGCAGTTTCGAATTCCGACTGGCCTATATCTGAAGGTTGTTTCATTTGTGCCTATATCACCTCATAACCTTCGAAGATTACTTGGCTCATTTAGGATACAAATGTGTACCACCACTATCACCTACTACCACCATCACCACTACCTACCACCGCAACTACTTAACAACACCTACCACGACCACCTATTACAATCGCCATTATCTACCTACCACCACTACCATAATCAATTACCACTACTACCACCTACTAACACCACCTATCATCAGCACTACCTACCACCACCACAATCACCACCTACCAGTACTATTGCCTACCACCATCAACACCTACCACCACCACCACCTACAATGACTACTACCTACTATTACCACCATCACCTACCACGTGGTGTAGTGGTTTCCTGTTTACATGTTTGTGTGATGTGTCTACTGCTGTAGTGTAGTGTAGTGTAGTGTAGTGTAGTGTAGCATAGTGTAGTGTAATGTAGTATAGTTTAGTGTAATATAGTGTAGTATAGTGTAGTGAAGTGTAGTATAGTGTAGTGTAGTGTAGTGTAGTGTAGTGTAGTGTAGTATAGTGTAATGTAGTGTAAGGTAGTATAATGTGGTATAGTGTAGTGTAGTGTAGTGTAGTGTAGTGTAGTGTAGTGTAGCGTAGTATAGTATAGTGTAGTGTAGTGTAGTGTAGTGTAGTGTTGTGTAGTGTAGTGCAGTGTAGTGTGGTGTGGTGTGGTGTGGTGTGTGTGGTGTAGCGTAGTATAGTATAGTATAGTATAGTATAGTATAGTATAGTATAGTATAGTATAGTATAGTATAGTATAGTATAGTATAGTATAGTATAGTGTAGTGTAGTGTAGTGTAGTGTAGTGTAGTGTAGTGTAGTGTAGTGTAGTGTAGTGTAGTGTAGTGTAGTGTAGTGTAGTGTAGTGTAGTGTAGTGTGGTGTAGTGTAGTGTGGTGTGGTGTGGTAGTTAGTGTAGTGTAGTGTAGTGTAGTGTAGTGTAGTGTAGTGTAGTGTGGTGTAGTGTAGTGTAGTATAGTGTGGTGTAGTGTAGTGTAGTGTGTTTATAACCTTGCTGCAGCCTGCCGGATAATCCGACAAGGTCAAAAGGAGCAGAAACCCGTGAGTCCCACCCTCATCATATATAAACTCTCTATAAACAGGACTCTTAGCAATCCAGGCTAGACTGAGGGAGAAATCGAAGCAGTTAGAGCCCCAGAGATGCTGTGTGTATGACCCATCGGCTTATGGACACGATCTCACACTCACCAATCTAGTCCCAACTATGAGTAAATAGCGACCAGATAGAGGGCGTAAGTCATGAAAGACAATCTATCCAGGAGACGGAAAACTCAAAACCAACACTGTACTTCTTAATCCAGAAGATATGGTTGAGGTAACCAGGACAGTAAACTATAGAGAGCTGAAGATGGATGTATTAAGCCACTGGGTTTTTTTAAAAAATAAAAAGCCCCCCCCACCACCACCCACCACCTTAACCAAACCCTCCCCCTCCCCCCCAAAACCCCCCAACCCCACTACCATCACCACTACCTCTACCATCACCACCAACCACCATCAATCAATACCGCCACTACCAACCACCATCAACCACTACCACCACCTATCACCATCACTACCATGACAACCACCATCTACAACCACCATCAGCTACCACCACCATCACCTACAACCAGCACCACCTACCACCACCTACACCTACCAACTCACCATCTACAACCACCATCAGCTACCACCACCATCACCTACAACCAGCACCACCTACCACCACCTACACCTACCATCACCTACAACCAGCATCTACCACTAACATCTACTACCACTGTAACCTACCACCACCACTACCATCACTATCACCACCACTACCACCACCATCAGCACCTACCACTACCAACACTTACCATCACTAACATATACCACAACCATCACCTACTACAATAACCAACAACAATAACAACAACTACCATCACCAACACCTACCTCCATCATCACCTACAACAACCATCACCTACCATCATCATCACCTACCATCATCATCACCTACTATCATCATCACCTACCATCATCACCTACTACCATTGACTCGACAAGAGCACTCGATATTAAACGACGATGGATTATGGTTTATCATTGTGGATTATTTTGGATTATGGATCAGGAAGTTATAACAAGAGACAGTATACTCCCTGAAGAGTTGAATTAGATATCCATACAGATCCATACCATTATAACAAATATGGTATTCATTGATAACTAGGATTCAAAGTCCTTAGAATAGACTATGACGTAATAATAGGAAAATGGTGACTTTAATGGGGAATGGTGACCTTAATGGGGAATAGTGACCTTAATGGGGAATGGTGACCTTAATGGGGAATGGTAACCTTAATGGGGAATGGTTTATTTTAGAGGGGATGATGGACACATACACACACGCTCCCATACAGAGAGAGAGAGAGAGAGATAGATAGATAGATAGATAGAGAGAGATAAGAGAGAGAGAGAGAGAGAGAGAGAGAGAGAGAGAGAGAGAGAGAGAGAGAGAGAGAGAGAGAGAGAGAGAGAGAGAGAGAGAGAGAGAGAAAAACACACACACACACACACATAAATATATATATATATATATATATATATATTAATGTTTATATTAATATACAGAGAACGCCCTAATCAAACATGGACACAATAAGATATTGTTCCAAAGCTTATTGAGAGTGAAATAAATTGATCTGTACTAAACGTCACTATAACATTGAGCTGACACATATATTGACATACTGCCATATGATATTATATATATATATATATATATATATATATATATATATATATATATATATATATATATATTTTGATAAAGCTATGTCTCAACACACGACACTTATTTAGTAAGACTCTCACATTAACATAAGTCTAGCCCCATATGTTGATGTTATTAAACGTAGCCAGGTAAAGTGTTAGAATGTATTGTGTTGACTCTTATCACTAACTTGTTAGCGTAAATTGGGAACTAATTCTGGATGTAGATAAGTCACGATGTGTTATCATAAATTAGTACTCAGTAACAAGATATGTCACCCCCCCCCTTATGTTAACATGTTAATGGTCTTCCCGAAGATAAAAATAATCGAGTTATCTTTATATTAATATTTATTGTCTTTATCTGTTTGTTTGTTTGTTTGTTTGTTTGTTTGTTTGTTTGTTTGTCCGTAAGATAGTTCAACCGTTGTAGAGAGTGGTGTGTGTATGTGTGTGTGTGTGTGTGTGTGGATGTTACAGTTTGAAGAAATATTTACTGTTATGTCAGTAGAGGGCGTGATGAGAGCTGAGATAAGACGGTCTCACACGAGATACATCATAACCAACATCTTATATATATATATATATATTCGTTAAGCTATATAGATGAATGACTTATTTTTTAAATAATGTAACTTCATTAAGATATAAAGATGCATGATATATGATGTGCGATGTGTGATGTATAATGTATGATGTACGGTGAATGATGTATGATGTATGATGTACTTTTTGCATATTACTTGTTGAGTGTTCACTCAGATATTAAATACAGCGCCTTTAAATGACAACTGTTAGTAAGGGGTATTTATTATTATTATTATTATTATTATTATTATTATTATTATTATTATTATTATTATTATAAGTTGTAATAGTAGTAGTAGCATCAGCAGTAGTAATAGTAGTGATTTTGATCTCTCTCTTTGTGTGTATGTGTGCGTGCGTGCGTGTGTGTGCATGCGTGTGCGTGCGTGTGTGTGTGTATGTGTGTGTGTGTGTCTCCCCCTCTCTCTGTGCATGTGTGTGTGTGTGCGTGTGTGTGTGTGCGCGTGTGCGTGTGTCTCTCTATAGCTCTCTCTCTATACGTGACGTCTCTCTCTCTCTCTCTCTCTGTGTGTGTGTGTGTGTTTGTGTGTGTGTGCGTGCGTGTTTCGTACCGACGTCATCTCTGGTTTTCAGTCGCACGAAACATCACGTTTACTACTATAATGTCCCGATTACTACACAAAAGTCCGATTTTTATCAAAATATTGAAAACATCCTCACGGTCAACGTAACAATGATGACGTCAGCAAACACAGGGATCCCCGTATCGTTTTCCGGCCAATCAGATAATCAGATTGTGTTATCTATTTATGATATAGAACAACACATCACGCACGACTCTCTCCATTAATTACGGGCAACATCTTGTTTACGCCGAGCGGGTGAGATCTCTGTTGACGACATGACGGGTCACGTACGTGGTACCTTCCTCTTTCACCGGATCACATTTATGTACGAACGGCATCGTATATCAAGTACGGATGAATGAAGTTCAAGTACATTGTACTTAGATTAACGTCATAGCTTTGGCAAAAAAATGTCGACCACTTAACATCCTCTAAATGTTCGTTTGTTTTGAATTTACTTAATTAAAACTACTACTACTACTGCCACGACCACCACCACCAATAATAATAATAATAATAATAATAATAATAGTAATACTGTGCTTTTAACTTACAGATTTTGAGTACTAATCCGACTGCTGCCTGTGCTTATGGATGGTTTCCATAGTTGTCCTCGCCCACCTAACTCAAATGTGACCAGCGACAAGGCTGAATAAAACTCGCTCACTCACTCACTCACTCACTCGCTTGCTCACTCACTCACCCACTCACTCACCCACTCACTCACCCACTCACTCACCAAATTTCATTTTATGGCACTCCAGTTGTTCTGGCAGATAAATCTATGTGACAAAAAGATTTAAAATATTTCACATCCAGTACACGGAAGATTATAATTTTTCTTCTGTAATTTTAAACTCCTCAAAGTGTCTCGAGCTGAGGTGGTTTCGTGTCAAGTGTATCGCTCACGCTCTTCAGAACGACCAACCTACAAAATGAATGTGTGACAGAAGATATGAATCTGTACTGAATTATCTATCATCAAGTAATGTCATCATTTACTCGACATTTAGATCACGTTTATCAACAATCGCAGGGATCCGTTTTAGCACCAGAGAATTACTGTATGTATACCAAACCAGTTGGTAAAATTATTAAACCGTATAATATTAAATATCATTGTTATGCCGATGATACATAAGTGTACATGACTTTGAAGTCATGTAATAAATGGGATGATATTTCATCTTCAATTGAAGCTTGTACTGCAGACATAAGTACTTGGATGAACAGAAACATGCTGAAATTGAATAAGGACAAGACAGAATTCATTGTTTTTCATCCAAGCAACATGTAAAGAAAACTGAGAATCTTCGCATTAATGTAGAATCCGTGTCTGTAAAAATATACGGTTTATATTGGATAATACCCTAGGAATGGAGAAGCAGGTAAATTCTATATGTAAGTCCTGTTATTATCAAATAAAAAAATATAGGACTTATTCGTAAGTATATAAATGATGAGACATGCAAGACTTTAGACCAAGCCCTTATTATTTCTCGACTGTGGACTATGGCAATGCACTGTTATATAATATCCTCTCTCTCTCTGACAAAGCGCCTACAGTGAATGCAGAATTGTGTTGCGCGTCTGGTAACATGCACTCGCAAAAAGGAACATATAACACCAGTTTTGTTCCAGCTGCACTGACTTCCTGTACGTTTCAGATCACTGTACAAGATTCTGTTTCTTACGTTCAAAGTACTGAATGAAAAAAACATCAGTGTTTCTAAGCGATCTGATCGAAAATATATACCAGTGAGAATGTTCCGATCTGAGTCCTATTCACTTTTGAGGGTACCAAAAAGACATACAGCAGTGTACGGGGAGAAATCCTTCCGAGCATCAGCTCTCAGGCTGTGGAACGAGTTGCCAAACCACATTAAATTCGCAGAAAGTAAAGACATATTTTGTAAGGTTCTTAAAACCCATTTATTTAAATTGGCGTATTTATACTATTAAACCAGTTTATTATGTATGAATTGTGTTTGATCTATATGAGTTCAGAATATGTTTTATTTGTGTTTTTCAATGTTAAGCGCCTTAGAGCAATTTCGGTTGAATAAGGCGCTACATAAAATACTATTGTTATTATTATATTAATTATCATAACTTTATGATGGCTATTTTGGGGGGAGAAAATCACGAGAACGTTAATTCGTGCTGCAGATGAAAAAGAACTATGATTGAAGTCATCACCGAAAATCTATAGAGGATAAATGTTGTAAAAACAATCCATGTACTCGCGTACATTTTGAGACGTGTAGTTTAATTATTGTAAACATACGGCGGCTTTTAATTCACTTTTTCTCCAATGGCTAGGTGTGTCATAATGTAACATTTCGATGTTGCTAATCAATTAAATTCGCGTGTTTCGGGACTTCGCGAATATCGAGTCACTAACGTCACGCCAATGTTAAGGATTTCGTTAACTCCTAGTCAAACCCTGTTTATAAAGCGATGCCTTTCGTTTTGGGTGTTTTTAGTTGCACTTCTAGTTCCATTTACGACATGACTTCATATTTCCGGAGTGTTCTTCCCGTAAAAATCGTTATTTGTCAAAAGCTGTTTCCGACGGGTCAGTGCTAGCAAATGATTGGCTCGATTTAAATGGGCCAGTTGTATCGGAGCGCCACTCAGCGAATGTTCAAGAAGTTCCTATTGTTTAAAGATAACAGTCGACCTTTTTATTTATTTACGAGCAGGCCTCATATCTGGAAGGCTGACAGCTATTTCGAAATGTTACCCAGTTAAGAGTGTTTTGTTCTGAATATTTTGTGGCAATTCTGGAAATTTGTGGAATGTCGAAACGGATGACGAAACGGGAGTCGAATGTGATGATAGACGATTGATGTTTACGGCCCACTTTTGTGCACATTAAAGGCAAAATGGGCCACTCTTCTGAATGCCCACGCCGAGATTTGAACCCGGTGATAGTGATCTGTGATCCAACGCGCTGCTAGTTAGACCAAAGAGGCACTCTGGAGTCGAGGGTGAACACAAATTCCGTGTACATTCTGTGATCAGATCCTGAACAACAATATTTCAGTACTTCGGCAGGTTTTTCACTAGTTTATTGCACTATTCTGATAATCCCAGAGAACATTAAACATGGTGTTTAAATCTAAACAATGCATCCATCGAGCTGGACGAGATATATCACTGTTTATGAACCTGATCCAACTGTTCCTTCAGAACCCGGTCGTTCGGTAACCAGTCAATTATCATCAACCTGATATAAATTCCCGATTGGTTTCTTCTGGATTAAAACGTTAGGCCAATAGGATGTCTACATCATGTTAGATTATGATGATGCTGATGATGATTGATGTTTTACGGCCACTTTTGTGCATAAGGTAGGCTAAATGGGCCGACCGACGTCTAGAGGTAATGAAGCGAAGTCAAAGATGAAACAATCTTCAGATATGCCCACGCCGAGATTCGAACACGGGTGGTAGTGATCTGTGGCGCAACACGCTACCGCTAGACCACGGAGGCGCCCCTACGTCATGTTAGAATGTTGATAAAATGACAGGAGGTGATGAGTTGCAAACTCTGATGCCGTCCTGTCATTTTGGCTTCTTTGATGTTATAAAATATGCTCTTTCAGTAAAAGCGACTGTATTGATATAAATCATTTGGAAACTAAGAACAAAGTTTCAGAAATTTTAGACTTCATAAATGCCCAAACTTACTGACAATAATAATATAGTGATTGATATGAAACGTTAATTATGACCATTTATTGATCTGTTTAATGGGACTTTCACCGTAAATACTGATTACTGACCAAACATGCGTCCAACGAGAGGGGGGGGGGGGTTAGAGATGGGAAGAGAGAGAGAGAGAGAGAGAGAGAGAGAGATGGAGAGAGATAGAGAGAGAGAGAGAAGAGAGAGATAGGAAGATATATATATATATATATATATATATATATATATGTGTGTGTGTGTGTGTGTGTGTGTGTGTGTGTGTGTGTGTGTGTGTGTGTGTGTGTGTGTGTGAGAGAGAGATATAGAGGGAGAGAGAGAGAGATGGGGTGGAGAGAGAGATGGGAGAGAAAGAGATAGAGACATAGTAAAATTATTTGTATACAAAGAACGACTGTATTCCCTTAAATTTTTACAGAATGACTCGAGGCAAAATTAATTATATTTAGGGATTTGTCACGAAGAACAGCTAAAGGCCAGATTATCTCCCAGAGTATTGATCAATACCTGAATCTCGTTAATTGCTAACCTGGACAGGTGTACTAAATATTGCCATCATTAAGTTATTGTGTTATTGATGAATGTATTTATGTGTTATTGATGTGTGTTTTTGGCGTGTGTTTAGAGACGTTTTTAATTTGTCGTATATGAGTCATATTTGATTAATGTAATATTGCGATATTGATATCTTATATTGCAGTGAGCTCCGGTGGCCTAGCGGTTAAGCACCCGGCACTTGGTGCCAACGGTCACAGGTTCGAACCCCGTAAGAGGTCGAAACTTTTCCAGGGATTAATTTCTCGGCTCACTACATTGTGGGTGGCTGACCGCGTTAAATGGCGCTGCCGTCTCCACTGAATTATTTAAAATAAAGGGGGACGTTAATACCCCCCTGAGGACGTAAAACACTCTGGCAGTGACCACCCTCAGGGTATTTCGGCTCCATCTTTCCTTACTGCTCCCCTGTGAGTGTTACCATCTCTCTCTCTCTCTCACGTACACACACACACACACACACACCACAGGTAACTGGCTGCTACACTGGAATTTGTTATATTAAATGGGTGTCCATATAACTAAGTATATATATAACTATATATATATATATATATAACTATATATATATATATATATAACTATATATATATAGTTATATATATAGCTTTATATATATATATATATATATATATATCATTATATATATGTTGTGAAATATTTTAAAAACTGATTTGTTAGCTGCAACTTATTTAGAAACCATTTTATTTAAATCATAACGTTTACACGCGAATCATTCTACCATAATTACACGCATGGGAATGCGTTATGATTCACATAAATTGTTCGTTTTACATGCTAGATAGGAAGGACAGATGGATGGACGGATGGAAAAGGAACACTGTGAAAATCGGATACTTAGCCGTACAAATCCTATTGTATATAAACATAATTGTGCTTTAGTTTGAACCTTCTGTGATTCGGAGTGGTCAATTGTCCATTGTGTCCTGCATGTTGTCATTGTATCCTTTTGCATGTCACCATCGTGTCCTTCTACGTGTCACCATCGTGTCCTTCTACGTGTCACCATCGTGTTCTTATACATGTCATCATTGTGTCCTTCTACGTGTCATCATTGTGTCCTTCTCCATATCATCATTGAGTCTTTCTAGATGTCATCATTGTGTCCTTCTGCATTTCATCGTTGTGGCCTTCTCCATGTCATCATTGTGTCTCTGCATGTCATCATTGTGTCCTTCTGGTCCTCATCATTGTGTCCTTCTACATATCATCATGGTGTCCTCCTGTATGTCATCATTTTGTTGTTAGTTTGTCGTCATCATGTCCTTTATTTATTTCGTCATCGTGCCCTTAGAATACCTTCACTGTATCTTGTTGTATGTTGTCATCGTGTCCTTAGATGATGATGATGATTAATGATTTACGACCACTGTTGTGCACAAGGTAGGATAAATGGGCCGAGCGACCCCCAAAGGTAATGAGACGAAGGGAAAGACGAAACAACCTTCAGATATGCCCACGCCGGGATTCGAACACGGGTGGTAGTGATCTGTGGTCCAGCACGCTACCGCTAGACCACGGAGGCGCCCCCTCATCGTGTCCTTAGGATATCTTCACTGTATCTTGTTGTATGTTGTCATCGTGTCCTTAGAATATCTTCACTGTATCTTGTTGTATGTTGTCATCGTGTCCTTAGAATATCTTCACTGTATCTTGTTGTATGTTGTCATCGTGTCCTTAGAATATCTTCACTGTATCTTGTTGTATGTTGTCATCGTGTCATTAGAATAGCTTCACTGTATCCTGTTGTATTTTGTCATCGTGTCCTAGAATATCTTCACTGTATCTTGTTGTATGTTGTCATCGTGTCCTTAGAATATCTTCACTGTATCTTGTTGTATGTTGTCATCGTGTCCTTAGAATATCTTTACTGTATCTTGTTTTATGTTGTCATCGTGTCATTAGAATATCTTCACTGTATCTTGTTGTATGTTGTCATCGTGTCCTTAGAATACCTTCACTCTATCTTGTTGTATGTTGTCATCGTGTCCTTAGAATACCTTCACCGTATCTTGTGTGTGTGTGTGTGTTTGTAGGTGTGTGTGTGTGTGTGTGTGTGTGTGTGTGTGTTTATAGGTGTGTGTGTTTATAGGTGTGTGTGTGTGTGTGTGTGATTGTGTCCCCCTGAAGAATCGTCCAGAGTTTGAATTCACCCTTCGAGATTCTCTGTGCCTGTAGCTTATTACACACGGCCAAAACACACACAATGGTGTAAATTTAAGAATGCGGTGATAAGGTTGTACCAAGTTAAGATAATTTTAATTTTAGATATATATTATTTGACCAGAAATGGTAAACAATGAGTCATTATATATTATTGTCAATCATCTCATTTCCTAATGATCTAGTATTGTCTTTAGATAATTACACTTGATTTAGATTAATACCAAGAGTACAGTTGATGTGTGTTAATTGAGTTAATTTTAGATCCGATTTGGTCACAACAGATACATCTAATCGTGGGGTTCCTGGATACAAACTCACTGTGCACAAACCTACTCCGACAAAACCCCACTGGACAAAAGCCCACTGGACAAAACGCCACCGGTTCGACAACCTAATTAGACAAAACCCCAAAATTTGTCTTACTTCCTTTCAAGACTTCTTTTATTGACAAACTGTGACACGTTTAATCTCTACTTCCATCTCACACCGTATCCAGTATCCGTCCGTACATCTGGAAATGACTTAGTACCATCAGGATTATCAGTAGAGAGAACAAGAATCTATGTCTGGTCCTTGTATACTAGCTTTATCAACATTGTATTATAACATATATATATATATATATATATATATATATATATATATAGAGAGAGAGAGAGAGAGAGAGAGAGAGACTACTTGATGGCTTCTCTGCCGCATATGTTCAGGGATAATCGCCCTTAATCACTTACATAATTAGTTTGACTTCGCAGCAATTAAGGTAATTCAATTATAATATCCCTTAATCACGTACACAATTAGTTTCGCTTCTCAGCAATTAAGGTAATCTAATTATAATATAGGATCATACCCTTTAAACCTGTCATTAATAGCTCAATTACCAATCAACAGAACCACACATTCTGAAGTGCAATTAGAAATATAATTAAAACTACATTAATAAAATTAACAATTAAATGTTTAGCTAAATTATTATTATTTTGGATATTTCTTAAAAATTATTTCAAACTAGGGATTTCCACTAAATTGTGATAAATGAATGGGGTTTTGTCTGAATGGGATTTTACCCTTGATCCTGGTCGTGGGGTGATTCCCGAAGCTAACGTCTCACAGACACAGGTTCAGTCGTGGACAAAAGTTTAAGGCCATAATTGATATTTCATTTTTACAACAAACGAAAGAAAACAACAACAACAAAAACTAAACTAAACAAAAACAATACATATTTTCAACCAACTTCAGGAATAGTGAGCTGATAGTTTGTGTATCCAGACGATTTTTCATACCTTCCTCCGGATCTTTGACACTGTCCAGATCCTTGTCAGTAACCTTGTCCTTCCGAACTTCCAATAAATTCTCTATGGGGTTGAGATCCGGACTGTTGCTGGCCAGGCGAGCAGTTCTCCATCTTTAATAATTCACCGAGAATCCTCAATCTGTGGCAAGGTGGGCCATGCCGCATAACAATTCTACAGTGATATACCTTAACATTGTGTACTTTCATGTCCAGTTCCAACTTATCTTTCGGGCGCCTCAAGTTGGTTAGACCACAGATCGCTACCACCCGAGTTCGAATCTCGGCGTGGCCATATCTTCACTTCATTACCTTTGGAGGTCGCTCGGCCCATTTAGCCTACCATGTGCATAGAAGTGGCGTTAAAATATCAATCATCATCAATCATCCAATTTGTGGCTGTGTCCAATAGGTGACAGCCATGGGTCTCTACCCTAAACTTCAACAGGACAAGACCAACCAACTTGTCTTTCAACAAATCAACGTATTTTCGACCGTTCATGGCCATTCCTGTTGGCAAGAAGAATAATTTGACTGTCCTATCGATCGACATGACTCCCCATATCATGACATTAGACGGGTGTTTGATGGTCTATTGAGTGTACCACTCGACAAGACGTTTTCCGACTCGCCTCTGAACACGTCACTTGTGTGTACTCAACTGCTGGATGCTGGATACTGGATCCATCTGAAAATAACACTCGAGTCCACGATATAACAGTCCAAATAACGTGTATTTTTCCACCCAACGATTAGACGTTTGACCTTCATTCCAGGGATAAGGCGTGGTTTTCTGGTTGGTTTACATGATTTTAAGCTGAAATCATCCATCAAACGTCAACTTATAATCCTGGAACTGACGTCTGTGTCTTTTGCGATAAATACCGAACTTAGTTTCTTCTTCGAAGAAATCATTGCCGACGGTGCAACTTTTCGATTTATGATGTGGTCATCCCTAAGTGTCGTTTTACCAGCACAGTCAGACTGTTTTTATCGGAATATGCTCCAGAATTCTCGAAGTTTACCCGTACAATGTGAACAACGGACATACTACACTTCAGGGTGTCACCTACTTGCAGGAAAATGACAATTTGACATTTTTACTCATTATAATGAGATCTCAGAAAAGAAAACAAAAGTTCGACTGTAATGGGGCGATGATCAACGATAAAGCGTCTAAAATAGTCAAGTTGGGGGGGGGGTGATTCAACCATTAAGATTTATGATGCAATGGCGGGGTGGCGGAGAAGGGAAAAGGTTAAATTTAAGGATGGTTTTAAACTTTTGTTAATAACTCTATGATTCAAAGTTGGACCAAAGATTATAGCACAGTGCAACTAACCAATAGGATATATATATATATATATATATATATATATAGAGAGAGAGAGAGAGAGAGAGAGGGGGGGTGACGCTGCATAAAAAGAGAATAAACTTACATTCTATTTTTTTTAATTAGAAAATGTGTTTACACAACCCAGCAAGAACACAACAACACAACAACACAACAACAGGTGATTCTGTTGATTATAATGATTACCATCACCTGCACAAGATGTATATAGTTTTTGCTTTAATCTGAATATATAGGACGTCTTTTCTCCCTCAGTTAGTTATCTTCGGGTTAGGTAAGTAATCTATTTGTTTTATTTTTTGTTTGTTTTTATTTTCCGGTTTGTTTATTTTTTTCTTGTTTCTGTGTTTGCGAGTTCAAAGAACCATCGAACTTGGCACTTGAAGTTTCAGCTAGAACTTGTGACGTGTAAAGTTTTCTCTAAACATGTTGAACACTGATGATCTTATATTAAACGACACGACATTTAAAATCTGAGTACGTCCTTTTGTGTAATACCATGACATCCAGGCATTATAGTTGACATACCATCGCGCAAACCCACACACCTACAAACACACGCAAAAGACGCCTACAAACACAAACACACGCACGCACGCACACTTGAAAAGGCTTTTTTAACCGAAACTAGTCGTACTATTTTGGGCTGAGTGAAAATACTACTATTTCTGCTATTGTCGGAGATATCATAACATATATTATATGTACTAATATATGTGCTCTATTTCCAATTATACCTGCATTATATATGTACTAATATATATCATTTGTTTTCTATTTAGGTAATGGTCGTTTGGTCATCATTCTGGAAGAATTATAAACATCACGAAAACCTGAACCTGTGGTTGGTGTGTTTTATATAACAAGTTTAATTGTATATATAATTCACCTTAGTTGTTTGTGGGAATATAATTATCTTTCCTAGGTCCAGTTATGTCCAGTCTGTACTATGACATTCAAGGCTAACTTTAGTCTCCTTGTCATTAATAAAACACTATATTATAATTATAGTTTGTATAGCAGACATTAGGTCTGATTTGAAAATGTTAATATATAGAACGGCAATTCCGCCATAACGGTCTGCTAAAGCGCCGATATAAATTGTTATAATAGTGACGAGTAGGTCATAGTATTTATTGGATTTGTATGTTTATGAGGTATTTGACCCTCCAGCAAATATCACAAGGCATATTATGCTGCGGTTGAGAAAGTTCCGTTTTCTATGCGTGGAGACCATATTTCCCGGTCCCCGCATTCAAGAAAAGTTGATCTAGAGCTGTATAATCCATGTACTATTTGCGTCTTTTGAGGCACGCCGTTTAGATGTCTGGCCTGGTTATCCAGCATTTAAATGACTGTAGCAGGCACAGTACGCTCTTAAAGCATTATAAGTACTCCTGACTCAGGAATAGAAACACTGCATCGCATCTCGAGCGGTGGCATTGGACACAGTTCGCGCGGTTGGTGTGTTTTATATAACAAGTTTACTTGTTTTATATAATTCACCTTGGTTGTATGTGGGAATAGAATTATCTTTCCTAGGTCCAGTTATGTCCAGTTTGTACTATGACATTCAAGATTAGCTCTAATCTGCTTGTCATAAATAACATTTAAGAACTACAATAGTTAGAATAGCAGAAATTAGGTCAGGTTTGAAAATGATAACATAGTTCAAACAGTATCGAAGCTATGACGCGCTAATACGGTCTGCTTCAGCGCAGATGTCAGTCTTTTAATAGCAATTAAGCTAAATAGTTTTAATAGTAGTCGCTTCGTGACGCCTGCCCGTTGTAAAAACTGATCTTTGAAGACGGTAACAATTGGGTTATATAGTTTATATAGTATTGCTTTGAAGAAAGATACAGCAATTGAAAAATAGCTATAAATAGGGCTGCTTAGATAATTAAGCTAAACATTCTCACTACTGCCGTGATCTGACTTGGGTGTTTTACACCCAAACTCCACGGCTGTAGGTGATTCGTATTTTGATTTTGCTTGGCGGCTTAGGGACTGGTGAGACATTACACATGTCTCAGCAAGAAAAGTCGCCACTCTGGATTCAGTCCCCTGAAGAAACGTCCAGAGTTTGAATTCACGGTTCGAGATTCTCTGTGCCTGTGCCTTATTATACACAGCTAAAACACACACACACACACACACATGCACACACACACACGCATGCACACACGCTCTTATTTAACTGACTATGTAACAGACATACTGAATGAACACAGATGGATGAATGAATGAATCAATCAATCAATCAATTAATTAACATATGACTTACTATGGGCTAATCCACAAAAACAAACCACACAGGTCGGCCAACAGACAGACAGACAGACAGACAGACAGACAGACAGACAGACAGACAGACAGACAGACAGACAGACAGACAGACAGACAGACAGAAACCACACCAAAACCCCCAAAAACCCGGGAAAGGGTTTAAATCATTCCTTTTTTTATTTTACCTTTTTTTAAAAATTTTCCCCAAATTCACTCATTCATTCATTCATACATTGGTTCATTCATCCATCAATTCATCCATATTTATTTATTCAATCATTCTGTCAATCTAATAATCACTTAGGTAGTCAGTTGGTCTAAATGAGTCAGTAATACGTTAAAGTCACTTTAAGAGACGCCATTTTTTTCCCTTAATGTCTTTGCCATGTT